>OZ007594.1:59186423-59713923 GCA_963931845.1 Maratus michaelseni
TAAAAATTATGAATTTCGTCGATCAGGCGCGTAAAAATCATGAATTTCGTCGATTATGCGCGGGGAAAATCATGAATTTTGTTGAACGGGAGTGTAAAAATCATGAATTTTGTCACTCAGGCGCGTAAAAATCACGATTGTCATCGAACAGACGCGTAAAAATGATTTATGAAATAAGAGATTTTTTAACAGATCTAATGACAAAATTTCGTTTTTTTTTTTTTTTTTTTCTTTTTTTCCCTGCAATTATTTAACGAAATCTTTTTTTTTTTCCCCCATGAATTGATCTTGCGGAATTCGGCCATAAATTAATAATTCACGGATGAATTACATGTCCATTTCCTCTAAGAGTATCTCTCAATATTTCGCGACCTACAAATTTAACATGTTAACTGGGTATGACGAAATATTTCGTCATACACGAATTACTACTGCAATATTTTGAACGCATTACTTCCACCAGTAAAATAAAAAAAAAAAAATTGGTCTTATTAAAACAGCCTATTTATGCATCATGACAAAGTTTTCAGATATAGGAAAAAAAAAATAAATAAATAAATATGTGAAAGATCGAAAAATTGGGAGACTTGGCAAGTTTGATTTTACATTTCTATTTTGATTTAATAGAATAAAAAACGAAAGTCATATGCACACACACAAAAAGAAAAAAAAAAAAAAAAAAATCCTTAAACATAAAAACGGAAGATTGTGATAAAAAAAGGTAGTCTCCCGCGAAAAACTGGAGAGATGGCAGTTCTGGTTAACATAACAGGTTATTATAGTCAGTGGCATAGAGGGGGGGGGGGGGGTGCACGATCATTTTACTACCAGTATAATTATATACCGTAATTTCGCCTTACTTAAGTCTTTTTCAAACCGGGAATTTTATTATTGAAAATAAGAAGTCAAATTAGTGTTAAACAGAAGTAAGTCACATTTTATTTAAAATAAATTCTGGTAGGAAATCGGATTGTCTGAGATGCGGCGTATACACGTGAAATTACGGTACTACATTTGGCCTTATTTAATCTTTGAACAGTATGAATTAAATAAGGCCAAATATAGTATATCAAAATACTGGTAGTAAAGTGATCCTGCCCCCCTTGACACTACGCCTCTGATTATAGTACCTTCAACAGCCCTTTATACATTCTTGCTATCGTCAGGGAATTTCTAAATCTACCGCGATCGCAGACTTTGAACAGATGGGAGGTGAACGTGCGATCCTATGTGTGTAAATGAGAAAACAACTTGCAGGCGCACGTTCAGGGCGGGCACAACAAAAGGCAGTACAGGTGTCATTTTTTAAAACGAAGGGCAGAAGGGCGCTATTTTTTGGATGAGGGGCTAGAAGGGCGCTATTTGTTTAACCAAAGGGCAGGTAGGGCGCAGCGCCCTCCTGAAACTGTCTGGGGGAAACTCTGCTCATTAAAAAAAAAAAAAATGTAGATTTTTAAATAATTTTTAATTTTTTGTTTAAAAATTATGTGAGATTTTATAAACCTTTAAATTTTGTAAAAACATGCAAAATCACAGTTTTTCACCCCCCTCTAAGGGCTATAGGTTTCTAAGATAGAATTTTTTTTTTTTTTTTTTTTTTTTTTTTGCTATTGGATTTTATCTTTCCTCTATAGTTTTCCACATACATTATATGGGAAAAATTAAAAATAGTCTGGCAATCCTTTGTTTGTCGAAATTTAAATTTATGTATGTGTGTTCTTAATGTATTTTTATGTATGTGTGTTCTTTATTTATATGATTGTATGTCTCGCTTTAAAGTCTTTCCATAAGTAGTAATTTGTAAAAAAATTCAATGTAATTAACTAGTTTCAAGTGCAATTCCATACATATAATTTCATACTATTTGCTGCAAATAATACCATATAATCTGTCATAAAACAAATGCAGTAAAACCTCTGTAATGGACACTCCCGAATAGCAGACACTTCTATTTAGTGAAAACTTTTTCAATTTCACCTCTGAATAGTGGACACCTGAATAACAAACAAGAGAGACTTTACTGTATTAATTTTTAAATTAACAGAAAAAAAATTTAATTTGCTAGAGGGTCTTTTTATAACTTACTTATATGAAAATAAGAATCTGAGTATTTTCACATGAAACTGAAACTCAAATTTTTGACACATAAAAAAAGAAATTAAACAGTGCATTTTTTCTCACTCAAAAAAATACTTTATTTGCAGTTATATTACTTTTTGTAAATCTCATTGTTTTCTGTATATTTTGTAATTTGTATTTAAATAGTTCAAAAAATATTTTTCAGGTCATAAATCAAGCATATCTGAACCAATACCTTTTGAAAGATCTAGGAAAAGCTTGCCACATGTGTTTAATAATTCACCAGAAAATCTTAATTCTGGAAAACTAGTCAAAGAGTCTAGTACCTCAACACTGGTACCCGGAGAAGGATCTTTAGGAAATACACCTCCATCTGCTGCTGGGAAAGAAAGTGGACAGAAAACAAATGTTTCAGAAGATACTAAAGATGATACTGATGTTTCATCAATAGAAAACTCTCCAACCAAAACCTCTGAGATGTCACTCTTGCAGAGAAGACTGCATTCAAAATCAAAGCCATCAAGAACCATTAGTTTACATTTAAATGAAAAGAAAGATGACGATGCTAGGAGCCTTACCGGTGTACAGAAATTTCGTAAAAAGCATCGAGGATTTTTCCGTACTTTTAGCCAGCCTGTAAGCCCTACAGAAGTTGAATCGCCTGTTGGGTTTCCACCTCCTCGTCCTGGCTTTTTCAAAAGACGACACAGTAATGCTGCTGCTGCTGCAAAGTCTTCTTCTCGTGGAAGCTTGTTTGGTAGACGTCATAGTAGGGATGTTGAATTATCAGGTGCTACGTCAGCTGTACAAGGTTTTTTAAGCAGAAGGAGTAGTAAAGAAGGTGAGGCATCAAATTCTGCAGTTGGAGGTCCTCCAGGAGGTTTGCTAAGTAGGAGGCATAGTAAAGAAGTTGCTACAACTTCTTCTCAAGGGGACTTACTGAATAAAGGACATGGTAAAGCTGCAGTTTCATCTTCAGGAGATTTGTTAAGTAGAAGGCATAGTAAAGAAGTTGAATCGCCAAGTGCTATAACTTCTTCTCAAGGGGACTTGCTGAATAAAGGACATAGTAAAGATGTTGTATCACCCACAACTTCTTCTTCTACAGGAGGTATATTTATTAATCATCTAAGTAAGGATATCGAATCACCTCGTGGTTCCACTTCTTCTCTGAAAAGCTTGTTTAACAGGAGAATGAGCAAAGATGGAAAAACCACAAGTCCACTCCAAATTCCGGCAAATCCTCAGATAATTATATCACCAAATTTTGTAGATGAGAAGAATCAGAAAAACAAAGAGATTTCTGATGTTTAATTTTGCTTAATAGGATGTTAAAGATATGCTTTCTTCATTGCACTCTTGATATTTAAATACATAAACATCAAAGTATTTATCTGTAAAACAGGTACTGAAATCTTAATTCCATCGCATGAATTGTTGCACAATAAACTCTCCAGTTCCTACTGTGATTACCATACTGTGTGTAAATTTAATTTTGTTCCTTATTTTCTCATCTGAATCATCATCATCTATTTATTTGTTATTTTCATTATTGTTATTTTGTTATAAATGCTGAATCTCTGTTGACTATTATATTCAGTTAAAATACTTACTTTTATTTTGTTTTAAAAATTGTTTTTAATTCATGTTATAAAGAAAGTAGTGTGACATTAAACTAATGAATATGATTAGCTAATATTTGCAATGTATAATTTTTTTTTAAATATTTCACAGTTTTGTGATATACTTTTTAGCAGTTTTTCCCTTCTGTCTGTCATATTTTAGTACTGTAAATTTAGTAGTATATTAATAGTAAAACCTTATTAATTAACCTTATAATTATAACTTATTAATAGTAAAACACCTTTGTTATAAAAATATGTAAAACTTGTAAAATTTAGTTTAAAAAGTAGAAAAATTTAAGTTATTCAGCAGATAAAAAAAATTTTGTTTTTAAATTTATAAATATCCTATATTTTCAATTCCAATTCATATTAGGTGTACTCATTAATAATGTCGCTTTTGCAGACAATGACTTTTTGTGTATTTTCAAAGGTGGCTTAAGCTGTGATAGAAAAACTTTACTGGATGGGGCGAAAGAACACAGAAATGTGGAGTGATTAAATGGTGCTGAAATATTCATATGTATATGTACACTAAATTTTCATTTCATTATTTTAATATATATATATATATACAGGGTGCTTCAAAAACATTGACCTCGGCTTTTATTCCTTGAATATTGATTCTAGACACATATATTATAAATTACAAAGTACGTATAAAAAGGTACAGAATTTTATTTAATAAAATAAAATTTTCAAGGAATTAAATTTGAAGAAATACAAAATAATTTTTATACGACCCCCCTCGCCCCCCGCTACAAAATAATTCCCAATGAGTGTGCTCCATACACTAATAAGGGCATGTATAAAATTTCCACATTTTATGATAAAAAGTCACAGAGATATGTTTAAACAAAGTTGGTGAGGGGTTAATCATAAATTAAAATGTAATTGTTTACAGCTAGAGTGCTGATGGCATGATGCAGAAATGCATCATAAGCAAATAAAATATGGCTCTTATCTTCAGTTTTATTTACAAAACTATGCTTCCTGATACCTTAAAATATTACATGATTACTTGCAGCATAAAACTTGGAAAGGGCACAGTTAATGAAAATTAAAACTACTTAGAAATGTAAACATTTTGAACGAAATTTGTATTCTTTGCATAAAGTTATTATTTCTACACAGTGTAGGTGTAGATACTTTTGTACCAATAAATAGCACAATTATTATTTATTAATGCAATTGTTGTTTTCTTTCATAATTTGTGTATGACCTTTGAAACGCAATCATTCGACATGATTTTTTCCCTTTGTGAACTCATATCCAGGCATCGAAAATTGGTTTAAGTCAGCATTTATGTATTTTCATATCTGCGACTTTTTATGATAAAATGCTGAAATTTTGTACATGACCTTATTAGTGTATGGCATACATTTTACTCATTGGGAAATTATTTTGTACGGAGGCCGCATAAAAATTTAAATTTTGTATGTCTTCAAATTTAATCCCCTGAAAATTGTAATCGATTTCATAAAATTCTGTACTTTTTTTTTACATAACTTTTTAATTTATAATATATGGTCTATGATCAATATTTAAGGAATAAAAGGCAAGGTCAATGTTTTTGGGACATCCTTTATATTAATTATGGGTACCCCTAGTAAAATCCTTGATGAAGTATTTTCTTTACTTTGCAAAGTTCCTTAAATAATGCTTTATCAAAAATGTTAAAATTTTTATTTTTAAGCTAGTTTCTCTGTCTTATTCTTCCTTTTGTCTTTTTATTTGGTCCATTCAGATTTCTTTGGATAATCAATTTTTAAAAATCTTTTTTTCATAAAATGCTAATTTTTAATGTATATTTTATGAAAAATTAAGTTTTTATTGAAGTTTAGTAGTTTTAGAATGATGAAATATTTTAATTTCAAGATCTCATTTTTATGTATTATATTAGATGTATACTAGTCATTTTAAATCTGTATGTTAGTGTTTATAGATAATCTATATTTAGTATCATATTCTTCATGTTCTGAAAGTATGTGATAGTTAGTCATTTAAAATTAAAAACAAAACAAATATATTTACCATGGTGTTTGTCATAAAATGTGAAAGCTTTATTTTTGTTGCATTTTTATTAACATTTCATAGTTATTTTTTATCTGAAAAGTGTGTCCTTTTCACTGTTAATAAAAGAGGAGAGATGTATATTTTATCTTTTAAAAAGCATTTCTATTGGTGCTGCAGATTTTAAGCTGGTAGATTAGCAGAAATAGAGCTATAAGTAGATGATTTAACTGGTGATTTTGGAAGATTTAATCATGTGCTATTGCTATTGCTCAAAGACCTTTTTATGATTAACTGAACATTTCTTGTGTTTTATTTTCTGTTAAAGAACAGTTTCACGATTTTGAAGAATGGTTTTGTTGCCAATGATTTCAGCAATGTTAAGTGATTGTTATTATTTGTTGTTATTATTACTGTTATTTATAATCATTATTTGGTATTATTTCGTCTTTCAGTCATTGAGGGAGAAAAAAACAAGAATTTAAGTATTGCATTTCTTCAATTTCTAAATAAGTATAGAGGGATGGACCAAGGTTGAAAAAATATATATATTTAATTTTTTAGCTCACAGGCTATCAAAGCCTGAGAGCTAATGTGCCGGCAGGTTCTGTATGTATGTATGTATGTACATACATGTAGGTTCATTGTGATAAAGCGCTTCCTTGATTAGTTTTGGGGGTTCATTGGTTAAGTAAAAAGTGGCGGGAACGAGGGGGATAATCCCTCTTAATTTATTCTCAATTTCTTTATTTTTCGAGGGGCATTATTCTTTGAAATAAGAGTATAATATACAATTAGTGTGAATAGCCTGTGAGCTCAATGCCATCAGTTTAACTGGGCACTTTTTTTTTCATTCCTTAAATTTCAAACTTTTGGTCAGATTTTAAGATTGTGACAGTCCCTTACATTAGAGGTATCAAACTCAGGATACCACTATTTTTGAAAAATCTTTACCTTATTTAATTACGGAATTTCTGATATTATATAATACTATTATAAAATAGTGGTGTTCTTTTGGTCAATGTTTAGCACCCTTGCTTTACATGTTATAAAAGTGGATTAAAACACCAAATAGGCCAAATCTCATTTTTCTCTTTTATGTTTATTTCAAAAACTGGAGTTAAAATTCATACAAATTTAGTGTCAGATGACCAGTAAGACATAATAGAGTAAAATAATATTTTTAGTGGTAAGGATAGTGATTTTTAACTAATGATAGATAGTAATTCATTTCATGGTATGCTAATTAATTAAATAATAATATTTCCTTTTGGATGCTCATGATAATAATAAATTTATGTTCATTTGTAGTAATTATATATTAAATGAGTAAGTAGTAAATATATATTCTTAAATATTAACCCGGCCATAGCCATGTCTGAGATCTTTTTGCCAGCTATATCAGTTAACTTCCTCTAACCCCTCTCCCCTTAAAAATACAATGTGGAACTTCCATGTAGCTGACCTTAAATGGTTCTCCTTCACCATTGTAAGATTACAAAGCATTCCTGTTGGATTTTTTGTTTTAAGATATATGTTGGCAAGAAAACTTGAAATTCGGCGAAAAAAACATGACATGATCACTAGTGTCAGTCAATTTTTACCCTTCTCCAATATTTTAAATCTTCTAAGAAAATTATGTAATTTCAGTATACCGCAACTTTTTAATTTAACTGAAATGTAATATTTGAATATTAAATGAAAATTGTTTCTTATTTTTCATTTTCTGCAGCAGGGAAAAAGAGCGAACATGGCGAACAGCATTTTAAAAGTAGACATGAGTACTCTCTGGTTAATTAGAACAATGTTTAAGAAGTATTTTCTTGAGTTTTCCTTTTTTTTTTTTTCAGTTAATGTTTATATATGTAGGTTTTTTTTCTGAATGTCGAATACTCTTTGTACAATAAATTAAGTGCAGTTTTTTCCCATCTTGATATTGTTATGTATAATGTGTTAAAGATGCTTCAGTAAAATATCTTTAAGACGTATATTTGATGTCATTGGAAATGTATAAATAATAACTAAGTTTTTACTGTTAAGTTTTTCAGATTTGTGGAGTGCTATAGGCTTCAAAATATAAAGAGTTGTATATTTCTCATTTGTGTTTTATTGCTAATTACCAAAAAAATAATGTTCACAAAATCACATGTTTGATTTATTTGAAAATATTTAATACTCTATCATGCATGAAATTTTATGATGATTTGTTAAATCACTGTAAAACAAAATTATAAGTTAACTCTCTAATATCATTTGCTGTAAGCTTATTCATGTCTTCTTTGCATATGTAAATTGGAAATTTGCAAAATATTTCAACTTGTTAAGAGGCTACTTCACTCAGGTGAAAACAACCGCTCGCTAATGTTAATCCTATGGGAGAAATATTTTACGATATCTCGTTCGCATTTCAATATTTTGAAATGATTTTTGCATTGGATAGCTGAGGTCAAATCTCTAAGCACGCTCCTTTGTACTTTTTTTATTTATGTTGAAGTTTTTTTTTTTATTGATGATACTTTCACTTTCGAAACCAGTTCCCAAAGTGAAAGTATCTTAATTAAAGAAACTTGTAATAAAAATCAAAAAAGCACAAAGGAGAGCGTGCACAGAGATTGACCTCATCTATCCAATGCAAAAAAAAAATCATTTAAAAATATTGAAATGCGAACGAGATATCGTAAATTATTTCCCCCATAGGATTAACATTAGCAAGCAGGTGTTTTCGCCTGAGTCAAGTCGCCTTTTAAGAGAGTATCTATAAATATTTGTATCTCAGCTACAAAACTATTGTAGACTCACATGACATATTTATATAAATATTTTGTCAATGAATTAAATCTTTTTAAAACATGAAATTTGTTTGCTTTGGCATTTTTATAGAATTATTTTTGCATTTATCTTAAAATGCATGTTGCACTTAGCAATTTTTCTCAGGTAGCATTGTTTTGAAGTAAAGAAAAACTGATGTATGTATGTTGAATCAAATATTTCATATGTATATTCTGCATAAGTATTTTATCTGCATTGCCATCAACTTATTATTAGTCTATTTGATTGATTCTCATCACATTGTATATTTTATATGCTCATGCTTGTATAACCTGATCAACATTTAAGATTAAAGCTTTTTAGCATTTTTTTGTAATGTAAATGTAAATTTTTGATATTAGACAATTTTATTTTACATTGATTTCGATAAAGAATGTAAAATTTTTGTGGCATTTGATGGAAAATTTAGTTATGCAGGACCCCGAAATTCTGGCATTTTTTAACTTACTTTTAATCTAAAAAATCTCTTGCGTATTTTATGTCAAATTCCAGATTTTTCAAATTTATTAAATAAACAAGATTCTCCAGAAATCTACCAATAATGAAGCTGTGATTAAATTCCTGTTCTGTGCTAAATTTTTGTTAAGACGCGCATGTGTTTTACATATGTTTTCAACATTCAAAGTTGTGTTCGAACGTTCGAAGTATCATCTTTGTAATTTAAACCGAGTTTTTGTTTTTAAATGTACATTCGGCATATTTTAATTAATAATTTAGTTTTATTTGATTCGTTTTTTCGTAATGTGAAATTTTGTGACTCTAATTCGTATTCCTTCGTTAAATAATATTAATTTGATCTCGTCAATGCCTGATAAATAGAACTTTGTCTCGTAGATTCATGTTGTCAGGGTGAAAATGAGTCACCCTGCTAATATGGATTTGGAAGATATATCAAGGAATCTTCATTTGAAAATATGCAAGACCTCCATTTTACGCAACGGAACAGCACTGAATTTTGGAGAAAAGGTTCAAGTTTTCTTTAATAAATAAATAAATAATAATAATAAAGATTTTTGAAAATGTTATTGTCACTATGAATTACATTTAATATAAATACTATTAATATTATGTATTTGTGCAGTATTGAAAATTATGTCGCTAACTTAATTTTTATTTGTTAAATTAAAAATAAATATTTTAAAAGTAAATTTCGACTATTATTATTAATTTTTAAAATTAACCGAAAAGAAAATAAATCTGTTTAACAAAAGATCTGAACTTATACAACATTGGTATATAACTTTTTAAATGCTACTTTTTCAAAAAAATATAATTTAATAGGAAATTTTCATGCCTTTCCATTTAAAATAGGTCCCTAGTTAAAAAAGAAGAAAAAATTCTCCTTTTCAATTTTTATGTAGATCATACTTTTTTTTTTTAAATAACACTATTGATGTGCTATGTATAGCACAAAGCAGTATCTTTTGAAACTGTTGTTGCATAACAGTATCTTTTGAAACTCATAAATAATGCCACATATACACAAAATTTTGAGCATAAACAGTTTTAATGCTTCATTGAATTTTTATTTGACTATATATATTGTTCATACCACAGCTGATTGGATTGTTATGAAATTTATTTTGTTACTTCAAAGCTATCAAATATATTTCATTTGAAAATTAGGCAAATACTAATGCAGTAATATTGAAATTGGAAATACAGTAAAACCTCCGAATAATGTACACCTCATGAGCATGGAATTTGTCTGCTATTCTGAAATGTCTGCTTTTCAGAGATTAAAGTATACAAATATGTAGGTGTTTGGGATTGAAAATGTGCCCATTAAATACAGGTGTCCGTTATGGAAGTTTTACTGTAGAAATTTTTCTGTGAATATACAACAATATTGAAACATTTTTTAAGTATGTCTGACATTAATATGAATTTTACATCATTGTATGTATACGGGCAGATTCAAGAGAACGTATCATTGTGGTTATGAACCCTCAACTTCTGCATGAAAAAAACTTAAAAAGAAAAAAAAAACATTTTTTTTCTATGTGTAAATACATTAATATTAAAGAAATACTTCATTGTAAGGTGTGACTAGATCTTCCATCCATATGTAATAGATGCTCACATATAATGCTTTATTATGTACGCACATGCGATAAAATCTATCATCTTGCATATTCATTGCATGTTTATACACTTCTTTTCTATTGCCTGCAGGGTAATTTGCCCATACATGCCTGCATAGTAATTTGCCCATACATGCCTGCATAGTAATTTGCCCTTACATGCATGCACGATCATTTCAGTGCCTTCTTCAAAGAACATTTCAAATGTACTTGTTTTTTTCTCTGTAAAAATGTTTGCATTTTACGAAGATGAAGATTTTATGCCTGTTATGAGCAATTTTTTTCTCCACAGATATGATATTTTAGTACTTAAATGTTTATCAATAATTTATGCTATATTTATAATGTTGATGTAAAGTAAAATTGAGGTAATGAATTCATTCAAAAATTTTGTTGATTTTTTTTTGCCGTTAAATTTGCATATAATTAACGTGTATTTTATATGTGAATAATATGTGTGTATAGATATTACTAGAATTTTAACTGCAGTAAATTTTAGTAATAGGAACAACATGTCTCCTCCCTCCCCCCTTAAAAAAAGGAGGATCAAGATGCCTCCCTGCCTCATGAAAAGAGAGTTAAAAATCTGAGCTCATGTTTATTAGTCACAACTTCTCTAAAAATTGATTTATCTTTATAAATTTTAAATTAATGCTTATTTAGATATTTATATGTATTTTAAGCAAAGTACATATTAGGTAGCTTTCAATACAAAAAAGTATAAAGCTACCTATTGCAGCAGTTCGGACAAAGCAATTCCGGAAAATTTCGGTATATTTTCACCGATCATAACCCCCAGACCCCAAAACCACCCTTCCGTTTAAATGTTGATTTATATATATGAAACGAAGCGTGTTGCTCCGTCGGTGGGTCCTTGATCGCCGGGCCGGTGGCTGCGCGGACTGATGGCGGCTCCGTATTTACGTCAAAGCGTTCATTCTGATTCCCTTGCATGCTCTTGTAGTCCTGGGCCGTGAGCGGGATTCGGTTAAATTCCGAGTGAATGTATGTCTGTTTAAAGGAAGACACCGTCTATTACGGAACCTGGTTTATTTCTTTTTCTTACATGCATCCTTTTAAACCAGGCCCATATTGGCGTGAGAGCTGCTTTTTAAGTCTGTCTGGACATCGAAGGTTCGTCCATCGCGAGGCAATTCCGAGAGAGCAGATTGGCGTGGATTTGTTTAGATGAGGGAAATCGTAAAAAGTTCGCTCCTGATAGCAGTGCAATGGTATAAATATGAGGTTTTTGCATTATTTCTGCTAGAGGTCGTCTAAGTCAAAAGAGGCGTATTTTTAATTTTAATTGGCCGCGAGCTGAGTGATTGATTGTGCGGAATAAAGGCGTTGGCTCTATCGGCCGATCGGATGCCGCAAGACCTTAAAATTGCGTTAGCGTCAGCACAAATATTCTTATGAAGAGTCAGAAAACGATCTTTGAAAGTTATAAGATGCGATGCAGGAAAACTAATTTAACAGGGGCGACGGCATTTTCAATCAATTGAAACACAATTATTAAAGCATTTAAAAGTTTTGATTTAAATTTCTATTTTTTAAAACGGTAATTTAAAATTTTAAAAGGGGCAAAAAGGGATTTTGCATTTTAAAAAGGGGTTTAGCTTTTATCCTTTCATATCCCCCCCCACTAAAACAAGAGCCACAGGGCTCGCCTGCAAGACCTGTGGGTCTTATCTCGTGAATTTAACCCATGTTTTTTTTTTTTTTTTTTTTTTTTTTTTTAGATTCTTATTTTCTCCAGCTCTCAAGTAATTTCTCCAGCTCTTCAGTATTTACTTCAGCTCTTCAGTATTTACTTCAGCTCTCAAGTCAATTGGACCTATTTTTACATTTATATATCAAATTTACATAAAAATATTGGTTACACTAAAATAATGGAATTCTTTCAATGGTGCTGCAGCAAAACAATAATGTGTCTCGAGACGACATATCTTGATTATAACAGTTGTCATAACATAACTGTGTTTGTAGTGTTTCCCTTTCTTTCCAGTTTTTGTTTTAAAGTTTTTGATATAGTTTGTTGGGAAACATCCTTTTGTGTATAATTGCAAATTGCAACCATAAACTATATAGTATATTAAAATATTCACAGGTAAACATACTGAAAACTATACAACATATGCAAATGTAAAAAATATTCAATAATAGACAATGTTCAAATGTAAAAAAAAATATTCACAAATACAAAATATTAAAATGTAAAATATATTCACAAATACAAATTATTCAAAAATATAAAATATTCAATAATACAAAATATGCACTAATACTATCAACAAAATATATTGTATCTCAAATGCAATTTGAAAAGCTTGCATTTCTAGAAATATTGAATTTTCACACTGAGATAAAATAATAGTAAAATATCCTAAAATACTAATAACAAAAACAAATTATATTTCTTCGTATACCTTTCCGTTTTGTTAGGGACTTAGCTACTTCTATGATGCAGCCTTAGGTTTATATCCATGAAAAAACAACACTAAGTTGTTTAAAAAAAAAGAAAACTACAGCTAATAAAAACTAAATATACACTTGCTATAATTTTCACCATGCGCAGGGTCAGTGCGATATGGGTTTTAATGTTTACACAGCCTATATCATATTTATCTTTGGCGAAAATACAGACATATTTGGCTAGAAGAGCAGGTAATTGTTCTCTGACAGACTGAACATTTTGCACATGGTCAGTGGTCTCGAACAACTCCGGCTCAAAATTTTCTTCGAATATCTCTGCATTTTCAATTGCTGGCTGGTTAGTATATACTTCTGATAAATGTAAAGTATGGTGAGACGCATTTGTTGGAATATGGTCCATGAGAGGTACTTTCTTATTATCTTGAGTTATTTGCATTTTAACACAGTCAATATTTAATCTAAACAGTTTGCAATGGGGTAGCCCAATCAAAGCATAAGGTAACTGATTGTTAATTATAAAAAGTTCAATTCTCTTAGAGATACGTCCTAATTGCAAACTAACAAGGCATTTTTCTTTCAAAGCAAGAACACCTTGTGTTTGGGTGACTGGTATACTCTGCTGAACTTTACATATTTTTAGGTTAAGTTTATGGGCTAAATGACAAGGAATAACACTAATCGAACTCCCAGTATCGATCAAACAAGGTAGTGAGTCTTCATTTTTTACATAAGTAACTTTATGACAATCTCTATTTGATTTTTTATAGCTAGCTTTTTCTTTTTGTATATGTCCGGACATAAGAAATCGTCATTGATTACTAGATGTATTTCGGGATGACTCATTAGCGCTATGATCTTGGTTGGGGTTCGGCAAAGTCATATTGTGACTAGGGGTTGGTACTGCTAACACTTGTTGTCGAAAAGGGCAGTTTCCCACCCAATGATACGCATTTGGTATTCCGATATTAAGACAAACTTTGCATGGATAGGGCGGCAAAGTGGTCTGGTGGTGTACATTAGGTCGTGGTGGAACATTTGAAGTTGGTCTTTGTGAAGAGGGTTGGAAAGGCCTTCTGATTATCTTTCTCTTCAGGGTTATTAACGGGATTATCATCTTTGCTCGAAATTTGATTTTTTTCTTTTTCGGGGTCACCTGATTTGTCTGTTAAATCCTCTACTTCTTTGGGAGGTGTTTGGTTACTCATGATAGATATAAATACTAAATATCACTGAATTACACAGAAATATAATACACAATTAAAGCACATAAGAATAAAAATGAAAAAATCTTTCAAACTATTTAAAATTTGTAACACTATATCTGTAAATATCTGTTAAAATCATCTTTTTAAAATTAAAATCCACCTTAATAATTTTTTTTTTTTTTTTTTTTTTTTTTTTTTTTTTCAATAACTTGAATTCAATAAAAAAAAATTTAAATAACCTCACTAACTATAAAGTACGTTGCATATAAATCATCTTTAAAAAGTTTAACACTTAATAATAAAAATATTATAATAATATAATAATAATAAAATTTTCACTTCTGCTAAAATATTTTCAAACTGTCTAGAAAAATGATTTTAATATGAGGTTTAGTTAATGTTATTTTTCATTAAAATCGTAATTATCCGTTCAACACAACTAAAGAATTTTCATAAAAATCACCATTCTTACTCTTTCATCTCTTTAAAATTACGTTAAACACAATACATAAACAATTATATATTTGAACTTAAATAGCTGACTTAAAAATAATTAAAGTTTTCACACAAGTAATAGCATACTAAAATAATCCTCTTTAATTTATTTTTGGCATGCATAAAAATTTAAATAAAAAGTTTGAGAACCACTGCCTCTCACTAAAAAGATCTTTAAAAAAAAAAAATTTTTTTTTTTTTTTTTTTTTTTTCTGTACGTTAATATCAAAAGTACATACCTTTATACGCCTTTGCTTTAAATAAATCCATGAAAAAATTTACCTCTTACTTTTTTTTTTTTTTTTTTTTTTACCGCGACGCGAAACAATAATAAATTAATTTCACCGAAATATTTATCTCTATATCTTCTTGCACTTGCACTGCCCACAAAAATACTTTTTCCCGTAGTCACGTGGTTTTTGTTTTTGCTGAGTGCAGTTCTGATTTATTTTTCTAAATAGTCCAGAAACCAGAAACCGAAACATCTGAGTCACGAGTTCATTTCTTTACCGGCGCGCTCTTGAAAATTGAAAACAGCTGTGTAGTTGACCTACTTTTCATCCGATAAAACACTTCGATTCTTGCCGGCAGAATGAAATACTGCACAAGATTAAAGAAAAGTTAATGATTCACTTTCCTTTTGACGAAGGGAGATTAAGTACTTTTGAGTTCTTGGGATAAATTCCGTAAGTCTTTCACCGTATGCTGTAAGAATTTTTTTTTTTTTTTTTCACGGAGGTATTCGCTGGGATGGACGGGCGTAGATTACGTAACTGTTTAGTTTTTGGGATTTTCCCGTTGAGATGAACTGTCCTACTCGACTTCTGAAACGAAGCGTGTTGCTCCGTCGGTGGGTCCTTGATCGCCGGGCCGGTGGCTGCGCGGACTGATGGCGGCTCCGTATTTACGTCAAAGCGTTCATTCTGATTCCCTTGCATGCTCTTGTAGTCCTGGGCCGTGAGCGGGATTCGGTTAAATTCCGAGTGAATGTATGTCTGTTTAAAGGAAGACACCGTCTATTACGGAACCTGGTTTATTTCTTTTTCTTACATGCATCCTTTTAAACCAGGCCCATATTGGCGTGAGAGCTGCTTTTTAAGTCTGTCTGGACATCGAAGGTTCGTCCATCGCGAGGCAATTCCGAGAGAGCAGATTGGCGTGGATTTGTTTAGATGAGGGAAATCGTAAAAAGTTCGCTCCTGATAGCAGTGCAATGGTATAAATATGAGGTTTTTGCATTATTTCTGCTAGAGGTCGTCTAAGTCAAAAGAGGCGTATTTTTAATTTTAATTGGCCGCGAGCTGAGTGATTGATTGTGCGGAATAAAGGCGTTGGCTCTATCGGCCGATCGGATGCCGCAAGACCTTAAAATTGCGTTAGCGTCAGCACAAATATTCTTATGAAGAGTCAGAAAACGATCTTTGAAAGTTATAAGATGCGATGCAGGAAAACTAATTTAACAGGGGCGACGGCATTTTCAATCAATTGAAACACAATTATTAAAGCATTTAAAAGTTTTGATTTAAATTTCTATTTTTTAAAACGGTAATTTAAAATTTTAAAAGGGGCAAAAAGGGATTTTGCATTTTAAAAAGGGGTTTAGCTTTTATCCTTTCATATATATAATCTATGTCATACGATAACACTCGTATTTATAAATCAATTTGGATGAAACTAATTGTGTGTAATTCATAAGCTTCGTTGGCCAGCTTGGTCCGCCATTTTGTTTCAAGATGGCGGCCATTTAAAGATTTAAAACTAAAATAAATATACAAAAAAAGTTAAAAAATCAAAATTATTTTTTCCTTAAGTGTTAGGCCTTGATACAAGGATTCCGGAGCATTTTTTGTTTTACCTCTATCTTAAAAAACGGCTGAGATACAGCATTTTGAAATTCTAGGGTGGCAGACATTTTGAGACAAGATACCACATTACAAAAATCCAACGATTAATTTATGCGGTTTAGTGAACGCGAAAGTTTAGTCTCGCAAATTATTATCTTTCATTGTTGTAATTATTTTCCCAATCATACGCATAAAACTATATATTCATATCCGTTAGCGCCAAATTCTCGCCAAACTTGGCAACATTTGGCGAAATTCTGCCGAATTTGGCGACCGAAATAAGTCTTCATAAATGAAGCCAACTTGGCTATAGTTGACTAATTTGGCAAATTTCTTATTCAAATTCAGTATTAACGAATGTTCTGTAATTGGGTTCTTTGCATTTTAGCTTGCTGTTTCGAGTAACATTAGCTCAAATTTTAAAACGAAGATATAGGAAAGCTACCTTTTCCTCCTGGTACAGGCCGGAAGGACTTTTTTTATAGTGCAATGAAAAAGGCATAATAAATTAAATAAAAATGTAAGTTTTTCTGAGAAATGTTATTTTGTTATTCATTTCTAAAACTGGATGAAATTCGTGTCTTAGAAATTCTTCTAATGATTTGAAAGCAAATTATTTACTTGTCTGAATCTATTTTATTTATTTATTTATTTCTCTTTCGCAGAAAGTTTAATCATTTCATGTATGAAACATTAGTACAATTTTGTTAACCATTTTTTGTATTTATTACTTTACACAAACATCAAGAAATACATAAAAAAAAAAAAAATAGGTTCACCAGATTTGGAATATATATAATATATTATAATGTCCCTGTGCTTATTCTGAGTTTAGAGAATTTGAGAGTATCTGGTGAACATTTCAATAAAGTATCTTTCTTTTATTGAATATATTTAAATATAAATATTTTAAAAGTTAAATTAGATGATGATTATTATTTTGATTTCCAGACTGTTTACAAAACGATAAAATCTTTTTATACTTCCATAATAATTATTATGGAGTTATAAAGTCTATGATAGAATTTGTTTGCAATAATTCTTATTGTGTATATTGTAATGTAGGTTATGATCACATAGAATTTCATACATGCAAATTACATTGCAAATTAACTAATTTGCTTTTCTTATGAATGCCAAGAAGAGGAACCTATGAAAGGCTTTTTCTGTTCTGACAATAAATGCCAATCTGAGAAATGTTTCAAATGTCACTAAATGTCAAGCAAAGTAGCTATTGTAACTAATTTTGAAAATCTTTCCGTGAAAAATTTATATGCAGAAAAATCAGACCTACACACCTTCAAAGATGCGGGGAACAATTTTGTTCGAACTGTAAACATTACTTTTTGATGTAGCATCTATGTTTCCTTTTTAAAAAAATGGGCCAATTTATTTATTTGTTTATTTTGAATTTGAATACTATGACATGACATAGTTTTTTGATGAAACTTGCAAAAATAATATTTCTCAGAATTTATTATTTATTTATTTTTTATATTATTATAAATTTTCCTTGTAAAATATATACTTTGCTTTAAAATAAATATAAATATCTAAATAAGCTCTAGTAAAACATTCATAGATACATTCATATTTAGAGGTACATTGCTCATAAAAATTGACTTATCATTTTTTCTGCATGTCTTGATCCCTTTAAATATTTGTTTGTGTATTACTATATTTGGCAATGTTTATTACTATAAAAGAATGAATATTTTTTGTATTTCCTTGTTATAGCGGCTCCACAATTACACTTATGCCGAGGTTGCATTATGATTTCGTCAAGGTCATCACCAAGCTTATATATGCAATATACTCGTATATGCATATATGTAGTGCAAATGCTCATATATGTGCCATATACATTAATATATATATGTAATATTTACATCTTATATATATGTCTTATACATATGTCATAGATATACATTATATATGACTATAACTTGGATATATACGTCATTAAATGTCATATCATATGTGATTATACAGTTATATATGTCTTACAATCTGGCAATCCTCAGGGGCCACTATAACAAATAAATGCCATATTTTCTCAAACGCAGACAGAAAATAAAATTTGTTTCGTTTTAACACTTTCTAACTTAATTGAAAAGTGTTTATGACTTTGGTTTGTCTGTCGTCTGTCCGTGCTCTAACTCCTGTAAATATGCTTGGATTGTCCTGAAATTTTTGTATGTTATTGTCATTATCTATAGCATGTTCCATATTTCAACTGAAGTGTGTAGCATTTACAGTTTTTTTACAGGGACACTCAAAAGAATTCCGTTACATTACGGTCTATGGGGGAAAATTCTTTGCGGTTTATTTTAATGATGTTACTCAATTTCAAACACATTGTAATTGATATATATCACTAAGGGGCATTACAAGCAGCTTAATATGGAATATGGTGTGCATAGCACTTATAGTTACTTTCCAGGGATAGTCAAAAGAATTCCGTTACATTACGTCTATGGAGAAAACTCGTTTGCGGTTTATTTAAATAATGTTTCACTATTTTAAATGCATTGAAATTTATATATATCACTAATGTGTATTACAAGAGGCTTACTACAGAATAGTGTGTGTATAGCAGTCATTGTTCATTTACAGGGACACACAAAAGAATTCTCTACTGTTTGTTAGCAATAATTCCTGGAAGTGCATTTTAAGTTGCTGTACGCGATTTTAAATTTAACTCACTTTTTGTCTATTACTTGGTGTGTATAAATTCTGTAGATCATATACAGGGCGGCACAAAAGTTCGCGAACACATTTCGGTTTATGGACAGAAACTTCAGAAGTAGAATTTTAAACTGTAGTATGCGTTTCCTAACTGAACTAAAATTTAGCATCCTATGTAGTATATATACAAATCTATAGATCATATACAGGGCTGAATAAAAGTATTCGGATATTTTCCGAATATTGTATATATTGGAAATATATGTTGGAAATTCCTGAAATTATGTTTTTAAATATGTTATGCGTTTTCCAAATTGTTTACTTAGATGTTATCTTTCAGCTTATTAAACTGTAATGATTTTTTAAATTATTTTGGAAGCGTTGGAAAGTGTTACATAATCTATGCTTGACGCATGATTTTTCGTTCTTTTTTTTTTAAAATTTTAAAAAGACAAAGTTCTTTACTTTGTAAGGGGAATTATGATTCAACAAAATTGCATTATTTACTTAAATACTATGGTTTTTATATAAATGGCATTTGGTAATTTATATTAAAGGAACATTTTTAAATGTTCAGTTATAATTTACAGACTGATTACCATTAAGGATTAAGATATCAGTGTGCTTTTTATATAAGATTTGTAAAAAAAATTTTAAAGAAAAGTATTCTAAAATGTACTCATCAATGATAGTTTATTAATTGTTTGTGATTTTCAATTCATTTAAGAATATACGTAAGTGTATTGCAGAAATCAAACTGTAAAAAGGAATCATTGTCAAAGTTTCCTGTTTCCTCAATTAGAAATTCATTGCCATTATGTTCTTCATTTTTAAATCTATATATTTTGCAAGAGCTCTATGTGTATCTTTTATGTGTATAATTAATAAAATCTTGCTTATATGAAAGTCACGTTATTCTTTTATTTAACTATTGTTGTCACTTCGTAATATAAATTCTTTAAAATTGAACTTTTTTTTTTAATGTGAAGGTGTTTCTATCAATTTCTTATGTTGAGCTAAAATATATTATACTTTTTTATTTCTAAAGTAAACATCTTGTAAATGGCGATATGAAGGAAGAAGTGTCTTCGTTTTGTTAATTAACTCCAATAGCATTTTTAAATAGTGAAACAAATTCTAAAGAACATCAAGATATTCTTTCTCAAAATTTATTGCCAATAGCATCTCTTATTACATCTGAATAATACATTTTTCTGCAGGATTATTGATAGTCCATGTTTCATCATCATCAAAATCATGGTTTAAAGCGGATTAATTTGTCAGACTGCAAATTCTTTACTCCCATTTATGGGTCTCTCGTGCATTCACATTTGTAAATTTTCTCATCAGAAAGTTAAATTCTTTAGCTTCTTTTCTTCTGCTGTTTGGAAGAATCTTTCTTAGTTGTTTAGTTGACAAAATATTTCTAAAATACTTATATTTTAAGTGTTAAAATCTTAGCAAAGTTAACAAGCTGTAAATAAGATTTTAACACTTCAAATAAAATTAAGTATATATTTTCAAAATAGTTTAGCATTTACACAAGAAAGAAACATTCTTTAAGAAATATAAATAAAAAAAAGGAAGCTGACCTTTATTTTCTTATAAGAAATTTGAATAAAAACCTATTTAAAATAAAAAAAATTATTTTTCTCTTTATATTTACATTTTATTTTCTATTTTCTAGTGTTTAAAATATTTTATTGTTTCAATTTCACAGTAACTCATATACAGTTCCAACCATGAATAATATATTTGATCTTTATCACCTGCGCCCAGTTAACGGAAAAATGCCTTAAAATGAATAAATTAATTTATAATTAAGTTTTGAAAACATTAAAATGTATCGTCATTGGAAAGCACCTATGTACATAGTTTGTAAATTTCTACCATATCTGGAAGTGAGTGAAAAATTTGTATCTTTGTATACATGAGCTAAGTTAAGTTAAATAAGTAAAAAAAGTTTTTAAAAAACACTCTTAAGTATTCAAATCATGCCTAGTTTCACAAGTGTAATTCAATTTGTTTAAAAACAAAAAAAAAATTGTTATAATATAATTGGCATGTGTCCCGATTATGAAAAATTCACCACTTTGGATTTATGCTTCATAGAAAGTGTGAATTAGTGAATTTATTTGAAAAATTATAATTTTTGCTTTGTTTCTTTTTGAAGACAGAGCAATAGGAAAGAAAAGAAAAGCATTGCTTAAACTATCTATCCAGGATTTCTAAATTGTTTTCTCAATGTATAATTATAATTTAATTAATATTATTTATTGATTAAAGTGTATTTTTAAATAATTAAATGTAAAATAAAATTTAAAAAAAAAACATACTTTCATTAAAATTCACAAAAAGTCAACTTATATTATAAAGCACAAATGTGTGCGTCACTCAATGCTGACGTCATAATGATGCGGGTAACAATATGGTGAAAATGGATTGTAACAATGGAGCTCTTATTTTTCAATGAAACAATCGTAACGTTATTTCTATGGGGAAAATACAAGTTTTGGGCCAACGTTGATCCCCCTTAGGGATCTAATTAAAAAAAATAATGTCTAATTCATGTATTGCCCTCGGGAATACATATATATTCCAAATTTCAAAGCTCTATGTCAACAGGAAGTGGGTAAAAAATGAGTACACATACATACAGCAATGTAAGTTAAAAGAAAGTATTTAAAAATATTACTCTTATTTTTTGTTTATATTTTCTACTTTTTATTGCTTAAAATATTTCATTGTTGCAGTTTCACAACCACTTGGCCTATTTCGGAGAGTGTGGTTTGATGCATAATGAACTCTATTGTTTTTGTAACTCGTATAGAATATTTGGCAATTTATCACCTGTTGTCGGCTAATAGAAAAATGCCATAAAATTAATTTATTAATTTATAATTATGTTCTAAAAATTTTTAAAAGTTGTATTGTGATCGGAAATACACCTGTGTACATAATATTTTATAATTCTAGCGTATCAGGAAGTGATCGAAAAGTCTACTACAAAATTCCACCTCCACATACAAAAGCTAAGTAGAATTAAATAAATGAGTGTAATAAAACACAAATTT
Organism: Maratus michaelseni; assembly: GCA_963931845.1. NCBI lineage: Eukaryota > Metazoa > Arthropoda > Arachnida > Araneae > Salticidae > Maratus > Maratus michaelseni. Next base: position 59,208,793 of record OZ007594.1, read on the forward strand.
AACAGACATGTATTTGCTTCAGGGGTGCAGCTACTGTGGAGCACATTGCTCCAGGCTTGAGAATCATAAAGGTGTGAAATAAATATTTGTATAAATATATTTTTTCATAAAATGTACAGTAAAACCTGTGAATATGGAATCGTGTTTTTAACAGAAAATTTTCCTTGGTCCCCATGTTGTGATTCTGTTTTAGCAAGTGGATAAATGAAACTACAACATTTCTTGAACTTGACGTATCAAAATTGTTATTTCAGATAATATGCATTATAAATCTAATACTTTATGCCTCTGAATTTATAAAGCTTGTAAAGAGTGTTTAAAAGCACTTATCTTGCCATTACTAGTTGTGTTTTACAGCAGAGAAGTTACACTAATTTGAAATAAGTACAATGAAGCTTGTTAAGACGAAATCGCAAGGAATTAGGAGAAATTCCGTTTTAGACAGTTTTCAGTCTGAACAGATATAATTGTATGGCTTTCTTTCTAGCAGCATCACAAAAATTTTCCGTTTATGGTAAGATTCCTTGATAGGCAAATTCTGTTTTCACAGATTTATTGTATTAAATATGTATGTGTTTTAAACCTAAAAACAAAATATGAGAAACTTTTTCTGGTACAGAAAAAAACGTACCAATTGTACTTGTTCCAGAGCGCTGCTTATTTAGCTACGCCACTGAATTGCTTAAGTACTGAAATAATCAAAATAAGAAAGTTTCAAATAATGAAATCTTTTGCAATTAACCACTGGCATGTGGATTATACGAAAGTACTAAAAATGCTTTTTGCTGTCATTTGTGAGCAATCTAAGTAAATATACTAAATGTAAAAAATCTAAGAGTTTCCAATCAAAAACTAATTTCACCTATGTTCTGTACATCGGGCTTCTTTAACCCGGATAGTCCAGTTGGATCAGCCGGTATATCTAAAAGATATATTTAAATTTATTTATATATACAGGGTGTCCCAAAAGTCTGACACATTTTAAAATTCAATAAAAGATCAAGCAATTGGCATACAAGAGTGTGTTTTGGATGAAAATGCTTCTTATGATCTGAAATTTTGTTTAAACAGAAAAAAAATTAGTTTAAGAAATTTCTCATAGGTGGCGTTACTTCTGCAAAGCTGCTAAAGTAGAATTCCTTTATACATAACAGTGGTGAAAGGCGCTCAATGCGTGTGTGCAGTTTTTGTCTAAACTATGGCAACCCACATTCCAGAACTTAACAATACTCGCCCTCCTGAGTTTGATTAGACGAGTGAAACAAGTCAACAAATATTGGTTTGGTGATAATAGAAAGCGCACCAAGATTAATAGGGTGCCTCCAAGGACCGATTTACAAATTTGGAGGCCCTGGGCACAGATGCTTATGGTGGCCCCTAGCTTCTACAGAGATTGACCTCAACTATCCAATGAAAAAAAAATCATTTAAAAATATTGAAGTGCAAAAGAGATATTTTAAAAAATGTCTCCCATAGGATTAACATTAGCAAAGGGGTGTTTTCTTTTGAGCGAAGTATCCCCTTAAAAAGTTATTTTTAAATTAAATAAACGATAAACAGATTTTCCATTTTATTTTTTTAATAGTTAAAACTTCATCAGATGTTGGCTAATAACTGAAAAATCTTAAGTGGCATTTGGTGCCCCCTGAAATCCGGGGGCCCTGGACCCGTACCCCGAATGCCCTGCCGTAAATCAGGCACTGGGTGCCTCTGTAAGATAATAGTTAGACCGGGAGGTGGCAGCACAGACAATCACCTCATCGAGTTCACGGCTGAAATTCCAGAAATAGTTAAAACTTGATTCGCATATTAAAACGCAATCGGTCTGCCATGTCATATCTTGGTGGAAAACACCCGAAAACCCAATTTTAGCAGTTGGCTCGTAGGTTTACCATTGTGTATGCCTGTTCTCAGTCCTCCATGTTTTCATACCTTTGGGTGCAGGAAAACACAATGGTAAACCTACGAGTCAACCGCTAAAATCGGGTTTTAAGGTGTTATCCACCAAGATATGACTTGGCATACCGATTGCATTTTAATATGCGAATCAAGTTTTAACTAATTCTGGAATTTCAGCCGTGAACTCAATGAGGTGATTGTCTGTGCTGCCACCTCCCGGTCTAAGTCACATACGGACAAAAAACATTTGATTGGTCGATACGGTTTTGGAAAAAAAACGAATTGCCAAGCATCTTGGCGAGCTTTATATTATCGCCAAACTAATGTTTGTTGACTTGTCTGACTAGTCTAATCGAATTCATGAAGGCGAATATTGTTAACTTCTGTAATGTAGGTTGCCATAGTTTGGACAAAAACTGTGCATACGCATTGCGCGTCTTTCGGTATTGTTATGTATAAAGACATTCTTCGATAACTTTGCAGAAGCAGCGCCATCTATGAGAATTTTTCGGAATTAATTTTTTTATTTGCTTAAACAAAATTTTCAATCATAAGAAGCATTTTCGTCCAAACCGCACTCTTGTACGTTAATTGCTTGATCTTTTATTGAGTTTTAAAGTGTATCAAGCACTTTTGGGACATATTAAAAGTTAAAATCTTAGCGAAACTGGCGAGCCGTGAATAAGATTCTAACACTTGAAACAAAATTTAATTAATATTTTGTGAATGAGATAGAAAAGAAACATCATTTAATCCTATGTCAGAGGCAACTCTGGGACTTCCGGGTTTGGGCGTAGTGCGCCTGACTGGTGCCTATCGTCATTAGCACCTAATTAACTCAATTCCGACATTCTTAAAACGACCTTCATTAGGACGTACAAAAACTAAATATTCGAAATCTGATTCAGAAAACCTCATTTATTAACCTCAAAGAAAGTAAAACTGAATTACTTAAATTTAGGTAAATACTAAAATTTAAGACGCGCCACCACATTGCCTTCTGTTTTCATAACGAAAAATCAAATGGACATTAAAATTACGAACAAAACTCGAAATATAGGCACAGTAGAGTCATCGATGAGACCTTTAGCGGTAAACCATTTATCAGAAGTAATATTGCGATGCGACCAGATCCAAATATGGACTTGGCCATTCTCTTCACCACATCACTTGTCAGTGAGTCTGGTTAATCATATCGTAGGTTTTACGGGCCATTTTAGCAGCAAATCTGAAAGAAAAAGAGAAAACACGAACTTGAGTACACGAATATAGCCACAGATTATAATTGAATACATTTTATGATAATTGGTTTGACGTTGGTAAGAGGGAGCTGAAGACTAACTGATAAGAAGCCTGCATGGCTGCGTGCGAAGCTATTTTTATGGCAATAATTGTTATTATACTTTAAAATTAATTGTAAAAATTCGTTGATGCTACTTTTTTTTGGGGGGGGGGGGGGGCGGGGGGTAAGCGAGGGCGGGATTACTTTCTTTTCGTAAGGAAGTTCAATGTTTTAAATTAAATATAAATTAACTTAATAAATGACTTTTACTAATTAAAGAAATTTATGGTTTTAACGTATAAAATTTAGAAAAACATGTGTAATAAAACTAATTTTCTGAAAATTGTGCGCGTTCGAATTTTTTAAAATGAAATTTAAGGTTCAACAAAAACTATTTCTAAATCAGTTTTTCTCAAAACAAAACTTCCAGATTTTTACATACTCAGCTTTCTCGTCGAATTTAAATCTTTATTTGAAATACACGAAATTTAATCGACTTTTTGAAACATATTGCTGATATTCTTAAATAATGCGTTTATGTTGCTTTACGTAAGAAAGCGGTATTTGAAACTAATTTCATTTTGAATAACAAGAGCAATTATGTAATGATATTTCCATCTAGCAACAGACACAAACATAAGAAGGAAACCCCACAATAATTAGTGATTCAAATAGTTTGTTCTCGTTGCAAAATCTCTTCAGAAATAATATACATATGTCACTCAAAGCGGTTCTTTTTTCCCTTTCTTTTTAACTTCCACGATCATATTTGAATATCCGTTATGTATGTATGTGAATTGCTTCATGAACGAAAGACCAGTAAAAGAGATGCATTTCCGCCTGTAGACAGATGCTGATGATATAATAAGAATTCGTAAGTAGATTTCCAAGGACTTCGGGTCGCGATCTATGAATTGAGAATGAATATTTTGTTTTCGTCTGTTTCTATTTTAAACCAAAGAATTTTAACGAGTGAGCTACGAATCGCCAGCGATCATTCTGACCTCGTCAAATATTTTTCTTTACGTACGGATCCGGGTCTGGCCTGTAGCCCGCCCCGGCTCTTGGTCCATTTTTTTTGCATTAGACTTGCTTACTTTTTTCAGAAGATTCGGACCGAGCCTGGCCTTCATTCTTCGTGTTCGACAACTTTCTTTTTCTTTCTTTCTTTGTTTTTTTTTCTTTTAAATAAAAATAATAGTGATATTCTACATTTGTTAACGAAATCTTTAGAAATGTATTTTGTTTAATAAATTAAACAGGAATATTTTTAAATATCTGCTTTGTTTTCTTTAAAGAATTAAAATATATATATATATATTAATCATCTTTTTCTCTCCTACAAAATTACATTAATTTATTTTGCCTAATCTACTTTTAAATGTAATTGTTGAAATGATCATTAATGTTGTAATTCGAATATTTCAGGCCTTTCGAACATATAATCTGAGGACATGCTTACAATATACTTTAAAAAGAATTTTAATTGTAAGATAAAATGTTAGTGGCATTATTCTGTATAGCAATTAAGTCGGGCCTAAATCACTAAAATTACTTGAAATCTTACTTACTTCCATAGTAAATGTTGATCCTTGATCTGCAAATTTACTTATTAACAAACTAGCGGCCCTCCCTCGCTTTGCTTCGGGTTAACCTTGAAAACCTTCATCTCTTTGTGTTTTCTGTAGACCTTTTTAATGTGTACAATAATTAGTACATTATTTTGATAAATCTTGTAGGGTTCAGCCTGCGTTTGCAATGTATAAGCGGAAAAAATGAAATTATTTACGACATCACATTAAAAACCTCAAAAATAACAGTATTTTTCCACTATTTATTGGATGTTATTACACATATACACCTTCCTCTTGAATCACTCTATCTATTAAAAAAAAACCGCATCAAAATCCGTTGCGTAGTTTTAAAGATTTAAGCGTACATAGGGATATAGGGACAGAAAAAGCGACTTTTTTTTATACTATGTAGTGATGTAATTGATACGTATAACGTTTCTATATGTACAGATTTTTTTTATATATTTATTTATTTTAATAGATGAACGATTATACATTAAAGACGACAGAAAATAAGTCTTTGGGGGAGGCTGCCATAGTAACATCTATTCAGTCCGATGCAAAGTAAAATGAAAGGTATCCGGATCATAAATGTTCCCCAACTTCAGTAACATCTTCCGTAATCGGAATACAATTCTTTTCACTTTGCAGTGGGCGTGGGCTGTACTATATTATTATGCAACAGGAATAGCCTACGTTGGTGCGACAGCTGACTGGCAGTTTCGTTACCTATACCACCTAATCAAGGGATCACCAACCAACCATGCGGCCACAGACATCTTTTCTAGGGCACATGATGTCATTTCAGTTTATATGTAAAAATATACATTTTGCATTTTTGTGGAAAAGTAATTTAATCTTTTCGGAAACCATAATCGTTAAAAGTATTATTTCTAAATGAGGGTTTTATTTCGAGGTTTGACATGTCCTTTTGTTTATTTTACTATGTTTAACTAATCGTCACATGAACTGCAATATCATAAATGCAAATTTTATTACACGTTTATTTTATACTTTTGTTTGTCATACATGTTTTTCGTAAGTATACATTTATATTCTTTTAGAATCCATGTATGCTCGATGTGAACTCTAAACACAAATTAAACTAGTCGGATGTGTCAATCCCAAAACTTTCTACTGTCTCACACAGGTTTCGCAAACACTAAAAAGAATCAGCACCAATTTATATCACGGTCTAACTGAATCTAAAGTTTTATTAAATTCCGTGCATTAGTTCTTGAGATATGACTATTGCTAAAATCGTGTAAATCTTGTAAAATACAGCATAGTAGCGCCACTTTATGGGAGATTTAGATCAAAACCTAATCAATAACAACTTATGTCAACGTCTAACTGAATCTGAAGTTTGATGAAAATCCGTGCATTAGTTCTTGAGATATCGTGTTAATAATGAAAAAAGTAGCATAGCAGCGCCACCTGTTGGGCTATAGACACCAAAACGTAAGCAGCATCTATTTATGTCATGGTCTAACAGAATCTGAAGTTTGATGAAAATCCGTGCATTAGTTCTTGAGATATAGCTTTCGTAAAAATCATGAGAAAAGTGGTTTAACAGCGCCACCTGTTGGTATATCTACACCAAAACGTAATCAGCATCTATTTATGTCAAGGTCTAACTGAATCTGAAGTTTGATGAAAATGAGGGCATTAGTTTTTGAGATAGAGCTATTGCGGAAATTCCGAAAAATGCAGCATAGCAGCGTCATCTGTTGGGCGATTTTCATCAAAAACTAATCAGCACCCATTTATATCAGGAACTAACTGAATCTAAAGTTTTATTAAATTTCGTGCATTACTTCTTGAGATAGAGCGCCCACAAAATTTGTGTCACATACAGACAGACAGACTCACAAACAGACATTTTCTAAAAACAGTCTAATCGTGTTCAGAACCTTCTAAAACGTATGAATCCGTCGAAAATTTTCATGAATCCAATACTTTCTTGTAAAGATAGAAGAAAGTAAAAACATACTGTGTGGATGAATTTTTTTTAAAATTTCAAATGCACCCGCGATAGTAAAAATATTGGTAATCCTTGATCTTATCTATCATATATACCAAAATCAGTGACGCTAAAATTCGATGCAAAAAAATTGATGTTGCGTCCGGGGCTTGTGTCTTTTTTACACTATTTTATTTAACTGAAACTTAGTTTTTGTATGTAAAGATTGAAATTTTTAATAGATTTTTAACTCACTTCCTGATACGCTATAGAATTATGAAAATTATGTACAAATGTGTGTTTACGATGGCAATACAATATTTTAATATTTTTAGAACTAGCCGCCACTGGCGACCAATTTGGTCTCCCTTAAATGTATGTTAAACATTGCAACACGTTACATTTATTCATAATTTAATTTTCTCTTAATCCTTCGCCAAATCGGAAGATTCTAACAGACAAATCATGAACTTTTGCGATCATGGTAGCATTTCGCATATTTTTTTGGGCATAGGTGTCACATACGCATGTTGGCGCGATTCCCCCCCTCCCCCCCGCCAATTTGGCGAAAAGTTTGTTATGGAAATTGTTGTTTATTTACTTCTATTTTTTTTTTCAATTCTATAAATTATTTTTTATATGTATATCAATATTTATTTATATCAAACTATCATTTATTTATTTTTATTTCGTTTTTTAATTATGAGTATTTTTGTTAGCCGGGAGCAAATGATAAATCGGCAAATATCGTTCCCATCACCATCACTCATACTACAATTAATTTAATTTTAAATTATAAACCTGTCACTCATTTCATTTAAAATACTTAACTTTAATCTAAAATGCTTATATTACATAAATTTAAAATACTTCACACTTTCATTTAAAATAGAAAATAAATAAATAAATAAGAAATAATATCATAAATCAAAACATTTGATTTCAAAATCAAAGTATCGTTTCTAATTTTTACACGTGATAAATAAAAGCTGTATTAGCGATTTTAAAAATGCTAAAAATCTGATTCATTAAATATTATTACATGAGTTCAATTTACGTCAAGAAAAGGTCCGGAAGGAAGTTGAGTTGTGTAGCACATAATTATGGTAAACTTTGATTTGACACTGGTGCGAATTATTTTTTTGATGCGAGGCAGCGGTCCAAAAATTCATTCGCGGAGAACTTGCTTTGCGAATGATTACCTCCATGATTTAATATTTTAAATGTTCACGACGAAGCAATCTTTTTTTTGTTTACTTTCATGAATAGAGAATTTGAACTGCGAATCTAATTTCGACTGAAGTTATTGCAGAATATATACATAATTGAACGTAAGTCATCTCTCAAATATTAATTTATTTTGAACGATCTTTCTTAAAATGTAACTTTTATGCAGTTTTATTTGAAAAAATAATTTTGAATAAAAATGGCCGCCTGGCATATGGAAAAGTGAAACGGCCATCCCGGAACTGTTGATGACAGTCACATGACTTACGCTTTTATTTTAGAAGATTATAATTATAAATTAATAACAATTTTAAGGTATTTTTTTCGTTAGCCCGCCACAGGTGATAAATCGCCCGTGGTATAGCAAATAGTACTAAACGAAACTGTGTTTTTAATTGAATGCTGATAATGTATGTTTTTGATGGCAGTATTAAAAGTTTTTAGAAAAAGAAAACAAGAACGAGAAATCATGCGTCAAGCATAGATTATGTAACACTTTCCAACGCTTCCAAAATAATTTTACAAATCATTACCGTTTAATAAGCTGAAAGGTAACATCTAAGTAAACAATTTGGAAAACGCATAACATATTTAAAAACGTAATTTCAGGAATTCCCAACATATACAAAATTCGGAAAAATATCCGAATACTTTTATTCAGCCCTGTATAGGATCTATAGGTTTGTATATATACTACATAGGATGCTAAATTTTAATTTAGTTAGGAAACGCGTAGCACAGTTTAAAATTCTCCTTCTGGAGTTTCTGTCAATAAACGGAAATGTGTTCGCGAACTTTTGTGCTGCCTGCGTTCAGCATCTTAAAACGCACTTCCAGGAATTATTGTTAACAGACAGTAGAGAATTCTTTTGTGTATCCCTGTAAATGAACGATGACTGCTATACACACAATATTCTGTAGTAAGCCTCTTGTAATGCCCCTTAGTGATACATATAAATTTCAATGCGTTTAAAATAGTGAAACATTATTTAATTAAACCGCAAACAATTTTTCTCCTCAGACGTAATGTACCAGAATTCTTTTTACTATCCCTGTAAAGTAACTATAAGTGCTATGCACACCATATTCCATATTATGCTTCTTGTAATGCACCTTAGTGATATATATATCCATTACAGTGTGTTTGAAATTGTGTAACATCATTAAAATAAACCGCAAATGATTTTTCCCCATAGACCGTAATGTAAAGGAATTCTTTTGAGTGTCCCTGTAAAAAAACTATAAGTGCTACACACTTCAGTAGAAATAGGGAACATGCTATAGATAACGACAATAACATCAAAAAATTGTAGGGCAATCCGAGCGTATTTACGAGAGTTAGAGCACGGACAGACGGCCATATGGCCAGACAAACCGAAGTCATAAACACTTTTCAACTAGGTTGGAAAGTGTTAAAAATAGTATGTTTTAAAGTAAAAATAATATGAAAAGATACTGCTATAAAAATGTTTCTCTCCACACAATATATGCTAATGCCTGATGGAATTGGTATACTAATGTAATACATAAAGTATAATACAGACATTAAAGAAACAAGATATTTTGTTTATCGACTATCTGAACTATTTTTAACCGATTTAAAAAAGGGAGGAGGTTATCAATTCGACCCGTATGTATGTATTATGTTGTTCACGCATAACTCTCGTAAATGTGCATCGATTTTGATAATTTTTATTTTGTTTGAAAGAGTAAGGCCCCAAGGTGGTCCCATTTCAATTTCGTCAAAATCTGATCATTAGAACAAATTATTTTATTCAAATTTTCATTATTTCTTTTATACTTATTAATACCTCTAACTTCAGAAAAAAGTCCACGTTTAAACTGTCTTTTTTAGTGGTATTTCTGATTTCATTAAAGGCGCATTAGAATCCCAGTCATTCGTTTCAGAAGTAGGAGTAGAAAATATACACATTTAATTAATGCAAATTTTTGTTTTGTTTTGTTTTTTAAATGAAAAATGCAATCATCTAAAAAGTGGATGATATTTTATTCATATTTAGAAGTTGTTATCATCATAATTAAATTACAATCAGAGCTTTCATTACAATATTCTACAATATCTTCGTAGAAATTAAAATATAATGCAGTTATATAGCTAAAACCGCAGAGTTCGAATCATTTATGTTTCCAGAAGAAATTATTAAATTCATTACAGCAGCCAGAAATAAGTTTCTAAAAAGCAATAGAAGTTTTCTAAATTAGTCTAAATTAAGAAACATTACATGCAGTTACATCATTTTATATGTGTAGACATTTATTTTTCAATAATTTTAATTTGATTTTGTACGACGTCTTTTATGATAATTTTATCTACATCTGTACATATTGGTCTGATTTTATTTCTTTTGAATTGTTCCTCTATTTTCTGCGCATTTTGGCTTGCAATGTTCGTTATTTCATTTTGATTTTGCTGTACATATAAGTAATTCGAAGGACGTGTTCTAGGGTCTTTTAAATTCGATTTGGCTGAATCAAATTGTGTAGTGAAGCATAATTTATGATCTACAGTTTCAAAATCTTCCGGTTGATAAATGTTGGAATCAAATCTTTGATAAACACTATTTTTAGATGAATATTTTGGCAGTTTTTTAGTTTCAGTCAGTGATATTGCATCATATTTATTATTTGTAGGAAACTCGCCTTCGATAATCTCTATGCCTTTATTTTTTCTCGAAGAATATTTTGATTGTTGAATTCTGTGAAATCCACGATCCTTCCGTATTTTGAAAGGAACCGTCTCTTCCCAAGATAAGTTGTTATCTTCTGTGTAATTTTCGTGGCATTGTCTAAGAGAACTATCTAATTTCTGTTTTTGTTTGAAATTCTGTACATTAAATGCTTGTTTTGGGTTTCTTAAGGATTTTGTTTTAGAAACATTTCTGCTGCTGCTAATTCCTTTCTTTACAACTGGTTCTTTGTTTGATTCTTGAAAAGTAAAATGTACTCCAATTTCTTGCTTTTTATTAGGTGATAAAGATTTTCTACTTTCGGAAGCGACATGATCTGTGTCAGGAACTTCTGTGCAAATTTTTTCATCAGCATATTTTGATAGCGTCTCTTTTGCTACAGTTCTATTTGTTGAAGTTAAAACACCTGATTCTTTTCCCTGATTTTTCGAAGTACTTTTCGAACCATTTTCATCTGCATCTGCTGCGGATTCACTCTGAGCTAAGGAACCGGAATATTTCTTTTTCTCAAACCCTTGAATGATAGTAGATTTGAATTCATTTAAGAACAATTTGACATTCTCTTCATCCAGATTTTCACCTATCAAAGACATAGGAATATTAACATTTACAGTTATGGAATCTTTAATACTAGAATCAATTTCCGAGTGCCTTTTCTCTTTGGAGAATTGTCTACTAGGATGTAAATTGATGTCTTCATTGTACGGAGCAGTTTGATTTTTTCGAAAATAATTCTCGTCGATATCGTCGATAGTTCTGCCTGATGTGAAATACGGTTCTGCAAAGGACTTTCCGAGCATATTTTCCGTGTAACTTTTACTTTCTGAATATTCCCCAAAACTCATATCAGAAAACTGTGGCAATCCTAATAAAAACCTATCATCAGATTTATAGGGTGAAACACCGCCTTCATGCGTTTCGTAATGTGGCCAAGTTCTTATTCCTTCTCCACTTCTCGTTTCTGCAATATCAGAAGTAATGAGGGCTCCTTCAACATCGATTTCATTTTTGGGGAAATTTTTACTCATTTCGTAGAAAGGAACTCGAGTGGCACGTTCTAGAGAAATTTTATCAGCTCTGATTTCAGGAATATCCCCCATATCTCTTTTAATAGATGCAAAGATTTGAGATTCTTTTTCGTCTTTTGCAGACATAATTTCTTCCCCACCTTGAGAGCGGGTTCCATTTTTTATTACAATATCACTTGAAGATGGAGTTATAAGAGATTTAATTTCATGAAAATGATAATCATGGAGTTTTTGCACATATGGTTCCCAATCAACGCTATATATGAAATCCAAGCAGCCACTATTAATTGAGATATACATTTGATCAATGTCATGATCAGCAAAGGTTAAATTTGACATTAGTCTCTGTTTCGGTTGGATGCTTGGAGGTTGAAATTGATGAAATTCTGACTCATCTTTTCCATACAAGCTGTACGAATTCGAAATATCTTTGCATTTCATATCTTGTGTGCTTCTTTTTATGTTAGGTACCATATTTGTTGGGCTGAAGATTATTATATTGTTACTTTTATCAGTAATATCTGCGGCCTTGACATTAGCTGGAGGAATATTTTCTCCGGCCTTTACGAATTCCCAAAATACTTCAGCCTGCTTCTTTTGCCACAGTTCTTTATTTTCAGCTATTTTATTGTCTCTAGCAATTTCCTCGAGCAATTCTTTATTAACAAATACATCGTCTAAGTAACCAAAATATTCAGGGCTCTTAGCTGACAGGTAATTGTAAGCGTTTTTTCGAGTGATAGATTCATAATAGTGTTCTTTCTTAATGGTATGTAAAAAATCTGAACAGTATAAAAAGTTCATAGGTACATTTGGAATAGACTTTTCAAGATCTTCACAAGAATGGATCAATTCGAGTTGGGACATTTCTTGTAATATTTCACGATTTGCAAGCTTATTAGGATCGCCAGTTTTTATCACTATGCAAAGAACTTGGTCAGCAGTTTCTTTAGCCATGAATATGTTATGTAATAAAGGCTTAGTTTCTTTAATGCTAAGTTGTTCTGGTTGTACCATCACGTTTTTTCTTATCCTTTCATCGTTGAATTTTATAGCACCATGGTTTGTTTCATCACATTCAGAGTCTGCAAAAATAAAGTTATTGGTATCAATTTCCTCAGATGAGCTAGTACTTCCGACTTTAGCTTTACTCTTTTTCATTTTGGAATTATCAGTTATTGCTGTGCTACACGCCAAGCTGGTCCAATCAATCAAATGTTGCAAAATATTTTTTTTATTTTATGTTAATTACCTTGATGTTATATTTGATACTAATGTATTAGCTTAATGTCAGAATCTAATTTATGAAGAAATTTAGTTTTATTTTTTCTTCTATTAGTAGATATTTGGAGAATTACTTGTTCTGTCTAAAAATCAACAGTATTATTAAATCCTTTAATACTAGTTACCTCTGTGAAACTAGAATCATCTTCAATCATTATTCTTTCTTGTTATTTATTTGTAAGTAATATACTAAAAGCTTAAATTCTTCAATGTTATCTTCTGTTTTCTTTCGTCTTTTTCAATTCTATCATCCCTGGATTTTATAATATAAATTTTGTGTTACCCTGATCAAAGTCAGTATTCTTGCTACCAATTTTTTAAATAATAAACCATTATATCAACAAGAGTTGGAAGTATTAGTTATTGTACCACATACCAAGGTGTAAGAATAAAACATAAATAATTTCAGCACAATCAAGAGTCAACGAAAATGACATCATTTTGATGCAGTTTTGACATTTATTTTTTAATAACGCCATTTTTATAGGCTTACACATTCCGTTTTTCGGAGATTACGAGCTCCTGAGATCATAATCTAAATATTGGTGGTGGCGAAAAGTCAATAAAACATACGTCATTTTGACGCAATTTTTCCAGTTTTACAAAGTTTCTATAAACACTATGTTGACGTCATTTTTCACTGATGAAAGTATTCTGCAGTTGTGAATTTAGTAATCCAAATGTTGTTGGAGTTTTTTTTCTCGAATTTACTTTTTATTGACGTCATTTTTAGAAAAAAAAGCGGCCTTTCCATTCCTAAAATTAAAATAGGTACTTACGTATTATCTGAGCCAGGTCAGATGTAACTGCACCAAGCATGGCGCCAGTTATTACTAATTACAGTAACCCATATTTTTGGACTATATAGTTTATTTTTCTATTTTAGTTTATAGTTTTTTGTTATTGATTCATTATTGTTCATTTATTATATTGTATTTATTTATTTATTTTATACTATTTACCATTTTTAACAATGTCATGAATTTAATAATATTAAATTACTGTTTTGAACATGATTGGCAACGATAAACAAGGTTGGCAATTGCAACCATTTTTGGCGATCTCTTTCCTGGCCCGGATAATACGTAAGTACCTTAAAAGGTCTTACTATGATTACGCCAGTAGCCAACGAAAGAGACAGGCTTTGATACTTCCACCTGTTCTCTCTCTCTCTCTCTCTATATATATATATATATATATATATATATATAGAGAGAGAGATATGGATTTTGAAAGTTTGATATCAGAAGTAACAAGGCAGCCAGAGTATTGTGTTTATGAAATTTTCGGAGAGGGTATGTCATATAACATTTCATGTCTTAAAACAGGAAGGTTTGGGGGGGGGGGGGGGTATTAGTTAGATTTTATCAGGTATGTTTGGTTATAATTGAAAGTTTAATACATCTAAATGTCAAAAATTAAATCGCCAATCACTATATCGGGGGCCTCTTAGTTCGTTTGGAAAGACTTTCTTTGGGAAACTGGGGAAGATTTCTTTTTACTTACCCATCATACGTAGTATAGGGTAAATCTTTTAATCGTTTTCAAAATCGAATTTTTTTTTTTTTTTTTTTTTTTTTTTTTTTGACGGATTTACACGTTTCAGAGACTCGAGATTCCGAAAAACATATTTTTAGAAAAAAAAAAAAACGTCCGTCTGTCTGTCTGTGTGTCTGTAAACACTCTATCTCCCGAACAAATCGAGATAGAGACTTGAAATTTGGTGTATACTTAGTATGTAATAATGGGAAGAAGGTTATTGAATTTCAGTGACCTCGATTATTCGGAACTCTTTTTTTCGGACTCTCGAAATACTCGTTCTGATAAAAGGTACATAAAAATTTTCGAAATTGTTTATTTTAAGGAAGAAATATAAAAGACAACACTCTAAAAAAAATCCGTGAAAATACAAGAGATTTTCCGTAAAATTTCACGGAGAAGTTTCATTTTTCCAAAACAACAGTATAATTTCCGTAAATGACATTAGTTCCGTAAAGGAGATTTCAAATCCGTAAATATGCAGAAAGTTTTCCGTAAATTTAATGGATTTTGTCCGTATTTCTTCCAAAACAGTGCAATTTCCGTAAATAACTTTTAGAAGTTTGCGTATAGAAATCGCCTTGTTTGAAATGGGAATTAAGATTGTTGTATTTACTAGAGTTCTTTAAGGATCCAGGCCTGACCCGGCTCGACATGCTGGCCCATTCTAACCGGGGCCATGTCTGGACAGTAATTTTTTGTGAAAATAATAGTAATATTTATATTTTCTTAATAAAATATTTAGAAATTTATTTTGTTTTTATAAGTTGCAGAAAAGTTTTTTTTTTTTTAATCTATTTTTTTATTTTTATTAATAGTGCTTCAAAATTAGAACTTTTTTTTCCACTAATTTTTAAAAATTTTATTTTAATTTTTCTAACGTGAGGCAATATTGGGTTATTTAAAGATTTCATAACATAATATCTTTGCAAGTTATCGCTGTGTAAATTGTATTAAACTAAACTGATTTGGCTTATAAATTTATGAATTAAACTAAAATTTAATATTTTGTAAATTATAATTTTACAACGTTTATAATTTTTTCCTTAAATTTATAAAAATAGTTAATATTTTTTCTTTACTTTTATAAAAATGAAGTTTATAATTTTATTAACTTTATAATTTAAAAAAATATAAATATATATAAACTATAAACTATATTAGCTTATAATTTTATAAATTAAACTAAATTAATTTAAACTAAATCAATAAGTCCAAATTTAAATCTTACCTATCACAAGATCATTAATTTCGAAATTGTCTTTAAGAATTAATTTTTTGTTTTAATATTAGTAAAACTATTCAGTTTGACAGAACCGTACACAAAAGTTCTCAGCATAGCTCAAATATAATAATTTAATTTATTATAAAATTGTTTATTTACGTAAGCTTTTTAAAATAAGAGATAACGAAAAGTTATTTTAATAGCATGTAATAAATACGTCTCCTTCCGATAATTATTATTTTTATTGGAATTGATTAATAGATCATCAGACAAATAATTTTAAAAAGTATATGTTAAAAAAAAGAAAATGTTGTACTATTACAAAAGGATGCAATCATACAATGACTCTTAATACAATGTTTTACGCATATAATACATAATAAGCTAAAATTTGTCTGTTATAAAGCATCATATAATAAAGCAAAATATTGAAAAATATGAAAAGAAAATATTAAAAACATTGGAACTGAAAAAAAAAAATCCATGGAACCTTTAAGTTTTTGCATCATAAAAAGTGGCGCAAATAAGTAGCAACGTTTGAAACAGAATATCTAATCATAGCGTAGGGGTTGGGGCCTCCGGTTTAGGAAGCGAAAGATTGCGGGTTCGGTCCTCATCGAGGGAAGGGTTGGTTGTTTACACAAAACTCACTCAGAAATGAGAGAAAAAAAAAAAAAAAAGCAGTACGTCTGTCCTTTATGGTTGTTTTTGAGAAGAAACTTTTTTTTTTTTTTTTTTGGTCCTATAATGTTTATTTTAACATTATAAAAATTTCTAAAATATACGGAAGATATCTGTTATAAAACAGAAATTTAAAAACGGATATTTCAGAAATCACGGAAGATTTCCTGGAATTTACGGATTTTTTTTTTCCGTTAAAAAACGGAAATAGTACTGGCGTCTCGATTGCCAGTACAATTTCCGTTTTTTTCAGGAATTTTTTTTTTACAGTGAATAAAAAAGCATAAATTTTGCATAAAGAATGAAGCCGATCGAATAATGAGTCGCCCAGATATTTGTAATCCTATTATCCACACTCTTCGATTTTTCATGACCCTGTATTTCATTCAAATTTCAATTCAAAGATCTATTTTAATTGGAAATGAGACGCTTAATCCGACGCAGTAAACCGTTAGTTAATATGATTATCAATCAACATAATAGAGCGTTTAAAGTTTATGACGTTATCAAGCCATGATTTTATTCGAATTGCAATGCATTTCATAAATAATTTACACATGCTTTATTTTCATATTTTATATTATGCATATCCATGATGGGTAAGTAATTTACGGTGGCCCCCAACGACTAGTTTTTTTTTCCTTCGCCGTGTAAAAAAATATCACTATTTCATTTGTTATTGTTCAGAACACAACTTTGCTGTTTTCTCAAAAGGTTTTGAAGCATATTCCAGCTTGGTTTGTGAGTGAAGATCCCCCGTTGCCGAAGGCAGTGGGGCCCCCAACATTAGGTTCGTTTGGATAGATATCCTTTTAAAAATATAAAATTAAAACATACCTGAAAAAGCACGTCCGGTGTACGCTGTCGAAAAGAATAGGGCCCCCAACTAATATAAATGCGTTTGGATTTATTTTCGTTTTAAAATACTCGTATAAAATCATCCGACACTGATTTCAGGTATATTTAAGGTTATTATCACGGTCCCGCGCAACGCTGGGCGGATCAGCTAGTTTAGGGTAATAATAAAATTATTGTTTTTTTGTTGTCATTCAAATTGTTTTCATTATTTAAACTGTTTTACATTAATCGAATCCGTCTCAATTATCAACTTTATCAAGCCTGTTGATAATTATATAAATTAATGCTAATAACACATATTTTATAATTAATTATTTTTACAGTAACATATATTATGCAATCTTAAGAATTTTATAGTGATAATATGGTAATAAATTAGACTATAATGTACTTTATAGATATACAAAAATATAGTAGAATTAGTTTGGTAAACGAAGTAGTATTTTAACACAGATTCGACCCAACACTGTTGAAAGGTTGCCGACTTCTAGCCTATGTATACTTTTGAAATTATTGAATTTTTACATTTGTTCCAAGGTGTGTTTCCAAACGCATTCAAAATGGTATTTTTTTTTTTTTTTATACAACTGATTTATTGCATCATGATTTTGTCGTCGTATTTAGTACCGCATCTTATTTTTGTGGATGTTTTATGCGCTTTATTGATTCGATGCCAAATACCGGATGTTTTGCATTGTTGTTCCAGGTGGATGTTTAAAAATCTCTCTCATACACACACAATGAAAACACTACATTAATGATTTTCTGACGACTTTGTTTTGAAGGAACACTATTGATATATATATTCCAGCACAATCTTCACTCCTTTCTTCAACAACGGCATTAAACGCCAAAGGAAAAAAAATCGAATTACTTTTTTTTTTTAGTATTTTGGGTTTTCTTTTACTATTAAAAAAGCATCAAAGAATCATAATATATATGTTACGGTCAATATGATTAATCCGGTCATTATTAATAATAACTGGTTATTATTAATAATGACCGGACATAATGGCCGGTTATTATTAATAATAACCACGGTCGTTATTAATAATAACCGGTTAATATTAATAATGACCGGATTAATCATATTGGCCGTAACATATACACTTTATATAATGTATGAAAACAAACTTTGTCTAATGGTGATTTACAGTTAGTGATTTACACTGTAAAAAAAAATGCAGTAAAATTATGGGCAGAGGCCGGCAGCAGAGATTCCAGTCCTACCCCGTAAAAAAAAACAATTTATGCCCATCATTTTGTGCAGCCCGTAATTTTACGGGGCAAAGTAAGACAGAATTATAATGCACAGGATATAATGCACTTTAAACACAATAACACTTTATTACTTACTGCTCCGTAGCACGTAGCACGTTAGATAAATCACAGAATCGCGTTTTTGAAGGGTTAAATTTTCCGAAACACGAGTAAAATGAAGGGTTACACCCTAACGGAGGACAATGTATGGGGTCGTACCGTATTTTTGCTAACATATGGGCTAGAACTGTAAGAATATGTGGGTTGCTCTTAATTTTCTATGTATCTAAGGGATAAGGCCGTTTATTTAGTGGTTCAGACCGTTTTTCACCAAATAAGTGAAATTTTGAAGGGCAAACGCTCATAAATTTACAGTTTTTTCTGAGAGTGTACAGTTGTTCATTGTGTTGATTTTTTTGCAATTAATACTAGGATGTTGTGGCCATCACAAAACTCTCTTCTTATATAAATCAAATTGGCTGCGACAAAAATAAAATCACAATCTATTCGTTCTTGAGACATAGCTATCGCGGAAATTGTGAAAAGCAGAGCACAGCATCAACACCTGTTGGATGGTATGCACCCTTCTAATAAGGTCTAACACAACATGAAGTTTTGGTGAAATTTCGTGCATTAGTTCTTAAGGTACACTATTTATCTTAAGGTATTCTAATTTAACAGGTTACAACGACCATTGGGAAAATGCAGAGAGATAGTGGGGCAGTGTTCGGACTCTACCATAATTGTTACCTCGTACTATACAGCATTTAAAAATTTTATTAATTTAGCCCCTCCCAACATACCCCCTCTTATAGAAGACCTATTCGCCCCACCCTACTATAACATAGCTTACCCACGCTAGCTATTCCACCCACCTACTATAGTACGATCTCGGCAGCCGGACGTGTTACTACCACAGCCACCGCCTGCTGCTGACGCAGAAGCCCCATTCCCTGTCTACTGACTTCCCGTTTGGTATCCGAAGGTAGAATAAATCGAAATATCTAAATATGATGCCAACTTAAGGTGTTAGCATTGAAATTGTTAAAGTTTGGTACGATTTCTATCTGTAGACCATCCCTAAGCAAAATTTAAGTATTGTTTTAACTCTTGTTTAGATTGATGTCTAAGCTAAAGGTATTTTGAGGAAATTAAAGTTGAAAACCACATTTTTTGCTTTATAAGACGGTTTCTCCGGCGTCCATTTTTGAATTCGGCTTTTTTTCATATCTGATAATTTGCATTTATCCTTTTTGTAACTTTCAAATTTTTGTAACGATTTTATGCATTTCTATTGCCTATTCAAAGAAAAATTCTTCTAAAGTTACAGAATTTCGTTAAAAACGCTTAAAAAATTCTTCTAAAATTACAGAATTTTGTTAAAAACGGTTAGAATAGGAAAATGCGAACATCAAGGGGTCCATTCTTGACCGAAAACAATAACCAGTTTCCCAATTGTTAAAAAAAAAAAAAAAAAAAAAGATTTTACGGTACAATACTAGCATTCAAGCAGCTAGTATTATACCGTAAAATTAACAGTAATAAACAGTAAAATTAGCAGTAATACGCTACCACGGGTCAAGCTAATTTTATCTAAAAAACGGCTGTAACGATTTTGACTAAATTTTGTATCCTATCATTTTGGGTTAAAAAAAAATACCATTGGGCTAGATCACATGTTCGAGAAAATTTGATCAGTGGGTCATTTTTGGGTCACAATGGGTCAAGCTAATTTTATCTAAAAAACGGATGTAACGGTTTTGACTAAACTTTGTGTCTTACTATTTCGGAGTACGAGAAGAACATTGGATTGGATTACATGTTCGAAGAAATTCGATTAGAGGGTCCCTTTTGGGTTAAAAAAATACCATTGGGCTAGATCACATGTTTGAGAAAATTTGATCGGTGGGTCATTTTTGGGTCACAATGGGTCAAGCTAATTTTATCTAAAAAACGGATGTAACGGTTTTGACTAAACTTTGTGTCTTACTATTTCGGAGTACGAGAAGAACATTGGATTGGATTACATGTTCGAAGAAATTCGATTAGAGGGTCATTTTTGGGTCATTACGGGTCAATGCGTTTCAGTGTCACTGAAGATTGAAACAGTTATTAAGTTTTTGAATATTTGACAGTAAACAAATTTGAAAAATTTGCAACATTACGCATAATATCGCCAAATTTTGGCGAAACAATTGGCTTTTAGAATATGAAGGAATTTTCTAGAAATTCCCAGTAAGAGCCGAGATACATGATTCAACCAATCAGAGTCCATAGAACGTTAAAAAAGAGAATTCAACTAATAAGAGTACATAGAACTTATTATCAGAGAATTAATTGTTATATCGAGTTGAACAGAAAGCTAATTTTAACCGAGCATAGCATCGGTTTTCCCAGATCGTATAGTTTATCTACTCTCAAAACTATTTTTAAAAAACAATACTGAAATCGATTCACTAGTTCCCGAGGACAACCATGTCAGCTGTTTTACATGTGATTTCACAACTGTTACCACTCGCTTAAATATGATCACGATATTTTAACGAAAATTTCAACCGAAATTTAGCTTCTTTTGTGTGAAAATGGTATGACATCACGGGAACTGCTGGAAGTGCACTGCTGTAGCGGGACACCGTACGTACTGTCAACTACATTCTGAATTATTGAGCGTGTTGTTTGGAAGTGAATGGTGGCCATCCCCATCACTTAACTTGATGTAATCCCATTGCACACTGCGCAAAGTGAGCCTGTTGAAATTTTCGCTAAAAATACTCTCTATTTTTGTTGAAATTCTGAGCGAAAAACCGTGCCTGGCTTAAAAAGAGACATTCTGTATTTTTGATTCAATAACCGGTTTGTGACCCTGTACATATATAATTTATCTGCACGTGTATTATCACCCTAAACCTTGGAATTGCAACGTGCAGTGTGGCATACTAGACTTTCCTAAAAAATCCGACGCGCATTAAACAAGAAAGAAAAATCATGCATCAAGCATATATTAGGAAACGCTTCACAACATATCAGAATACTGTAACGAAACTTCACTATTTAGTAATGTAAAATATGATATCTAAGTAAGCAAGGTCAAGGTCAAACCGGGCGAGGAGGCCTAGGTTTCGGCATAAGCTCAACTAGCTCCGCCCAATCTAAATAAAAAATTTAGAAAACGCATAACACAGTTGAAAACTCAAGTTCAGCAATTACCGTCTATAATCGGAAAGGTATCCGAAATCTTTTGTGCAGCCCTGTATAGGATCTATAAATTTGTATATATACTACTACATAGTACGCTAAAAATTTAGGTCAGTTAGGAAACGCATAACACAGCTAAAAATTCCATTCATCAATTTCCATCAATAAATGGAAATGTACTCGAATTCTTTTATGAAGCCCTGTATAGGATCTATTGAATTTATACACACGAAGTAATAGACAAAAATTTAACTAGACTTAAAAACGCATATCACAACTGAAAACGCACTTCCAGCAATTTTCGCTCATCGATAGTAGAGTAACCTATTCTTTTGTGTGTCCCTGTAAATGAACGATAAATGCTACTTACACCATATTCTACAGTAATCATCTTGTAGTAAATCTCAGTGACGCAGTGTATCAATTTCAGCATGTTTTAAGTAGTGCAAAATCATTAAAATAAACCGCAGACGATTTTTCCCCATTAGACTATAATATAACTTTTAATTGAGTTCTTTTCTGTGCCCTTGTAAATGAACTAAAAATGCTACAATCTTCATTTCAATAGGGAACATGTCATAGTTAACCTCAATACCGTATATCAATTACATGGAAATCCGTTTATATTTACGCAAGTTATAGCACGGACAGACAAACCGAAGTCATATACAATTTTCAATTATGTTGGAAAGTGTTAAAAAAAGGTGCGGAAAAAATCTCTTCGAAAACGTCCATAATGCACTTTTCATTCATAAGGAAATTACAGAATCCAAAGAAACTTTATCGCTGAACATAAACTGTTGCCAACTTTGCGATTATACAAGCTTGTTTTATCACAGGAGGACATCGCATCGGTGCCAACAAAATTATCCCTCTGTGTAATCGAGGCCACGGTTACAGGTAGAATAATCTAAATCACTTCACAGTCAATTATAATCAAAAAAGATAATCTTATTTTAATCGACACATTTAAAAATTCCAAGAATTAAATCAAAATCTGTAGCACAGAGGGTGGGGGGAGGGCATTTTTTTACTTTTTATGGCCGAAACGTCAGCTGAGCTCATTGTGGAGTAGGGATGGGAAGTATAGTTAGTTTTGGTTAACAGGTTGCATTGTTCCAATTTTGTATAGGTAACAGGTTCCAACAACCTGTTATTTTTGTAATGTATAACTAATCGCTATGTATGGTGCCAACGGACGTTTTAAGTAAAAGACCTGTAAATAGAATGTTTGAAATAATTTTGGGACGTAAGTATAGACGAGGTTTTCCGTTTTGATAAATCCACATCATTAAAAGCAGTTTACAAGATTAAAAACTCAATTTTTGCGCTACAAAAATGTACCTAGTTATGATACTTTGAATTTCATGCATGTTCAGCATTTTCTAGCTCTAAAAACCCGATTTTCCATTTTTAGTGACTAAAACACTGAAAATTCTTAAAATTATAAAGTATCATATAACTTGGTAAGTTTTGGCATAGAAGAATAAATTTTTACTATTTTACTTGTTAGAATATGAAGAAACTATTTCTAAATAAAACTTATAAGACGCAGGTATTGCATAAAAATTTAATTTCTTAACTATTTAAAAAGTAATTTTACCGTAAATTGATTTTTATATGATGATAAACAAAATTTGAGGCATTTTTGAAATTAGAACTACACCTCTAAAAGTAGTGGTTTAGAAATTAGCTATTCGTAAACGATAAGAAAAGACACCCTGTGTAAAAATAAACACATTTTTAACAACATAATTTGTAGAAAAATGAAATTTGATTCCCGACTTTATTGCGACCCTATCTATCAACGCATATCCAAAGCGAATCTCAGAAAAAAATGGAAATATTATTTACGAGTATACATTTTTAATCAAATGCAAAACACCAAAAAAAAAATTTCCATAGTATTTTTAAATTAATCACAATTATATTAAAATTAAGTGCTCGTACGATGATTATTTTCTTTTCTTTTTTTCTTTTTCTTTTTTTTTTTCAGTAAAATAAAATCACAGAAATAAAAATATTTTTCAACTCTCATTTTCTAAAAAATCAGTAAAAAAAAAATAAATAAAATAAAATAAAAGCACATGGCCCAAAAAAGAAAATTTTAGCATCTTAATAAAAGGAAAAACTTAAACCTCCATGAGTATATAACACTATCCCTTTTAAATTTTCAAATTAAATAAAAGCGCCAAACTCCACCTGCTAATTACGTTGGCCAAAGATGGCTGCCGTACTAACTCAACGAGATCATTAAAAATTACTTTCTCGACCTATCCTCGCAGGTGTAAATCGCTCAACAGGTGGCGCTGCTATGCTGCATTTTTCACGTTTTTCGCGATAGCTATATCTCAAGTACTAATGCAATTATATACAACAAGTACTAATGAACAAATACTTTACTATATAGTAACAAGTTATACTAATAATAATTAATAATATATTAATAATTAATTATAAAATATGTGTTATTATCGTTAGTTTGTTATATATAAATGCATTAGTACTTGAGTAGTATAATTTATGAATATATTATTATAGTAACAAGTTGACGTTCGAATATATACAATTAATTATAATTTATGAATATGCAATTTTATCAAACTTCATATTCAGTTATATTTTGACATAAATAGAAGATGATTTAGGTTTTGGTGTTTTTTTCACGATTTCCTTGACAGCTATATCTCAAGAACGAATAGGTTGTGATATAATTTTGCTTGCAGACGATTTGTTTTTTATAGAAGAAAGTTTTGTGACGACCACAAACATATTAGTTTCAATTTGTGAATAAATAAAACTTTCACTTTGAGTTCGTGACCACCCGAGCCCGAAGACTGGTATAAAAATCGAGTCCATTGCAGACCCGGGCTCGGACTCACTGGCCCATTTCTAGTGTGAATATCCTTGCGAAAATTCGAGAGGGATTTAATTTTTCTACCTTGTACCTATTACTTAAAGAAATGAATTTTTTTTTTTTTTTTCCTGTATAAATTTCAGTTTTATTCTTGAAAATGTAACAAGTTGGAAATTGTACGAGACAAATGAAGTGCGTTCGTACTATAACTAGTTCTATGAATATTCAAATCTTGATGCAATAGCTGGTTGCACCTCTTATGCAAAAATGCACGAATACAAAATTTATTTTATGTGCGAATTTTCATATTATAGATATTCATTTTATTTTATGAAATTAAGTTTCAATACACTTTTACAAACAATTAATTACAATTCTGTTACATTAAAATTATACTATGCGCAAACATCCGATACAAGAATATGTAAAAAAATCATCGTTATTATTTCAATGAAATGAATTATATCGTCTGTTATTATGATATGATTCATTTCCGTAAAAAAAAAAAAAAAAAAAAAAAAAAAAAAGAGTACATTTTAAGTTGGCAACATTTTATCTTTTGTTGACATTAACTGAAAATTCCAATGGGAAACTCAAGGCCTAGTTTTGAAAAGTTCAGAATTTGAAATACATATTTAGACTCTTTTTCCATTTAATATCTATTTCTTCAGAAACATCTATACAAAACACTGTCAGTAGTTTATAGGATTGCTATAATTAAACAATTATGGTATACAAATTCGGTTTTTAAATTCAGTAATACGGAAATAATAGGACTCCATCTTAAATAGGATGTAATCACTATGGTAACCAAGAATCATAACCCATAATGGGATATCAATGAATTAATTACGTATGTTAGGATTTAATAGAAAACGAAGAAAACTTTAATTAATATCTTTGTAAGTTTTGATTCGATTTTCATAAAATTGGAAATGACTCGTCAAAATTCTGCAACGAGTATATATATTAAATTTCAAACCATTCAGTTGGGTAGTTTTTGCGCTGTTATATGCGGACAGACGGACGGACCAGACGACGACTTTAGGTGCTACGTATTTATATAATTACGAACGCACCTGAAAAAGTAAAACAAATAAGATTACTTCTTTGGTTATAATTGACTGTGAAATGATCTAGATTCTAGATTATGTCACCTGAAAGTCTAGAATACCTGGACTCGTGGCCTCGATTAGGGAAGGGCTAATTTTGTTGGCACTGTCTACCTGTGATTAATTACGGGAAATAGGGGGAACGGATACACAAACATTTCGATGACACAATTTCAAAGAAAGTTTTGAGATATCATTCATTGAAAAATAAAAAATAACTAAAATAATAATCAGTGTGGGTGTAACTTAAAACCTGAGTATAGAAGAAGGTGTGAAGGTGTTAAGTAAAAGAAAAAGAAGAAAGCAAACTCATGCGTTGAGCATAGATTATGAAACACTTTCCAACGCTTCCTGAATACTTTAACAAAACTTCAAAGTTTAATACGGTAAAAGGTGATGTCTAAGTAAACAATTTATACAACTCATAACACATGTATGTTATACATCAACTGTACCCTTTCTCACTTTTCTTCGTTTTAGAGATAAAGACGGCGGCCCCTGTCTGTAGCAAAGATCTCGAGATATCCTACTCAAACTCAAACTCAAACTCAAACGCTGTGTCTGTTTTATCCTTTTACTTACCCATCGCCATCATACGTAGGGTAGTAAGGTTATAGGTTATAGGGTAATAGTCCAGTAGAAATAGCATTTTACCTTACAAAAATTCGAGTAGTTCTGATTTTTGGGTATGTTGTAAAGGTTGACCCTCTAATAAAAAAACCAAGTTTTCGACCTTCTAGACCTTGTGCGTTTTTCACAATATTGAAAAAAACAATATTTTTCGGCACTTTTTTCGATTTTTCTTAAATAACTCAATTTTAATGCATTTTACAGAAAAAGCACTGCTACCATTTTGTAGAACATAAAATTCTCTACAACATGCAGTATTCAGGTTTGTAAATTGTCTAAATAGGGGGTAAGATGCGGAGCCGGGAAAATAGGGTAAAATTTGCAAAAAATGCAAAAATCCACTAAAGACGTTAGTTTTTGCTTAATAACCTACTTTTAGTGCGTTTCAGAGACAAAAGCACTTTCACCATTTAGTAGAACATAAAATTTTCTACAACATGCAGTATTCATGTTTGTAAATTGTCCAAATAGGGGGTAAAATACGGAGCCGGGAAAATAGGGTTAAATTTGGAAAAAATGTAAAAATCTACAAATGACGTTCGTTTTTGCTTAATAACCTACTTTTAGTGCATTTTAGAAACAAAATTGCCATAATAAACTTTTTAGAGCATGAGATAGTCGATAGTTTCATTTATTATAGGTTGACCCTCTAATAAAAAAAAACAAGTTTTCGATCTTCTAGACTTTGTGCGTTTTTCACAATATTGAAAAAACCAATATTTTTCGGCACTCTTTTTCATTTTTCTTAAATAACTCAATTTTAGTGGATTTTACAGAAAAAGCACTTTCACCATTTTGTAAAGCATAAAATTCTCTACAACATGCAGTATTCAGATTTGTAAATTGTCCAAATAGGGGGTAAAATACGGAGCCGGGAAAATACGGTAAAATTTGCAAAAATCCACTAAAGACGTTAGTTTTTGCTTAATAACCTACTTTTAGTGCGTTTCAGAGACAAAAGCACTTTCACTATTTTGTAGAACATAAAATTCTCTACGTCATGCAGTATTCATGTTTGTAAATTGTCCAAATAGGGGGTAAGATACGGAGCCGGGAAAATAGGGTTAAATTTGGAAATGTAAAAATCCACAAATGACGTTAGTTTTTGCTTAATAACCTACTTTTAGTGCGTTTTAGAGACAAAAGCACTTTCAACATTTTGTAGAGCATAAAATTATCTACAACATGCAGTATTCATATTTGTAAATTGTCCAAATAGGAGGTAAGATACGGAGCCGGGAAAATAGGGTTAAATTTGGAAAAAATGTAAAAATCCACAAATGACGTTAGTTTTTTCTTAATAACCTACTTAAAGGCTCTAAAAAGTTGATTATGACAATTTTGTTTCTAAAATGCACTAAAATTGTACACACAAATGTTCTACATTAAGTAATATAAAATTTTATTATTGTAATTTAGTTTATTTTATCATTTTTTAAACTTTATAAAACTTAATCCATTTAATTTTTGTGTTTTTTAATTAATAATTTTTAATGCTAAACCCATTTTTAAAAAAATCTTGAATTTAGTTTAAATTTATGATTTTAATATGAGCATGAAACGTATCTTATTCCAATCATAAAGTATTATGAAAGTACTGCTCATATTACTATCTTGAGTTTCACTTTGTAGATTTCAATTAGGTTTTTAATCAGGCGGTTGTATAATAATATTTAATAACGGTTTAATAATTAAGTGAATGATGTTTCTTTTAATATATTATTTTTGTTGTTTTAATTAAGCTATAGATTATATACTATTAATAGTTTTTTAGTCAGATAAATAAATATAATGTGCATTAAATCTTTCTTGTAAAAACCAAACTTAAGTTTAGACTGAATTACATAATGCACAATTTTATTACAATAATTTATTTATTTTATTACTTTTTAATTTTATTAAACTTTTCACTATATAATATTTGGTGTTTTTCTAAATAATTGTTAGTTCTAGAGATATATTTAAACTTGTCGAATTTAATTATTATTCTAATTAAATTTAATTATTATTCTAATTAAATTTAATTATTATCCCGAATTCGTGGTACAAACTTTAAGGGTTGGTACAGGACACTGTAATAATCATTTATTACATAGGAAACCAGGGTCTGAAATCCATTTATTGAGTCAAAAATACAGGGCGTCTCACTCCCATCCGAAGTCGCGTTTCGTTCATAACTTTAACAGTAGTGAAGATACTTTAACAAAATTCGCAACAGACTCATCTTTGTATGAAGTGTAAGCATATTGTAAGGATGTACTAGGTGCGCAACTGAGTTTCGGGGTTTCACACATAGATGGCACTAATGGCCCATGTAGTCGACATACATGTTTAAAGTTGTGTTTTTCTAATAGCTTGGATATCTATTAACAATAACCAGTCGTAATAACAACACATATCGAAACTCAAAAATATTTTTTCTAACAACGAAAATTTCAAGTTTTGTGCCAAATAAAAAACATTTGCGGGAAGCTTTGCTTTTCTGCTTTAACTTGAAAACAAATGCAACTGAAGGACTGAAGCATGTCGTTTGCTTGAGGAGACCTACGGCTACGGCGAACATGCATTATCGAAACTACCTGTGAAAATTGGTTTAAACGCTTCAGAAATGGCGATTTCGACACTGAAGACAAGGAGCGCTCTGGAAGACCAAAAAAAAATTGAGGACGTCGATCTGCAACGTTATTGGATGAAGATGATACGCAAACACAAGAACAACTTGCAGAGGCATTAAACATGACTCGCCAAGGTATTTCCAAACATTTACATGCCATTGGAAAAATTCAAAAGGCAAGAAAATAGGTGCCACATGAGTTGACTGAGAGACAGATGGAAAATCGAAGAGCCACCTCCGAAATTTTGCTTTTGCGGCAAGAAAGAAAGAGTTTCTTGCATCGAATTGTTACTGGCGATGACAAGTGGATATATTTCGAGAATCCCAAACTCAAAAAATCGTGGCTTTCACCTGGCGAAGCATCTACATCGAAGGTACGGCCAAATCGCTTCAGAAAGAAGACAATGCTCTGCGTTTGGTGGAACCAGAAAAGAATCGTGTACCATGAGCTACTGAAACCGGGCGAAACTGTTAATGGCAATCGCTACCGACAACAACTGAATAATTTGAACCATGCATTGCTCAAAAAACGGCCAGAATGGGACACGAGACAAGAACGAGTGATATTGCAGATTGACAACGCTCCGTACCATCGCACTTCCATTGCCTAGGACACCATCAAAACACTGAAATGGGATCTGCTACCGCACCCGCTGTATTCACCAGACCTGGAGCCCTACTACGATGGTATCGGAAACCAATCATTCTCTGAAGCTTTCCGATGGAACGACCAGTTCCGAAAAGCCCGGCGAAAACGCTACCATGATGTCATCGGAAGCGATGTCATTCGGAAAAAGACATCGGATTCTCCCTTGAAATTCCCGACCCCATAAAATGCAGTGGAAAATACACACATTGTCGGAAGCGAGTCTTTGAAAGAGATTTTAAAGCAGTTGATATTGATTCGCGGTTTATTAAAAATGCCATCGACACACGTTTAATTAAGATATTTTGATAATCTTTTTTTTAAACAAGAGTGAAATGTTCAGATTTCCAGCTGTCAAAAGCTCAAAATGATATGATCGGTAGTTTTATAGAAAATGAAAAACAAAAATGAAACTTCCTTTTTGACCCAAAAAAGGTTGACCCAAAAAAGGGTTTTCTTTAAAAATTAACAAAAAATTAACACCTTACCCTAGAAATATTTAATAGCTATCATAAGAAAGGTCTTATTCTAAACTTTTAAATGATATGAAAATACATATTTTATAAGTTCTTGTTAAATAATTATGAGTATGAATACCGCAAATTTTCAAGAAATTCTGCTTAAATATAATATAACAGAGAAAATATTATAGGCTTTGAACTAATTTGAAACGCTAATAATAAACTACATTTGAAAATGTTGCAAGCAATTTTTTGTAGACTTAGATTGATTTTATTATTATTATTATTATTATTATTATTATTATTATTATTATTTTCTTTTTTTTTCTTTTTTTTTGCGGGACGCTCTTTTTTCAAAATGAAAATTTAACGTAAAATAAGAAAAAATCTAATATGCTGGATTTAAAAAAAATAATGCAGTGCTTATTAAAACACAGGCTAACAAAGAAAATGTTATTAATATGCTTTAAATAAACAGTGTGCTATGCCAAGAAAACTAATAGTTCTCGCATAAAAAAAAAAATAATAATAACAGAGAAACAAAGCGTTGCATACCCGAAAAATAATTGTCCAGATAGTATTATGAATACTTCACTATACTAAATATACCATTATGCTAGTCCATGTGGGCACTATCATTGTTTACCTAAATAAAATAATTATCCAAAATTTTCACGTTTTTTTTTCTTTTTCTATTTTTTTTTTTTAATTATTTCAACTTAGAATTTTTCAAAAAAAAAAAAAAAAAGAACAAAAAAGAACAAAAAAACTTTGGAAAGTATTACAGGTTCTTGAAGACTTTAGGATACAAAATTTTTTGATACGGCATATTTCATAATGACATCAAAAAGCAACGTATTTCATGATAACTTTACAGTTAATTTTGAAAAGCTTCCAAGATAAAAATATATATATATACTATTTGAAGATGATGTAAATACGTCTTCTTGGCTTTTGTTTCTTTTCCCCCTGTTCATGGTTTCTGTATTAAACTAATTTTTCAGAATATAAATTAAATAATGTTCAAATTTTTAGAAAAAAAAAAGTAGCTTTGACATTAAATGAAGCTTAATATCAGGACCGCATACATACATACATATAGTATATATATTTATATATACATATACAGCAACTGTTTTTTTTTTTTTTTTCTGAAAATTTGAGCAATTTTTAATTTATTTTTTGGAAGATTAATTTTATATAGGAGTCAAGGACAGACAAAAATGAATCAAAAGCCAAGAAGAATAATTTAGATCATCTTGAAATAACATATTTTTTATCTTGTTTGAAACTTTTCGAAATTTAATGTAAAGTTACTATAAAATTCGTTGCTTTTTGATGTCATGAGAAACTTTACAATTTTCTTTTAAATATCCAATGAAATATGCCATATTAAAAATATAGTAAATTAAAGTATTCAAAAGCTTGTATTCATGGAAGTTATATGTTCTTATACTTTCCAAAGATTTTCTTTTACGAAAATTTCTAATTTAATATTTTTATCTTCTAATAATCGGGAATTCTCTATGAATGTTATTAAATGACTTTATTATTTATACAACAAATTACAATAATTAATATTGATACAACATTTAATAATATATGTTTAAAGTAAAAAACTTTTGGAAATGTTGAATAAATAATTTATTTGGGTACAACGATAATGCCCATATGGAGTTGATTATTTGCTCTAATGCTATATTTATTATGGAAAAGTTTTAGTAAAAATATCTGGTAAATTATTTTTCCGGTATGCAGTGCATGGCATGTTTATTCTGCTAATTCTTTTCATGCGGGAGCAGTGGTATAATTAGTTTTGTTGGCATAGTGCACTATTTATTTAAAACAAATTAAAAACATTGTACATGATGCTTTGTTAGACAATGTTTTAATAAGCACTGTAATTATTTTCTTGAAATTCCAATTAGATTTTTTGTTATTTTATTTTAAATTTTCATTTTGAAAAGAGAGCGTCCTGCAAAGAAAAATTACTCTAAGTCTACAAAAAATTGCTTGCAGCATTTTCAAAGTATGCTTATTATTAGCGTTTAAAATTAGTTTCTAAGCTCAGAATATTTTTCCAGTTATTTTATATTTAAACAGAATTTCTTGAAATTCTTGGATATTTATGCTAATATTTATTTAACAAAAACTTATACAACTTTTATTTTTATATCATTTTAAAGTTTAGAATAAGAGCTTTCTTGTAATAGCAATTAAAATTGTCAAGCGTAACCTGTTAATTTTTTATTAATTTTTAAAGGAAAGCCTTTGTTTGTTCAAAAAAGGCAAATTTCATTTTTATTTTCCATTTTCTAAAAAACTACCGGTCATATCATTTTGATCTTTTGACAGCTGAAAATCTGAATATTTCACTCTCGTTTAAAAAAAAGATTATCAAAATATCTTAATTAGGCGTGTTTTGATGGAATTTTTAATAAAAACAGAAAGCATTATTAAGCGTTTCTTTTCTGTTTTCTCACAGGGGAAAAAGAGGGAACGACCGTGGGAACGTACTTTTTCTAACGCACTCTCATTGGTCAGTTTGTTTTTTTTCCGATATCTATTTGATAAGGAATCTTCAAATACGACGGCTATTACCGGTTGCTTCGTGGTACGGCTAAAATGCGTGTCGGATATTTTTTTCGGGAAACATGATAATCCCACATCGGATGCTTGCCGTATCGGGAGGATTTCGATGCGTTCGTAGTAGGGCTCGGCTTCTTCCGATTATCACTTGTTCCGGTCAATGGCGCATGGCTTGGCTGGGCTACACTTGGCCAATTTCGAAGAAGTGCAAAATTGGTTGGATGAATGGTTTCGGTCCAAAGACGCGTCTTTTTATCGTCGCGGTATTCATGTATTGCCAGAGAGATGGCAAAAATGTGTAGCTAGCGAGGGACGATACTTTGAATAAATCATTTTTTGCATTTCTCTTAATTTTTTCCATTTTTTATAGATTAAAAAAACCCGAAAACTTAGTTGCGCACTTAATATAAAACATCTCTCATTCAGATAATAAAATATTCATTGTTATTAACTGCCATAAAAGCTCTCTCAACATTATCTTGAGTTTCATTTATTGTTTCACCTATCAAGGGTCGATCCAGGCAAAATTTGGGGCCTATTTAGGGGCCCTTCACAAAAATCTATTTAATAAAACGGCCCCTTTCACAAAAATCAATTTAATAAAATGGGTCTTTTCACAAAAATCAATTTGATAAAATGATCCCTTCACAAAATTCCTTTCAATAAAATAGGCCCTTTCACAAAATTCTATTTTATAAAAACTTATTATTTATTATTTATTTATTATTTTGTGCCGCTTTAAAATGTGTAATTTGCAAACGAACAAGTTCACCAGAGAGGAAAACTTCAACAAATGGATTTAAAAAGTTTTTTTTTAATAAATGATTGGTTCGAATTTGAGTAACTGGATTTCAACATTCGTTACAAAATGTTATTTTTCAGAAAAATAGAATAAATTTCACAAAAATAAACTTTACTTTTCACAAAATGGGCTCTAAGAAAAAAAACCTGTATCGACCCATGCCTATACTGTTGATTTTATTGTTAATTTTTATACACAACAGCTTTATAGATTCTATTTATGTTTTTAATCTAGTGGTTTTATCAATGGTTTGAAGATTAAGATAATGATATTTATTGGCATATTATATTTTATATTGTAATTAAATTATAGAATAAATACTAAATAATAATATTTTAATCAGATAGATGAATATAATGTGCATTAAATCTTTCTTTTAACAACCAAACTAAACTTTAAATTACATTAAATAATGCATAGTTTTGTTATTGTAATTTCTTTAATTTAGTACTTTTTAATTTCACTAAACTTTTCACTATTTAATATTTGGTGTTTTAATTAACAATTGTTAGTTCTAAACATACATTTAAACTTACCGAATTGAATTATTTTTCTAGTATATGTATAAAACATTTCTTATCCGGATAATAAAATATTCATTACTATTAGTTGTTATAAAAGCATTACTCACAACATTATATTGAGTTTCATTTATCGTCTCACCTATATTGTTGATTTTATTGCCAATTTATATGCATATGAGCGAAAATCTCATAAGCGTTATTCCTCAGTCCCCAGTATACCTCTCGGCATTTCTTTGCAATATAAATTCCTCATAACCTTAACACGTTTCTCTGTGATAGTTCTACAATATTATATTTACTTCTACTGCGAAAATCTGTTTTTTTAATCTTTAAAATGGAATTTAAAAATCTCAAATGTCCACAATTTTCCCCTGTCCTCAGCCCATAACTTGATCATTCAAACCATCAATAAACAATAATTATTAAAAATTTTTGAAAAAAAAACAATGAATTTATTATAAATATGAATCTCATGGAGCATAATACTATAATTTTTATAGGAGTGAAATGTGTAATATTTGTTTTTGCTGGCTTTAAAGCTGTGTCCCTCACTTTTTTGGTCACTACTGTCCCGGTGTATTAATTTCCCCCTATTTCCACCAGATGGCAGTATGAAGTCATTTCTAGTATTGTTTTCAGTAGGAGAGCACATGTTTTTAAAAAGTCCTCATTGCTTACTGTTTGTTCATAAAGAAGATTTTCTGGATTAAAAAGAATGGGGAAAATGTAAGATTACCTTCATTAACCATCACTGACTGTCCTCGTCCCCATTGTTAACTTAAATATTGATATTTATAGATTAGCCAATTCCTAGCCATTTAATCGTAGGTTTGATGATATGTCGTTGAAAAGAGTGGATGCAACATTCAAAAACTCTTCTTTTTCAAGTAAAGTGGCAAAATTGCAAAAAATGCCACTACTATTCCTGGAATAGTAGTGACATTTTTTGTGTTTTGTCTGATAAAAATTGACATATCATATTTGTTTTTGAATAAAGTTTGTGGTTTGTGCCCATCTACTAGTTATTACTCTGCAATACATCAGTGGTTATTAAAAATTCAAATTGAGCATAATATAAGTTTTAAA
Source organism: Maratus michaelseni (assembly GCA_963931845.1). Lineage (NCBI taxonomy): Eukaryota > Metazoa > Arthropoda > Arachnida > Araneae > Salticidae > Maratus > Maratus michaelseni. Next base: position 59,243,837 of record OZ007594.1, read on the forward strand.
AAAAAATCAAATATCTGTACAGCCAAAAATCATACTTATGAGAGTATATGGTCCATTTGCTTTATGATTTGTATATAACTGCAGGTTTTGATAAATACCACGATATCTCATATTTTATTTACATTATGAGAGAATACTTTTCTGTAATGGTATGAAGAGTATTTTCGCATTGCCCAAAATTTTTAGCCGTATCAAATCAATAAAAAGAGTGTTTTAATTAAGTATTTTTTTTTTTCCGAAGGAATATAATAGATTTAGTTACATTTATTTTTAAATATATAATGAAGAATGCACAAAGTTGATATCATATGAAAAATTTTAATTTCTATGAAGCATCATGTATTGCATGTAAATTACCAATATATTTATCGGAAGTTTAACATCGACATATAAATGTCGATAATTTTGACTCTATATACCTATACTAACGATATATCGATATGATATTATTGCTCCCATTTCTAATCAAATATAGGTGTTTACTCGTCTCAGTTGTAGTGCTTCCTGTAATCTATATTTTACCGTGCAGGTAGTACCTTTGCAATAAAAGTAGTTTTACAGGGTGGGCCTTTTATTTATTTATTTATTTTATAGCGAGATTCATAAGTTTTTTTTTGTTGTTGTTGTTCTGATTTAGTTAAAATAAAACATTTCATTTCGGTTCCAGATTTTCGTTCCATTCAAATACCAAATCAATAAAAAGAGTTTTTTAATTAAATATTTTTTACGAAAAAAAAAAAAAGAGATTTAGTTAAATTTATTTTAAAACATATATGAAGAATGTATGAATTTAATATACTTCATATGAAAAGGTTTAATTTCTAAGAGGCAGCGATGTATTGTATGTAAATTACCAATATATCAATATTTATCGGAAGTTTTAACATCCGCATATAAATGTCGATAATTCCGACTCGATATATCGATACTAACGATACATCGATATGATATTTTGCTGTCATTCCTTAGTCAAGTATATGTGTTTACTCGTCAAAGTTGTAGTACTTCCTGTAATCTATCTTTTACCTTACGGGTACAACCTGTGAAATGAAAGAAGTTTTACAGGGGGAACTTTTTATTTATTTATTTATTTTATAGCAAGATTCGGAGCTTCGAATTGTAGTAATTTTTTGTTCTGGTTTAGTTACAATAAACGATTTCATTTCGGTTGCAGATTTTTGTTCCATTAAAAATATCAAATCAATAGAAAGATTTTTTTAATTGTCTTTTTTACGAAAAAAAAAAATAGATTTAGTTAGATTTATTTTTAAACATGTATGAAGAATGCGCGAAGTTGATTTCATACGAAAAGTTTTAGTTTCTATGAAGCATCGATGCATTGCATGTAAATTACCATTATATCAATATCAATCGAAATTTTAACATCCATATATAAATGTCGATAATTTCAATTCGATATATCGATACTAACGATACATCGATACACCGATACTAACGATACATCGATATGATATATTGTTGCCAGGTACAATGTTGTCAGGTATAGATGTTTGCTCGTCTAAGTTGTAGTGCTTTCTGTAATCTATCTTTTACCTTGCGGGTACAACCTTTGCAATAAAAGTAGTTTTACAGGGAGGGCTTTTTATTTATCTATTTATTTTATAGCGAGATTCGGACTTCGAACTGTAGTAATTTTTTGCTCCGGTTCAGTTAAAATAAAATATATCATTTCGGTTTCCGAATTTCGTTCCATTATAAATAAGAGTTTTATGTTCGATTGCAGTTTCCGGGTCCGTTCCATATCGTTGAACAGACTTTTATTTATTTATTATTATTATTATATATTTTTTTTTAAATACCGTGCAATTTCCGTCATGTTTCATTCAGATATTTAATTTCGTTCGAATGCAATGAAAAAAAATATATTGTTATTGTTTACAATTTAAAAAATAAAATCAGTAATAAGTATAAAAGTAAAAAAGGGATTTTTTTGTTTGTTTTTAAATAAAAAACATTTTTGCATAAGCATTCAACGCTCATATTAAAAATCACACTTCGTTTCATGACTGCAATTCATGAGTTGATGTGGCCATCGACCCGATTATGGAAAATTCTGTGCTTTTTTTACATTTGGTAGAAAGTGCGAGCTAGTGAATTTATTAAAAAATATATATAATTTTGGCTCAGTTATTTTTTAAGATATGACAACAGGAAAGTAAAAATGAAACATTATTTAAACTATCATTATATGGTTTCTAAATTGATTTTTCAACATATAATCATAATTTAATTAATATAAAACTATTAAGTGATTAAAGCATATTTAAAAAATCATGAGAGACGGTAGTTTCTCGAGTGACGCAGCAAAAACCGAAAACCGAAAGCCCATAACCGAAGATTTCCGTCACTCTATATGTACACCTAGTTTGAGTTCAAAGGAAAAGCGAAACGCCGACATTTAATATCTCAGTAAATATGAGGCATAACGTTTTGATTTTTTCACAGCTGTCTTATATCTCCGGTCTAACTCTATCCTGAAATTTATACATTTCTACATGCAATAGATTTTAAGATCTGGAAACTCATTTTTAAGTAAAATGGGAAGTTTTTCTCTCTGCATGTAATGGTGTCATGGTGTAAAACGCTATTCTCGATATCCGCCCGGACGATTTTTTAAAAATTAATATATGATATTAATCGGTTTTAGGTGAAGCGAATCCCCCGACCCGCTTAAATAGGAAAACTCTAGTTTTTTATATAATCCGGTTTTAAAATGGGACTATTTTCTTAAGCCTATTACTGTAGAAATGCATAGCATTTTTCACACCTTCCCTCCGCCGCTAGATAAGGTAAAAAAAATATGTACGGTTTCCCGTTAAAACTTCTGATATGTTCGCGAGCAAATAATTTAGATTTTTTTTAATGCAAAAACAATTAATTATATACTCCAAACATGTAAAACGTATGTATTAAATTCAATTGTTGCTTATAGGTTTTCTCTTTTTGTTACAAAGAAATAATTTCAGATTTTAAACAAGCATATGGTCGAAAAATTATTTCGATTCCTTTTTCAAAATGAGGAAATATTTTTTTAATTATATGTATTCAATTTTACTGCTAAATATAATAAATCTTTCATTTTCTAATGATAAAATATTTTTAATTTCTTTGTTTCTTTCGCAACGAAGACAACCAACCAACTATTACTGTATCGACTGTATTAATGCGCGAAGCACAAATTAGCGAGAGTATACAAACTGAGCAATTGGGAAAAGATAGGCACAGAAAATCAAAGAGATTATACTTATTATTAGGTATTTTGTTTATTTATTCATTGTTTTTTATTTTATATGACTTGATGGTTCTTTTAAAAATTTTCGTTTTGGTAAGGTGCTTAGTTGGTCTTTGTCAGAGAAACTGCTAGTTACATGTTTTTATAGCTTTAAAATATTACTTTTATGTTATTTTGTAAAAGAAAATGCAGAAAGTTAGTTCTGAATCAAGTGTTTTATGTTATACAATGGATAAATAAGTTCTTACTTACTTTAAATCCAGAGTTTGAAAAGTAAACAAATAGCTTTTTTTTTCTTTTTTTTTTCATTGCATTACCTCATTGCATTCATATTGCCAGTATATTGTTTTCATTTTTTTTTCTCATTGCATTTACAAACACAGTTGTGTGACAAACTTCTATCTTCATGAATGTTTTGCATTTACTTTATATTAATTTTTCACATTCATTTTTTAATAAGCTTGTTAAATAGTTTTCGAGCACTATATTGTTTTAATGTCAAATGTTACATTAAAAAATACAGTAAAAAAATTGCTATTTGCTTGCGAAATTTAAGAATATAATCATTTTAACCCACATAGGTTTTTTTTAGCTCTAAAATATTACTATACAATGAATAAATAAGTTCTTATTTACTTTAAATTCAGAGTTTGAAAAGAGTTTTTCAATTTTTCTATCATTTACCTGTGACTTTAAAAATCATTTAAAATTATTAATTTAGAGGTATGAAATACCTTATATGTGATTAAATCGCAGAAAAAAATACAACTTTAGTAAGTATATTACATGGCTCTGTTTAAGAAGAATTAAGAAGACCTTAAAGGATCCTTCACAATTTTTTTCATCTTAAAACAGTATCCTTCACATTTTTTTTCTTTTTAAAACAGGTTATTTCACATTTCTTTTCATATTAAAACAGGACACTTCACAAAAGTTTTTCCTACCAAAAATTAACTCTTCACAAATTTAATCATCTTAAACTTTTCCCAATTTTTGTATAAAATACTGTTTACTGTTGACTGTAATAAGTGTTTGTTCTTCAAAGTAAATTTTGAAAATTTATTAAATTTCAACTGCTGCTAATACATTTAACTTTTTGATTACAACTTACATAAATATCAATATTTTACATAGGGATTGTTTTTATACAATTTTGACACAATTGAAATTTTACTGCAGCCAAGCATGGTTTCTTGTACAGCGGTGTATTTTGAAAACATATTGAAGAAAGAAAACATTTTTTTTTAGAGAAAACCACTGTTAATTATTTCGCAATGTTTTTTAATAGTCAGATCTTATAAATTAAGTTTTGGTGAGTGCAAAGTTTGAAATTGTCTGAATATGTTTGATTACTTTTGCTGACTGTTAGAATGACATGATTAAATATGACAAATAATCTACAATCTGCACATATGTTCCGTTTCATGTTCTGTTGCTTTGCAAGCAAATAGCAATTTTTTACTCTATTTTTTAATATTTTATAATTTTTAATGTAACATTTGACATTAAAACAACATAGGGCTCTAAAACTATTTACTTGCATAAGCTTATTAAAAATGAATTTGAAAAAATTAATATACAGTAACAGCAAAACATGCATGAAGCTTCACAAACAGCTATAGACCATCAAAGTATCAAATAAAATGAAAATTTTGAAATGGAGAACCATCAATTCAAAATAAATAAAAAACAATAAATAAATAAACAAAATACCTGGGGGAGGGGGTATTTTATCTATTATAAATTGCAGCTTGTATTTTCAAACAATTTGGAAGGGCGGATAAAATTTTATCATTTAAAATATTAAAAAAAATAATAATACCTTCTAAACTAGAATTTTATTATCAATTTAGATGATTTTCTTTGGACGATTACTCTCTATGAGAGAAAAGTTCTACTTTTTGCATTTGTTCGCCACAGTATATTTTGTTGTTTTTCAGCCAGTCTCACATAACTTTTATTATAGAATTCTTTGCAGGAGTGCGGTTTTCAACAGGCATGTGATGTGGAGCATTGGCCATATATAGGGCACTATTCGGTTGCAAATTTGGAAGAAGTTTTTCCAACACTCATTTTTGGAAGTTTTCGTAGTTCATTTGCACGGGATTGTCAGCCCTTTTTGTCGACGCTTTATACAGTAGTTGAGCATCCGTAAGGAAACACGTTTCCTCATTTTTACGCTCCAGTTAAGACCTTGGCGTAGTACATGGCCGTTAAAGTTTTTTTTTCTCGTAAATAGTTAATAACTTGCTCCTTTTATTTCGATGTTATTCGTTTTTGGGTAAAGGTGAAAATAGGCACTCGCCAATGAAAAACTGGTTTGAAAAATATGGAGAAAATCGGCCAAATGCAGGATTTTCTGATTTTCTTTTTTTCCCATGTCCGTTTGACAAAATTCATGATTTTTCCTCGCCAGATCGACGAAAATACTGATTTTCTGCAAAAGATTGATGAAATTAATGATTTTACTGCACTAGATTGGCGAAATTTGTGATTTTTATGCGCCGATTAAAGAAATCCGTGATTTTTATGTGCCCGTTCAACAAAATTTCTGATTTTTACATGCCGTTCAACAAATTTCTTGATCTTTATGTGCCCCGTTGACAAAATTTGTGATTTTTACATGCCTGATCGACTAAATTCATGATTTTTATATGCCCGATGGATGAAATTAATGATTTTTACATGCCGATCAATGAATTTCTTGATCTTTATGTGCCTGTTCGACAAAATTCGTGATTTTTATGCACCGATAAACGAAATTCATGATTTTTACATCTGTGTTCGACAAAATTTATGATCTCCCCCTCCCTGATCCACAAAATTCATGTTTTTGCTGTGCCTGATTATTGAAACTCATCATTTTTACACACCCGATAGACAAAATTCATGATTTTTACACACCGATCAACGAAGTTCAAGATTTTTACGCACTTGATCACCGAAATTCATGATTTTTTCGTGCTCGATCGACGAAATTTCATTTTTCTGAACCCGATCGACGAAATTATTGATTTTTATGTAAACGTTTGATGAAATTTGTGATTTCTATGCACCTACTTGATGAACTTGTGATTTTTAACCACCCACTTGATGAATTTGTGATTTCTATGCGACTACTCTACGAATTGGTAATTTTTATGCATCCGTTCTACAAAATTCATGATTTTTTCGTGCCTAATCGACGAAATTCATAATTTTTACGCATCGATTGATGATTTTTATGTGACTGATTCATGAATGTTTTAATTTTTATGCATCCGTTTGATGAAATTAATGATTTTTATGTGCCGATCAAGGAATTTCTTGGTTTTTATATATCTATTTGATGAAATTCGTGATTTTTATGCGATCGATAAACAAAATTCAAGATTTTTACGTGCCCGATTGACAAAATATATAATCCTCCCTCCCCCGATCGACAAAAGTCATGTTTTTCTGTGCCCGATTGATGAAATTCACAGATCTTTACATACCCGATCAACGAAATTCATGATTTTTAAACACACTATCAACGAAATTCATGATTTTTTCATGCCCGATTGCCGAAATTAATGATAATGTCCATGCCCCAATTTGACCCCCCCCCCCAAGGGGGTACTTTCTAAATTTTGCTGATACTCCTCATGTTATATATTGTTGGAAAGGTCTGTGACTGTTTAGTCATATTATGCATCTCCTGTGTCCACACCCCCACTTTGACCCTCCCAAGGGGGTACTTTTTGAAATTTTGCACAACCCCTCATGTGATATATCGTTGGAAAGGTCTGTGACCACTTAATTAGATTATGCACCTCCGGTGTCCATCCCCCCACTTTGCCCCCCAAAGGAGGGTGCTTTCTAAATTTTGCTGATACTCCTCATGTGATATATTGTTGGAAAGGTCTGTGACTGCTTGTCATATTATGCATCTCTGGTGTCCATCCCCCCACTTTGCCCTCCTCTTGGGGGGGGGGTACTTTTTAAAATTTTGCACACACCCCTCATATGATATATCGTTAGAAAGGTCTGTGACCACTTAGTCATATTATGCATCTCCGGTGTCCATCCCCCCACTTTGCCCCCCAAAGGAGGGTGCTTTCTAAATTTTGCTGATGCTCCTCATGTGATATATTGTTGGAAAGGTCTGTGACTGTTTAATCATATTATGCATCTCTGGTGTCCATCCCCCCACTTTGCGCCCCCAAGGGGGGGTACTTTTTAAATTTTGCACACACCCTTCATATGATATATTGTTGGAAAGGTGTGTGACTGCTTAGTCATATTATGCATCTCTGGTGTCCATCCCCCCACTTTGCCCCCCCCCAAGGGGAGTACATTTTTAAATTTTGCACACACCCTTCATATGATAAATTGTTGGAAAGGTCTGTGACCACTTAATCATATTATGCATCTCCGGTGTCTATCCCCCCACTTTGCCCCCCCAAGGTGGTACTTTTTAAATTTTGCTGATACTCCTCATGTGATATATTGTTGGAAAGGTTTGTGACTGTTTAATCATATTATGCATCTCCTGTGCCCACACACCCACTTTGCCCCCCTAGGGGGTACTTTTTAAAATTTTGCACACACCCTTCATATGATATATTGTGACTGCTTAGTCATATTATGCATCTCTGGTGTCCATCCCCCCACTTTGTCCCCCTCCTAGGGGGGTACTTTTTAAAATTTTGCACACACCCCTCATACGATAAATTGTTGGAAAGTTGTGTGACTGCTTAGTCATATTATGCATCTCTGGTGTCCATCCCCTCACTTTGCCTCCCCCAAGAGGAGTACTTTTTTAAATTTTGCACACACCCTTCATATGATAAATTGTTGGAAAGGTCTGTGACCACTTAATCATATTATGCATCTCCGGTGTCTATCCCCCCACTTTGCCCCCCCAAGGTGGTACTTTTTAAATTTTGCTGATACTGCTCATGTGATATATTGTTGGAAAGGTTTGTGACTGTTTAATCATATTATGCATCTCCTGTGCCCACACCCCCACTTTGCCCCCCAAGGGGGTACTTTTTAAAATTTTGCACACACCCTTCATATGATATATTGTGACTGCTTAGTCATATTATGCATCTCTGGTGTCCATCCCCCCACTTTGCCCCCCTCCTAGGGGGGTACTTTTTAAAATTTTGCACACACCTCTCATATGATAAATTGTTGGAAAGTTGTGTGACTGCTTAGTCATATTATGCATCTCTGGTGTCCATCCCCTCACTTTGCCCCCCCCCAAGAGGAATACTTTTTTAAATTTTGCACACACCCTTCATATGATAAATTGTTGGAAAGGTCTGTGACCACTTAATCATATTATGCATCTCCGGTGTCTATCCCCCCACTTTGCCCCCCCCAAGGGGGGTACTTTCTAAATTTTGCTGATACTCCTCATGTGATATATTGTTGGAAAGGTCTGTGACTATTTAATCATATTATGCATCTCCTGTGTCCACACCCCCACTTTGCCCCCCCAGGGGGTACTTTTTTGAAATTTTGCACAACCCCTCATGTGATATATCGTTGGAAAGGTCTGTGACCACTTAATCGTAATATGCAGCACGGCAGTTATACGGTGCCGCAGGCAGCGGGGACCCGAGCCGGAAGTTCGTTCGGTTAGAGGTTTATACTATTCGATGTGCAAATTAAGGTATTATCCGGTGCATGCATAGCACGACCGGTATACGGTGCCGGAAGCAGTGGGGACCCGGGTTGGTGGTTCGTTCGGTTAGCGGTTTATACTATTCCATGTGGAAGTTAAGGGATTATCATACAAATGGAGTTAATCCAATTAGATTCGAGGCCTAGATGTAAATTGAAGGCCCGCTAGCGTGCGAAGCCACTAACTTTTCTTTTTATACATTTATACCCTAATGCTTAATTTAGACTGAATGAAATTTTCATCAATAACCGCGCAAAAGTAATGATATCAGTACAAAAACCCTTAACGGGTTAAAAGTTGTGACGCAGCACTTTCTTTTGGCTCTAAGAATTTTAAATATGGGTCTTAAAAGTAATGATATCAAATTTGAGTGACGCTATGTTAATTTTTTTTAAATCATCATTTTCTTTTTAGTTTTATTTATATTCACAGGTGCAATTATTGTCTTAACATGAAAATATATATAAAATTTATTCGCTGATGCTTTTTCATTCAGATCTCTCAGGAATTCAAAATATGGGTTTTAAAAGAAATGATATCAAAATTTGAGTGACACCTTGACGTGAATTTAGTAGGATCGTTTTAAAATTCTATTTAAATTACTTTTCGTTTGTCTTCTAAAGTATATTTACACATACAAACAATACTTTTAAGTTTTCAATGCACTGTTAAATATATTACTTTCACTGAGCCTATATTATGTATTGAAATGTATTTATTTCAATAAACTGATTTATGTTTTGCGCCACGCTATCCAAAATCATAAGTAAAATTTATGTAAATGATTATTTTGCGTCATATTATCCACTTGCATACATTTCCCTTTGTTTGGATACTATGACGCAAAATAATCATTTACATAATTTTTACTTATGATTTTGGATAGCGTGGCACAAAACATAAATCAGTTTATTGAAATAAATACATTTCAATACATAATATAGGCTCAGTGAAAGTAATATATTTAACAGTGCATTGAAAACTTAAAAGTATTGTTTGTATGTGTAAATATACTTTAGAAGACAAACGAAAAATTATTTAAATATAATTTTAAAACGATCCTACTAAATTCACGTCAAGGTGTCACTCAAATTTTGATATCATTTCTTTTAAAACCCATATTTTGAATTCCTGAGAGATCTGAATGAAAAAGCATCAGCGAATAAATTATATATATATTTTCATGTTAAGACAATAATTGCACCTGTGAATATAAATAAAACTAAAAAGAAAATGATGATTAAAAAAAAAATTAACATAGCGTCATTCAAATTTGATATCATTACTTTTAAAACCCATATTTAAAATTCTCAGAGCCAAAAGAAAGTGCTGCGTCGCAACTTTAACCCGTTAAGGGTTTTTGTACTGATATATATTACATTCATTATGTTTTATTTATATTAGTTTCTATTTTTTACGATTTAAATTATTTCGTTCTTGCAGTTTCACAGCCAAATAGCTTTTTTTGATTAGCGTGATTTGGCGCATCATTAAATTCATTGTTGTTGTAACTCTAACTCGTATAGAATTGTAACCATAAAGAATATTTGGCTATTTATCACCTGTGGCCGGCTAATGGAAAAATGCCTTAAAGTTAGCGCATTAACTTATAATAAAGTTCTAAAGATATAAAAATTATGTATTACCATCGAAAACACACCTGTTAACGATGCATGTTAAAGTCATATTTTTTTTAATTCTAGCATATCAAGAAATGACTAAAAAATCGATTACAAAATTCCATCTTTATATACAAAAATCAAGTTGAGTTGAATAAAAAAAGTGTGAAAAGGATAAGACTGTCGCATCCAAACTTTTTTTTTTTTTTCTGACATATGCACAAAGTTATTTTCATTCTATAATAAACGTAACTGCCATTGTTCTTATTAAGAAACTAAGAGGTCGAATAGCGTTTTCCATTTTTCTATAAAAGCAACGGATTTTTCAGAAAATGCTTTAAAAGTTGTCGTTTTAAGTAGATTTTCGGGACAGTGATAGCCCGGAAAAATTCTTCGCGAGACAACAGTCGATTGCAATTCTAAAATGGGATATATTTATCACAAATTGAAAAACGCTATTGTATTTCGAATCATTTCAAGTCTGTCAGTTTTTTCCTTCTTACGTATAACAAGAAAGAAAAATCCGTACTTTTATGTTAGACAGGCGCAATATATATATATATATATTTATAAATATGTGTGTGTATCTATCTATCTATATATATATATATACAGGGTGATTATAAAGAAACTTTGCCAACATCTGCACTTCTAGCGGCCGTTCTATTTAACCGATCAAGATGAAATTTTAAATATAGTTGTTTGAAGGTATGCGCTCGAGATTCTGTGAATGGCAATACAGTGGTGCTCACGGTTACGGTTATAGTTACAGAAACTCGAAAATTTCGAATGGCAACGCCTACTTTTTCCTGTCTCAAAATGTTCAGCGCATGCGAAAACCCTAAATAGCGTTGAAACGGTACCGATATGTCCAAAAACAAACGTGTTATGCATACACAAAGAAGAGTTCTGAAAACCGGCCAACAAAACACGATCTGTGCGCACGCAGTAACTTTGCATATGACACAGGCAAGATACCAATCACAGAACGCCGTTCGCCAGATATTCAGCGGAGGAAGCCTATAAAATACCAAGCGGGTATGCGAAGTCGTCATTCATGAACTCGCACATGCCGACGATATGACTCTTCCTGGGAAAGTTCGCGGTGAATTGATCAAACTCTATTATCTAAATGGGATGAACGCTGCGGAAGCCTTGCGTGTGTATCGCCGCAATCATCGACAACGACGTGGGCCATGTACTCTGCAAGCTGTGCGTGATTTAGTGCGCAAATTCGAAGATACAGGCTGCACCTGTGACAAACCGCGCTCCGGACGGCCAACAGTTTCTGAGGACGTTGTCATGGAAGTGCATCATACAGTGACTACAGGGCACACAGAAACTGCAAGAGGATTATCGCGCTTGTTGGATATTCCGAACACAACGGTCCGCAAGCTCTTGCGCTCAGTACTTCACATGTTTCCCTATCGATTTCAGCGCGTCCAGATGTTGCAGCCGGGTGACCCACAACAACGTCTGGACTTCGCAAATGAATTTTTATTACGATATGATGCTGATAACGACTGGCCACTTCGCATACTATGGACGGACGAGGCGCATTTCACCTTACATGGCAACATTAACACAAAGAATTGTGTGCACTGGGGAGAGACGAATCCTCACGCTGTGGCACCAGTACCATTATTTGACGCCAAAGTGACTGTGTGGTGCGGCATTACAGCTACATTTGTTCTCGGCCCGTTCTTCTTTGAGGAAACGACCCCAGCGGGTCCTGCAACATGTTCTGTAACAGGCTCTCGGTATGCAGCCATGCTGAAAAATTCTGTACTACCGGAGTTGCGTCGGCGGAATGCACTCAATGACGTTGTTTGGATGCAAGATGGTGCACCTCCACATATAGCGAGGTCAGTTAAAAGGCTCCTAGATCAGCATTTTGGTGATCGCATCATCTCACGCCATTATCCTATTCCGTGGCCTGCGCGATCCCCAGATCTGACGCCTATGGATTTCTGGTTTTGGGGATATCTCAAATCCAGAGTTTACCTGTGCAATCCGCAAACATTGTCGGGCTTGCAGGATTCTATACGGCGTGAGATTAGAAACATTCCTCGCGTCATGTTGCGTTCAGCGGTATTGTCCGTCGTCTCCCGCATGCAATGCGTAATTGCTTGTGATGGCACCCATGTGGAAAATGTTTGATGCCAATAAAGGTTTTCTTTTGTCTGATATGTGTTCTCATCATTCAGCAGTTTCTTGTCTCTGTCGAATGCATTATTGCTCGGTGCGCCTTAAAGAACGGTTTGTATGTCTATAACACGTCGGTTTTTGGACATATCGGTACCGTTTCAACGCTATTTAGGGTTTTCGCATGCGCTGAACATTTTGAGACAGGAAAAAGTAGGCGTTGCCATTCGAAATTTTCGAGTTTCTGTAACTATAACCGTAACCGTGAGCACCACTGTATTGCCATTCACAGAATCTCGAGCGCATACCTTCAAACAACTATATTTAAAATTTCATCTTGATCGGTTAAATAGAACGGGCGCTAGAAGTGCAGATGTTGGCAAAGTTTCTTTATAATCACCCTGTATATATATGTGTGTGTGTGTGTGTGTGTGTGTGCGTATAGCATGTATATATATGTAACTGGCACCAGGCTAACATAAATGTACCGAAAAATCATGCGTCAAGCATAGATTTTGAAACACTTTCCAACACATTTAGAATACTGTAATGAAACTTCACCGTTTAATAAGATGAAAGATGATATCTAAGTAAACAATTTGAAAAACGTGTAACACATTTTAAAACCCATTTTCAGCAATCACCATCTACAGCTGGAAAAATATCCGAAATCTTTTATGCAAGCCTGTACAGGATTTGTAAATTTGTATATGTACTACACAGTACGCTAAAATTCAGCTCAGTTACGGAATAACTGAAAATTCCCTTTCAGCAAGTTCTGTCAATAAATAGGAATGTACTGGAATTCTTTTGTGCAGCCCTGTATATGATCATAGATTTGTATATATCGTAATTCTTTATCCTTCAAACGAAAACCTGGTTTTAAATTTCATTTCTGTCGCTATTGATTGTCAAACCAATTTTAACTGATGTAGAAGAAAATAGGTTTTACGAACCATCTCCCCCCCCCCCCCCCCCCCTTACCTCTCTTAAAATTTTAAACTTTATCATACATGCGTAAGCAGTGCCTGATTTAAGGCAGGGCATTCGGGGCACGGGCCCAGTGCCTCCGATTTTCAGGGTCCCCCAAATCCTACTGATTTATTTCTTTTCATAATATATATAGATGCCATACGAAACAGTTTCGCTAAATGCTGCATCATTTGGTTGATTTTTTTTTTTTTTTCGTATTTCTGGGAAATCGTATATTTTTCTGTCACATGCACTAAAGAAAATGCATTCTCATTTATAAAGTCAAGGTTTTTGTCTATGATTGTGTCCAAATAACTTCAGTTTTTCCTGATTGTCTTTTAACGATTTATGTACTGGAATGTACAGAACTCCGTTATTGGGATCGCCATATTATTTAATTTTTATTTATTTTTCCTGTAAGGCCACATGGTTAACATGGGCGAAGGCCATGATGATTTAAGTTTTTTTTTTTTTTTTTTTCATTACGATTTAGGTTCTGCTAGTACTTTTATAAACTTAGTTTTTATTTTTTCAGTGAACCTGTATTTGAAACAAAAAGTTATTTTATTAATAGGATATAATATATATATTTTAAATAATTATAGCTTAGTACTGCGGAAAATTTATTATTAGTTGCTGCATACTTTATCATTCCAGATATATGGACTTGGATAGAGAAAGGTAATCAGCATAACAAAATTTATTAAAAATCATCTATTGAATTAAAATTTTACAATTATGAAATAATTATTTAAAATTAAATTAATGATTATCAAATACAAAATTTTTAATTGATATTTTAAAGAAATTATTAAAGTCAATAGTGGTTATCTTAATAAGTGAAATTATTGAAATTGCCGCTTTCGATAATATATTTTTTTACTCAAGACGGCTGTAAGTATCGATGCAAGGGAGGCCCTATAGGCCTTTGTGCCCAGAGTCCCCAAATTTGTAAATAGGTCCCTGCGCGTAAGTTCAAAAGCGCACATTTTGAGAAAAGTCTAACTAGCAGTAACACAGCCAAAAGAACATCGTAGTACATTGTTATATTGTTTATTAATGTATATTTGATTTTTAAGAAAGTTGGCTCGGAGATGTATTGTAGTTTATCCCATTGAATAGATGTTTCGATTAGTGTGGTTTTCATTAGTCCGATAATATCTCAGGATCAATTAACTATGCACTAATGGAGGGAAACATGTAATAGGATTATATTTCCAATACAATGTATTTAGTTATTCTAGTACAGGTTTCCCTCAAGCTGTGCGGTTAATTGATCCCGAGATATTATCGGACTAATGAAAATCTCACTAATGAAAACATACATTCAATAAGAAAAACTACAATAGATCCACAGCGAACTTTCTTAAAATTCCCATATACACAAATAAACAACATGATAATGTACTACTACAATATTGTTTTGGCTGTGTTGATTTGAACCTTTTAAAATAAAAATTATTTAACAACATGAATTCCCATTAACATTAATGCATAATTTAATAAATGACAATAACGAAACACTAAAAAGTCAATTTTACGTTTAAATTCCGCATAACAAAAGCCTTTATCGGACTGTTGCGCTACTGGTCGAATTTTTTATTCGAGTTTTATTTTATTTTCATAACGATTTAGGTCCATTTGGTTCAAAAAATGAGATCACCATTTCATGTACTAATAGAAATTTCCCCTGCACTAATTTAGGAAACATATGAAAAATAAATAAATAAATAAATACATAAAAGTATTATCGCGCTAACTCAAACCGCAAAAAGCAAGGGAAACTTGTATTTTATAGCTGTTGTTGAAAATTTTTTTTTTTTTTTTTTTTTTTTTTTTTTTACATTCTAAATTTTCTGTGAATTGGAATTGACGTTTTCTGAAAATTACTATGGACGAAAAAATTCAATTTAACTGAATACAGTGTTACAGTGTGGACATACATTTCTAGTACCTTATAATTATTGTAAGAAAAAAAAAGTATATGAATTTATAACAGGTTTATTTTTTCTTTGTGCAAAAATGATTTGATGTTTTCCGTAAATTAGACTGGACGTATCCTGCAAATTGTTAAAGGTGAAAAAAAAAATTAAGTTTAATAGAATAGGTAGTATTGGAAATGTATTTCTACCATTTTATAACTGTTGCAGAAAAAATCGAATTTAGAACAGGTTTTTCGAAAAAATAAATTGTTTTCTGTTAATTACAATTGTCGTTTCCTGCAAATTTGTTAAGAGAAACAAAACATTCCAAGGATTTAAAAAACTGAAAATCGATTTTATTGGAAGATTTATAGAAGTACCTTTTGCTTAAGGCATTTGTTAAATTTATGTAAAGGTTCTTGAATAGAAATGTGTTCTGAGTAGTATTAAATAGAATAATTCAATCTGGACAAACGGTTAAAGAATACAGTCTAATTTTTCTTTCTTCACACAGAACCTAAAAGAAGAATATTCTCTCGGTCCTGAAAAGAATTTGAGAAAAATCGCATCCGATTTTCTTTTTTTTTTTTTCTTCGCTGCAGACGGTAGAAGTTTATCGACGAAATCTCTCTTCAGTGACGTACATTCGCCGCGCTATCTGACCTTGAGTTCTGACGAACGTGGCGAAGCTTCTTTTTTGTGTTACTTCTTTTCCTGAAAGGCGAATGTTCGGCATTCGTCGGCTGGATTCGATCGGCTTCGGGTTGTTCGGCGAGCGTCGATAAAATATACTGGTTTGTGTTAGTTAAAATATCTTACTGAAGTAACGAATTGACGTTTTGATTTTTAATGCCGCCTTGGTGCAGAATTAGCTGGGATATCTAACGGGCATTCATATAATCTGTGAGTTGACTGTCTAAAGTTTTCTAAAAGTGAGAAAGATAGCGTTTTTTCAGACGTTCTTTTTCATACTTGTTCGATTTTCATATCGTGAATCAAAATGGCGGAATGGAGTAGCGAACTGGTGCTTGAGTTTTTGGAACTGTATGCGGCTGAACCAGTATTATATGATCCAAAGCATCCTTACTACAAGAATAAAAAGATGATTAATAATGCTTGGCAGAGAATTCAGCAAGGTTTCGGTGTAGCTATGCCGGTGTCAGAACTGAAAAAGAAAAAAGATTCTCTAATGGCGTCTTTTCGTTATCAAATGAGGAGGAAAAAGGAAGCCATGTTAATAGGTGAGCCGGTGTTCAAGTCAACGTGGTTTGCCTTCAATTTCATGTACGGATTTTTGGGACAGATTTATGAGAATGAAATAGCTGGCGCAAACGCTGAAGATTTGGTAAGTGTAAAATAATTGTAAAACTTATTACAGGTAATATGAATAATATTACAGGTAAAGTTTCTGGTTACTTGTGTTCGTGTGATTTTTACTAAACGCGTTTGCTGAGTTTAGAATTTGGTAATGAGGGCTGTGCTTTCATACGCGAAATAGAAGGATGTCATCGAAAATAATGCGAAATAGAAGGATGCCCCCCCCCCCCCTAGGAAAATTTGAGATTTTATGCTTTTAATAGTTAAAAAGTGCAATTCCTCCCCCATTCCTTGAAGCCACAGAAATCCCTCTCGGAAAAAAAGTGTCTGAATTCAACACTGTCCAAAATTCAGGAACAACTTAAAAAAATAATTATTTGAAAAACAGTAACAATATAAAGGTGTAGTTTGCACCGAACGGATGAAAAATAAGCCGTATTTTTTATGATGAAAGCAAAAACGAATGGTTGAATAATTCTTTTTTTGACTAACATATAACTTACAAGTTACAAGTAACCTTACAACTGTAACTGTTCAATGTGCTGTCCGTTATTCAGCTGCACAGCTGACAGACAAGGCACACAACCGTGTGGTGTGGGGCCAGACAGGCAGATATATTGGAGGATGGTGTCTTTCAATGTTGGCAATGATTGAGGTTTCAAGCATTCTTTTTTGCTCAAGCATTTGCAAGCTCAAGTACTAGCAGGAATTCAAGTACTAGCAGATCTGCCCGGCGTTGTCCGGTCCCACCAAAAAATAGCACAAAACGCAAAAAAAAATCTCTAAAAATCGCTGCACAAATTCCGAATAAACGAACAAAATTTACTATATTGGGCTAGAAGATTGAAACCGGATTCCTTTTAATAATGTAGAAAAATCACGAAAAAACGCTAAGTCACGAATTTTTCTTTTTCTTTTAGTCGCAGAGGATAAAGTTTACTATATCGGGCTAAAAGATTAAAACAGGATTTCTTTTATGAATGTTGAAAAATCCCCGCAAAACACGAAAAAATGCTAAAAATCGCATTATAAAATTCGCAAAAAATTACAAAATCGTTATATGATTTCAGAATAAACTTTATTGAAAGGAAGACAAAATTTACAATATTGTGCTAAAGGATTAAAACCGGATTATTTTTACTAATGTGAAAATATTGCCGCGAATAATAATAAAAAAAAACCGCCAAAAATCTTATAAAAAATAGCTAAAAATACAAAATTTGCCGAGAACAAAATTTACTACAGTGGAGTAAAGCATTGCAACATGAATTCTTTCACGATCGCAAAAATCGACGCGAAACGCCAAAAATTGCGAAGACAAAATGTACTATGTTAGGCTAAAAGTTTGAAACTGAAATCCTTTTACTAACGTAGAAAAATCGCCGAAAAAACTCGAAAAATTGCATAAAAAATTTGCGAAAATTTCAAAAATCGCTGTACGAATATCGAATAAACTTTTTTGAAAAGAAGACAAAATTTACAATATTGTGCTAAAAGGTTAAAACCGGATTCTTTTTACTAATGCGCAAAAATCGCCGCGGTAAAAAAAATAAAAAAACTAACTCGTTAAAAATCGCATAAAAATTGATAAAAATTCAAACATCGCAGATGAGAAAATTTACTACAGTGAACTACAAAACATTGTAACTGAAATTCTTTCACGAACGCAAAAATCGACGTGAAACGCGAAAAAACGCTAAAAATCGCAGAAGACAAAAATATTGTGCTAAAAGTTTTGAGACCAAATTCCTTTATGTGGAAAAATCGCCGCAAAACACGAAAAAACTAAAAAAAATATTTGCGAAAAATTCAAAAATCGTTGTACGAATTCCCAATAAACTTTATTGAAAAGAAGACAAAATTTAAAATATTGTGCTAAAAGGTTAAAACCGGTTCCTTTTTACTAATGTGGAAAAATCGCCGCAATACAAAATATAAAAAAATAAACTCGCTAAAAATCGGATAAAAATTGCTAAAAATTCAAAATTAGTACAGGACAAAATTTGCTACAGTGGACTAAAACATTGTAACCGGAATTCTTTTACAAATGTCAAAAATCGACGCCAAACGCGAAAAACGGTAAAAATTGCTTTGAAAATCGCGGAAGACAAAATGTCCTAGTTTATTAGAATAAATGTTTGAAACAGAATTTCTTTTACTAATGTCAAAATCTTACTTCTTTTCCAACTGTTCAATACAAATCGCATATTTTATGTTTACTAAGGGGTTCCGCCCCGTACGAGATACGCTCGACAATCTCCGTTCAAACACAGCGAACTCTAAAATCACGTTTAATTTGATCTGCTTTAAAACGATTATGGAATATTAAATTATAATTAAACGCTCAGTGGCGATCTCCTGTAATCGGGTTTCCATTCATTTCTCTTTGACTGAGGTGTTTTAAGGCCGATTCAACTGCTATCGAGACAGCTGACCACTGTTTTCCTGCTTGATTAAATAAGATCAATTAAACATTTGAAAATCAGCTTGTATAAAATGGCTAAGTAAACAATGTTGCTGCCTCATGGAATTTTATAACGCTGCAATAAGAAAATTATTTTAAATGTATCGTTTCCAATATGACGTAATTTTCCCCAAAGTATTCTTCCTATTTTTAATATTAACGCAAAAATACAGTTTTTAATTGAAAGAAAATATTATTATTTGAGCTGTTTTAAAATTTGCAACAATAGGTAAAGAGAACAAATAAATAAATCTCTTGTGTAAATATATGTTTTAATTGAAACTGTTTGGAAATATTATTTGAGCATTTTAAATTTGCATAATTTTCTCAATTTACTGCTTTTACCACGTAATAATTAATTATTATTTTAAAAGTTTTGTTTCGGTTTTTAATAGTCACGTGTAAATGCATTTTTTAATTGAAAGGGAATATTATTATTTGCGCTATTTTATAAATTGGCAACATCATAAAAAATGACCTTTTCGAAATATGAAATAAATCTTTATCGAAATAATGAAAATTTGAATTAAAAAAATTAAACAAAATCCTATAAAAAATAGTCAAATTAAAAAAAATAATTGCGCACTGCATGCCGCAAGCTTGTCAACTATGTCCTTGCAAAATATGATTAAATTACTACGCATAGATTCGTTAATGGGCGAAATCGAACCAAGGGGTGTGGGGAAATGAGGGAGTTTTTTGTGAAAACAGAAACAAACCCCGCAATTTTTTTAATTATGATACGTATCGAATCCGTTTAAAGTTATTATTACTTCTAGGAAAAGGGCCGAAAATTTGTGCATGACAGATTTTTTATATCATTAAAAATGGAAAAGGGGGGGGGGGGGGGTTAGAAGAAAAAAAATCATAACTTCGTCAATTCACAAGATATAAAATCCGCTTAAATTGATATTATAAATCCTCTTAATATTATCTAAAACTTTTATATTGACAAGTTTTTTATAGGACCAACACTTATAGCAAAAAAAAAAAAAAAAATAATAATAATAATAAAATAAATAAAAAAAAAAAATTCCTTCGGCTCCGTTTGCAAACAAGTTAGGTTTCGAAGTGGGCGGTTCCAACTGCCACATTATGGCAAAAAGGTCATTTCTTCCGCAATTCCCAACAAACAGGCGTCCCACGGTCTGCGTCTTCGAAATCCACCTGTACCTGTAAGCCGAGCCGTCAGGGATTTTTTTTCTTTAGAATAGAGAGATTCGTTTACGAATTATTAATTTTTAAAGTTGTTCTTTGATTTTTGTATCACTCGGTATGACTTGAAAAATTTGACCTGCATATGCTTAGTCAGAGTTGGTATTTTTGCCAGGACAGTGGAAAAAACTGGAAAAAACCAGGCCAAAAATGGAAAAAACCAGCAAAAATGACAAATTCTTATTGTTCTTTATTGTGTAGTAAGTTCTATAAATTAATAAGGATCATAAAGGTATAAAAAACAATTATATTTAATAACATATATCATTATAATTAAAATAGTTTTATATATTTTAAATGTTAATAAAAATAGGTGGGATTCAGTCTAACACTTAGGAACTTAAGAACCAAATTAAAAATTGGACATCTAATTTATTTTTCTTAAAGTATTTTGACAGCCATTAATATTTTTAAATTGTCATAAAGTTTTATATAACTTTGCTACTTTTGTTTTATGTAATGAGTCTTAAAAATATGTAGATATTTAAGTCTTTGGCACTAATTTATAATTATTTATCTAATGAGTCTTAAAAATATGTAGATATTTAAGTCTTTGGCACTAATTTATAATTATTTATCTAATGAAACTAGTCTGTTATAAATAAATAAGTAATTTAATTAAATTGAAAATTATACACTAGATTAATTTTAACACAATTAATCAAATTGGCAAAGAAATTATACAAGTTGTAATTTTCGTCCAGTTGGAAAATTACAACTTGAAAATTATACATTGAAAAAAACCTCTCTGTTACGTCTTGTTAGGAAACTAAAATTTCTTAAAGGACAAAATTTTTCATTCTTTTTACTTTCAATAAATAGCCTGTAGCTATTTTACAGTGTTCTGCTTTAAATATAATTTTATATTAAAAATTGGAATTTCCAATTAAATTTTCAGCGGGACTGAAACTGCACTATAAATTAATAATACTGACAAAGGAATTTAGAATATAAATGTTTATTTGAATTTCTTACACATTATAAACACAAATGCTTTACCTATTTACAGCCTGCACATTTCTATTGTGAGAATAATCATTAATAATTATTTCATAAACATGAATAAATAATTAAGTTTTCTATTTATTTATATAAAGTTAGTAATTTTTTATTTATAATTTTGTTTTAAAAGTTGGTATTATTTCATAAAATGCATAATTATACTTATTTCCCTTAAGAGTTCAAAAATAAATTTAGAATATTGATTTTTTTAACTAAGTATTAAGTTTTTTTTTTTTTCTTTCATCAGATATTTTAGTTTTCTTTTTTTTCTGGAAAAAAAAAAATTAAATGGACATAGCTTATTTTTGTCTCCACTTTGTCAAAAACCTATTTTTGCCGGGAGGGTTTTTAGTTTTTACAAGTTTTTTTTTTTTTTTTTTTTTTTTTTTTTTTTTTTTTCACCTATGGCAAAACTTACCAACCCTGTGCTTAGTAGTGTCGTTATCGTGTTGAAATATAAAAGTAAGTTCAAATGAAGTTCCCGAAATATCAAGGGGCATCACTTAAAATTATTTTTTAATATATTCAACTAACAACTACATTTTATCCATGGATTTATCATAAATAAAAGTAAATTTTCGACCAGTTTCGGAACAGACCAATTCCTCACATTAATGAACCCCATCACTTTCATGTTTGTCAGTGGAGAAAAGTGGTGTTTTTAGTTAGACGTTTACAGTTAAGTTTCTGTCTGCCAAACATAACATTAGTCATAACTCTCAAACCGTATATATAATTTTTTAAGAGCAGTCACGCAAATACACTTGTGGATATTTATTTATTTATTTATTTTATTTATTTTGCATTGTATAGCTGAGGTCGATCCCTATTCTTTAATAAGCGGACTCTTTTTTGCTTTTTCGATTTTGGTTACAGCATTTTTTTTATGTGGTCACTATAGTATATATTTCAGAACCTATTCCGAAAGTATCATCAAAAGAAAACTGCAACCAAAATAAACAAGTTGGAAATTGTACGTTGAACGCGAAAAATGAGGTGCGTTCGTTTTACAACTGGTTTCACAATGTAAAAAAATCATCCTTATTATTTCAGTGAAATGAATTATATCATCTGCTATGAGCAAAATAAGCATGCCTTTTTTTTCTTATTACGTTATGCCACGTTTACAAATGCGATTTTTTTTTCTTACGCTAGACAGCGCTGCAAAATTCACCATGGAGATCTTGCTTTGCGAATGATTACCTTCCTGGTTTAATAATTTTATGACTCATAATGAACGAATCTCCTGTGTTTATTTACTTTACTCTAATAGATTGAGATTTTCGATTGTTAACCCAATTTCCACTGAAGTTATCACAGAATCTATGCATTTTTTAATGTAATTCATCTCTGAAGCAAACAATTTTTTTGAACGATCTTTCCAAAAATGTAACTTTTACGCAATTTTATTCGAAAAAATAATTTTGAATAAAAATGGCCGCTTGGCATATGGAAAAAGATGTGGTTAGCCCGTATTTGTTTTCCTCGGTCATATGCTTGCACTTTTACTAAGATCACGTATCATAGGATTTAATAGAATAAATAAAATTTTATTAATATATTTTAAAGTTTTGATTTGATTTTCAAACAATTTGAAATGACTCGACAAAATTCTGCAACGATAATATATATTAAATATTAAACCATTCGGTTGAGTAGTTTTTGCACTGTCATATGCGGACGGGCAGACAGACGGACGGATCAGGCGACGACTATAGGTGCTACGTATTTACAAAATTACGAACGCACCTAAAATAAGTAAAAAAGGCCCGTTTAGAGATCGGCCTCAGCTGTCCAATGCAAAATAAATAAATAAATAAAAATTTCGAAATGCAAACGGAAACATTTTAAAAGAACGCTCTCAAAGGTTAAACATTAGCTTGCGACTGTTTTCGCGTGACTGAAGTAGTTCAATAACACCAGTAACCAGTAACTATCGTTATTAGTGAGATCTCAAATTTCCCTCGCTTATGTTAAACCTATGGGAGTGGAATGCATGCGTATTTTTAAAATATCTCATCAGAAAATTAATATTTAAAACTTTTTTCTTTCTGAGTTCTCTTGTTAACATTAGAGCAGCCATGCCATGAGCGGCCATTTTGACCGTTAACAAATGAATATAATCTGATTCGAACCAGAAAATTCTTTTAAAAATAAATTAAATATATACCTCACAGATATATGTTAAATGGATAAGTTAAATATATTTTTAAATAAGAATTCTCCTGTGAAATAGTTTTATAAAACTTGAGTAAAATTTCCGGCCGTTCTAGTGGTAAAGGATCTCTCTCTCTCTCTCTTTTTTTCCTTTTAGTTTACAAACTATTTCTAAAATCTATGCTTAATTTAATATTTTATGTGTTAAAAGCTAACGAGCATAGTGAGTAAGATTTTAACACTTCAAATAAAATTAAATATATATTTTCGAAATATTTTGCCAAATAAGAAAAAAAGAGAGTGAGGGAGAGAGAAATCATAAGAAAATTACACAGAAAAAATATTTTAGGTAGATTTCGTAAGAAATACTACCTATTACATTCTCCCCTAGGTTGGAATTTCTGGAAATTTTTTGAAGATCTACACCGATCATGACTCCCAGAACATAAAACCCCACTGAAAAAACTGAGTACTCAAAATTGAGTAAAAAGTACTCAATTTTGAATACGTCACATACTCAAAATAGCTCCGATCCAAATGTACTCAAAATTGAGAAACACATGTACTCATTTTTGATCCCATGGATGTATTCAAATTTAGAAATTTTTATGTCGTTAAAATAAAATTTATAGGATAAAAAAAAAAGTTACTTTGTTCCTTTACAACCTTATAAGTGATACATACATTTCTGCTCATTTTTTTCATTCCTGCGTGAGTTTATAGTAATTAACCAACCCTTGCCATAAGAGGAATCGAACCCGTGATCTCTTGTATATTAACCTGACGACTCAGACCAACGCACCATGAGTGGTCACGCCTCCTTCTCAAATGTTGTTATTTATTTTATGATGCAAAAACTTGAGGTTTCATCTGTAGATGGATTTTTTCAGTCCCAATGTTTTTAATATTTTCTTTTCATAATTTTCAATATTTTGCTGTATTATTTAATGCCTTATAACAGATAAATTTTAATTTATTATGTATTATATGCGTAAAACATTGTATTAAGAATACTGATTGCTTCTTTTTGCAATAGTACCAACATTTTTTTTATTCGAACATATACTTTTTAAAAATTATTTGCCTGATTATCTATTTATCAATTCCAATAAAAACAACAATTACCTTAATCAGACGTGTTTATTACATGCTATTAAAATATTTTTTTATGTCTTATTTAAAAAAATATGTAAATAAAAAATATGTAAATAAAATTTTTTATAATAAATTAAATTATTATATTTCAGCTATGCTGTCAGCTTTTGCGTACGGTTCTGTTAAACTAAATAGTTAAAAAATATATATTAACGACCTTGGGATAGGTAGGTTTAAATCTGGACTTATTGATTTAATTTAAATTAAATTAGTTTAATTTATAAAAATATAAGCCAAAGAAATAAATTAAAAACGTTATAAAGTTTAAAACTTTATTTTCATAAAAGTAAAGAAAAAATATTAACTAATTTTATAAATTTAAGGAAAAAATATAAACTTTGTTAAATTATAATTTATAAAATAATAAATTTTAGCGTAATTCATAAATTTGTAAGCCAAATCAGTTTAGTTTAATACAAATTTGCATAGCTATAATTTGCAAAGACATTATGTTATGAAACTTTTAAATAACACAATATTGCCTCACGTTAAAAAAGTTAAAATAAATTAAAAAAAAATTAGTGGAAAAAAATCATAATTTTGAAGTACTATCCAGGGGAAAAAAAAGTAGATGTGTAAAATGTGAGGGAAAAAAAAAAAGAGTAGTAAATGTTTTGTAGTGGATCCACTTTGATGAAAATCCCGAACAACCAGATGCACTTTTCATTTCTCTTATTCTTCGTTTTTCCTTCAAATAATAGCTTTTTAGGCTCCGAAATTTCGTCATTACACATTCTGAAATATACAAGTATGTTGGGTTTGATCATATGTTCATTTTTGATCCAAAAATACTCATTTCGAAATGAGTACATGAACTTACTCATTTTTGAGAATGCACATGTTCATTTTTGATCCAAAAATACAGGCATCCCCCGACTTACGTAATTAATGCGTTCCGCAGACTTTTACGTAACTCGAATTTTACAGTAAGTCGAATGTGTAATTTGCTTAAGTAAAATTTCGTAAGAAACTGCAATATTTATTATTATTATATATAGAGAGATTATTTACACAGTATTAATTTTTAAATAAAGCATTATGCAGCAGTATTTACTCGGATATAAATTATACAAGTATAAAAAATATAAAGATAAACGGAAAAAAAATCTTTTCAAATAAAAAATATCTTGTGGAATGTGGGATTTATTAATTTAACATTGATGGAGTGATTTATAACAATTTTGAGATTACTTCAAACGACTATAAAAATAAGAAATAATTAAAGAGGACTGACTCTCTAATACATAAAACTATATTATAATAGTTATAATTTTTATCTACATATTTTATTGATAAAATAACTATCAAAAGAATGCAAACACGTGTCAAATATGCTAGTGAGTTCATAAATGTAGTTAAAAAAAAAAAAAAAATACGTAACTGCGAATTTACGTAAGACGGGGGATGCCTGTACTCATTTCGATATGAGTACATGAACTTACTCATTTTTGAGAATGCACATGTTCATTTTTTATCCAAAAATACTCATTTCTAAATGAGTACATGGACTTACTAATTTTTGAGTATTTCATTTTTTTCAGTGAACCCCTGTTCAAAACTTTATCTATCTGTCTATCTATGCCACTTTTTCATGCACACGATAACTTCAATAATTCTGGACAAATCTCTTCCAAACTGATACATAAAATCAAGGGGCATAAAATCTCGGTCAAGTTCGTGAATGGGCAAAATCGAACCAAGGGTGAAATAGGGGTTTTTTGTGAAAACAGAAAAAATCCCATAACTTCTTAATAATGATACATATCGAATCCGTTTAAAGTTATTATTACTTCTAGGAAAATGACCGAAAATCTATGTATGACAGATTTTTGATATCATTAACAATGGCTCCAAGGGGGTGGAAGGTGGGTTGTAGAAGAAAAAAATTGATAACTTCGTCCATTCACAAGATATCAAATCCGCCTAAATTTATTATAAATCCTCTTAATATTATCTAAAACTTTCATATTGACAAGTTTTTTATAGGACGAACCCTTACCCTTATAGCAAAAAAAAAGGTTAAAAAAAAAAAAAAAAAATCCCTGCCGGCTCCGCCTGAAAACAAGTTAGATTCCGAATGGGCGGTCTCAACTGCGGCATCATGGCAAAAAGATCTTTTTTTCCGCAATTCCCGACAAACAGACGCCCCACGGTCTGCGTCTTCGAAATCTACCTGTGCCTGTAGGCCGAGCCGTTAGGGATTTTTTTAAAATGTGTTACGCGTTTTCCAAATTACATAATTAAACGGGGGAGTTTTGTTACAGTTTTCTGAATGTGTTAGAAAGTGTTTCATAATCTATGCTTGACGTATGATTTTTCGTTCTCGTTTAAAAAGCAAAATTTAAATTCAAAGGCTCAATTTATTTTTCTTTATCCCATGTTTTTTTTCGAACAAGTAACGTCTTAAAATACGATTGATATATATATATATATATATATATTTATTTATTTTTGCGTTTGCTATCTGCGGTCAGTTTTTACTGTAACTTTGATGGAATAAATGAAATTATATTTTATTTTGGCTAGACTAATGTTGCTTGCAGATATTTTTAGTACTTAAATTTTCTTAAAAGGTTAAACCTGCATCAAAAAAAAAAAAAAAATATTAGACTGTAGTTCGAAATCTTCGCACGACTCCACTGTTTTTATCTAATAATATTAAGTCATCCGGGAAATTCTGCGGTTTTTCAAAGCGCAGCGCGGTTTCGGCTAGTTATTTTAGCTACTGCTGATAAAGGAGTAGTGACCTTGAATGACCCAGATATGTACATCCGGTTCTTTCTGCTTGTGCTGCATAATAATTCCCGCTTGTGTCGTGGCATAATTTTTGTTTCATCGGTGCAGTACTAAAAAGATGGAGAACCAAAAAGTTCATTTTCGCCGCATTATGCTCTTTTATTTCAAGAAAGGTGAAAATGCGAGTCGAACTGCTCGTAAAATTTGCGCTCTCTATGGAGAAAAGGCTGTTTCAGATGACACAGTTCGAAGGTGGTTTGAGAAGTTTAAGCGCGGAAATTTCAACCTCGGAGATGACGCCCGCTCTGGGCGACCCTCTTCTGTGAAGGAGGACCTCTTAAGAGAAGCTATCGCTGAAAATCCGTGTTACACAGTCCAGGAACTATCACGCAGACTCAGTGCCTGATTTACGGCAGGGCATTCGGGGCACGGGCCCAGGGCCCCCTATTTTCAGGGGCCCCCAAATGCCTCTGAAGATTTTTTAATTATGGGCCAAAACAGTTTTAAAACTGTTCAAAAACAAAATTAATATGGAAAAATCTGTTTGTCAAAGATTGTAAC
This sequence comes from Maratus michaelseni, assembly GCA_963931845.1. Lineage (NCBI taxonomy): Eukaryota > Metazoa > Arthropoda > Arachnida > Araneae > Salticidae > Maratus > Maratus michaelseni. The sequence continues at coordinate 59,272,011 of OZ007594.1, forward strand.
TTAATTTTTTTTTATTGTTTTTTAACAATTTATGTGCAGGAATGTACAGAACTCCATTTTTGTGATCTCCATATTATTTCATTTTTATTTTTTTTATCTGTAAGGCCCTCACGATTAACATGGACCACAGATTAAATAGTCATATATTTAGTGGAATATATTTAATCTGTGACATGGACAAAGCCATTGTGCTCTGCTAGTTACTTTTTTTTTTTCAGTGAAAGTTTGTATTTGAAAGAAAAAGTTATTTGATTAATAGGATATGCTAATATTTTAAATAATTATAGCTTGGTACTGCGGTAAATTTATTATTAGTTGTTTCATATACTTTATCATTCCAGATATATGGACGCATAGAGAAAGGTAATAAGCTCCACACAGTTTATTATAAAATTCAATTAAAATTTCATAATTATGAAACAATTATTTAAAAGTAAATTAACGATTATCAAATTTAATTTTTTTAATTGATATTTAAAAAATATATTAAAGTCAATAGTGGTTATCTTAATAAATACTGATTTCAATATATATATTTTTTTCTCAAGGCCTGTGTAAGTATCGGTACAAGGGGGCCCCCATACACATCTGTGCCCAGGGCCCCCTAATTTGTAAATCGGTCCCTGCGCAGACTCAATATTCCAAAAAGTACAGTGCACGATCATTTGAAGAAGATTGAGCATGTAAGTATTGGTATTTATCGTTAAAAAAAACCCGCAAAACTTACCGGATGACCCGATATATAATCGTTAAGGGTCCTCTCCCCTCACGGCGAAAACAAAACACCCGCTCAATATTTTTAAATGTTTTTTTTTTTTTTTTTTTTTTTTTTGCATTGGATAAAGGAAGTCGATTTCTATGCATACTCCTTTGTACTTTTTCGACTTTTGTTGCAGTTTTTTTTTTATGGAGGATACTTTTACTTTCGAAATCAGTTCCGAAAGTGAAAATATCTTAATAAAAAAACTTGTAACAAAAATCGAAAAAGTACAAAGGAGTGTGCATAGAGATCGACCTCAATTATCCAATGAAAAAAAAAATCATTTAAAAATATTGAAATGTGAACGAGATATTGTAAATTATTTCCCCCATAGGATTAACATTAGCGAGCGGGTGTTTTCGCGAGAGTGAAGTAGCTTCTTAAGGTTCCCCTCCCCTCACGCGAAAACACCCGCTAATGTTATGCTATGCTCGCTAATGTTAATCCTATGGGGCAGTTATTTTCTAATATATCTCGTTTGCATTTCAATATTTTTAAACTTTTTTTTTTTTTTTAACATTATAGTTGATTGATCTCTATATCCACCGTTAATTACTTTTTCGATTTTCTTTGCAATTTTTTTTTTTTTTCTGACGGTACTTTCGATTTTTTACGATTTTTACTTACCCATCATACGTATAGGGTAAGTCTTGTAATCGTTTTGAAAATCGAAAAAATTTTTTTGACGGATTTACACGTTTCAGACACTGGAGATTCCGAAAAACATATTTTTAGAAAAAAAAATTTGCCGTCCGTCTGTGTGTCTGTGTGTGTGTTTGTAAACGCTCTATCTCCCGAACAAATTGAGATAGAGACTTGGAATTTGGTATGTACTTAGTATGTAATAATGGGAAGAAGCCTATTTCATTTCAATAACCTCGATTAACCGGAACTATTTTTTTCGGACTCTCGAAATATTCGTTCTGATAAAAGGTATATAAAAATTTTCGAAATTGTTTAGTTTAAAAAATGAATATAAAAGACAATAAAAAAACATAAATTTTACATAAAGCATGAAGTCGATCGGATAATGAGTTGCCGAGATATTTGGAATCCTATTTGCCACACTCTTCGATTTTTCATGATCCTGTATTTCATCCAAATTTCACTTTAAAGATATATTTTAATTGGAGATTTGACGCTTAATCAGATGCAATAAACCGCTAGTTAATAGGATTATTATTTTTGGAGTTATAAGGAAAAACCTCTTTCAAGCAATTCAGTAACCGAGCCTTTAAAGTTTATGACGTCATCAAGCCACGATTTTATTTGAATTGCAATGCATTTTATAAATAGTTTACACATTTTTATTTTAATATTTTACATTATGCATATCCATGATGGGTAAGTATTACGGTGGCCCCCAACGACTAGTTTTAAAGATACTTTCACTTTCGAAATCGGTTCCGAAAGTAAAGGTATCTTCGTAAAGAAAATCGAAAAAGTAATTAATTTTAATTCCCTTTTTGATGAGAGATAAATTTCGGGGGGGGGGGGGATTGAATGATTATCTTTCGTTATTTCAAAGTAACAAATAAGATAATTAGAGCAATTTTTAAACTCTGCTAGTGAGAGAAGGCTGTAGATTAAAAAAAAAATATCAATTTAAAAGTTAGAATTTGAATAAGGAGGGGGGGGGGGGGTTAGAATTTGAATAAGTGATTATTTATTTATAAGTTACCTCAAAATAATAATAACAACATTTTTTTTAATGTAAATAATTTTTAAAAAAGTAATAATTAAAATTAAAATGTGTTTATCAAAAGAGAAATCTGGATTTTTTTCTTTTATACTATTGTTTTTTAGGGTTTTGTTCATCTCACGAAACCCTATTCGTCCCGCTACGTTGTCTGTCTGTCACGGAGTCGGTTCTCGGAAACTATATAACTCACAGACTTGAAATTTTGTGTACTTATAGCTGAATATCTACTATGAACCTGAAAATCATAAAATAAAAAAAAAATCTTCTTATTTTAATATACAGAGATAAAAAACCAAAAATCTAACAGCTTTTTCCTATTAAATTAAAAAAATTTTCGTTATAGCAGTTGCCAACAATTAAAAATCCACAGTAAAATTATTTTCACAACAATTAATTTTCTATTGAACGATTTCCACGTGAAAACTGAAAATGAAATAGAAAGTTTCACCAGTTGAAAAAAGATTAATATTATGTCACATTTCTTTTTCGTTAGCCTCGGGTAATAAAACGGAAATTTTCAAACATTTTTCAATAATACAAGGAGTATGAGTATGTGTAAGTACAGAAAGAAGGTTAATATGATGTCATTAGAGAATTAAAAAGAAAATTAATCTGACGTCATATTGGAAGTTTAACGGACTTTTTCAAATGTTTGAGAATAATTCAAAGAGAGTATCAATATGAGTAATAGAGAAAGCAAGTAGATATGACGTCAGCAAATGATTATAACGTCATATGAGTTTGAGGAACGTATTGAATCGTGATAAAACCCCGATTAGGAAAATATTGGCATCTTTTTAACATTTTGAAGGTCTCTATACAACATGTTTAATTTTGAAATTGATTTTTTTAATATTGGATTTAGTCCACATGACAGATATTTGACAGAGTATAATAGCGGGCTTCGCCCGCTATCGGACCGGTTCAGATTTTCGAAAAAACGAGAAAAATAGATTGGTAAATTTTTACTTTATAAAAAATATGACTTTTTGAAAATGAATGGATTTATTAAAGAAAGGATAAAGTGTTTTGAAAGGAATATTAAACGAAACCCTTTGTGCACACTTACCCACTTGTTTTTATTGTAATATATTTATTTATTGGTATTTAAAAATCAGCAAATAGAACAAAATAGTAAACTTTATGTACAGTTAAGAAAAAACGAATGGATAGTGAACATTTCAGACACAATTTTAATTAATATTTTCTGCAAGGCAACAAATAATTTTAAATTATCTAAAAATAGTGTGCTGGAGGGGTTGGGGGAGGGGACTAAAAAGCAGACAAAATCTTTTTTTTTTTCTTTCTTTCTTTCTTTTCTTTTCTTTTTTTTTTTTTAAATTAGAGTTGAAAATTTTGAACTGTGCGCTGGATGAGGGGAAAAAAAAGTGTATTTGTGTGTGTGTGTGGGGGGGGGGGGGATTTCAGTAGAGAGAAGAATTTAGATTATTTATTAAAATATTATTAAATATTATTACCATTTCAAAATAAATAAAACAACCAAGACAAAATAATATTAAAAAAATGGGGCAAAATTTTGAAAATAAAAGACTTAAGAATTTTACTCAGATGATGATAAAATGATAAAGATTTAACATCATTGAATGGTGTTGTAGTTGATTTTGATTTAATTGCAAGCTATTATTTACTTTCAATTATTTTAACTGTGATTGATTTTAACTGCAGAGTACAACTAAATAAATTATTATTTACCATTCATTCTAATTGCAGTTGCATTCAGTTGCATCTTGCTATTAACTTCGAATTACTGTTAAATTAAAAGCAACTAATTTTTAATAAATTATTTATATGAAAATATATTTCAATATAATAAGTTATAACACCTTGTAATAATATATTTATTTTAAATGCTAAAAGGTGTCAATTAACAACATAATACAAATTAAAATAACTTTTATTAGGTTGTTTGACATGTTTCGACTCACTCAGAGTCTTTTTCAAAAACAAATGAGAATATTCCATAATTGCACGGGCTTTTGAATTTTGAATTTGTATTATGTTGTTAATTTACACCTTTTAGCATTTAAAAGAAATGAAAATATATTTCAATAATGTACACAACACATCGCACAATTATGCTGCTTAATAAAGGAAAAAACCTAAATTGAATCAGTATTAGTACTACTAATAATACTTTACGAAGTTCAATTGTGTCATAAAAAACTGATCAATATAATTATATTTATTACAAGAAATTCTTTACTTCTGTTTTTATTTTTATATCTTAAAAATAAGTTATCAAATTTCTTCGAACGTTACGAATTAGCGAAACAAAAGAATATTACTGAAATGCAAAAAAAAAAAAAAAAAAAAAAAAAAAAAACTTATTTATGTTTTAAATTATATGTAGTATTGTGAAATTAAAAATATTTAAATCTGGAAAAGCTCTTTTTTTTTAAGCAAAGTTTTAATTGTAAACAACGGTAAAAAAAGATTTGTCTATTTTCTCTAGTTGAAAAAACCAAACGAACAAAAGCACCCTCTTTGCTGCAGCAAAGGAATGGGGTTGCTGCTCAGAGCAGCTGTTTTTTATGCACGGCTGATCTTCATTCTTCATAACCGGCCTGGGCACTAAAAAATCATGTGACTTTAGTAGACCCGGGAATCCAAGGTCAGCTTGTATGCTGTGCATGCGTTGAAATCGGTATGATGTGAGTACTGCGGTGGCGAGTGTTTGTTGGCGCACGTGTATTTTTTATTCTTTTATTTTTCTAACGCATATTATACTGTAATACATTTTTATTATTAATGTGTAATGATATTACAATGTGACAGAAATGATACTACGAAATCACTACTATTTTTGTGATTATAATTGGACTCAGTTGACTTAAACTTCTTACACGTGCTGTTATAGCAAGAAGGAAAAATCAATTATCTGGGTAAGTGTTCCTTTTATATTATTTACATTGCTATATTTACTTGCTATATTAGTTAGTTCTTGATAAATTTTCCTTTGTTTCAATACAGAGTAAGACATTTAAAACCCTCTAAGCGTTTTGCCCGTATTTATCAGTTTCTCAAAAACAAATTAAATGTCTGTAGACAAAAATATTTTTTGTAGAATTGTATTTTAAGATATATGTAAAATAAAGAGATATTAAGTGTATTTTATAAACAAACAGAGAAAGAAAATTTAAATTAATACTAGTTTTATGGACAATTTTATGAAAATGCAGGAAAGCCCTCAGACGCTCAGAGGGTTGATGGGTCATTCCATGTCAATTCAACCAATTTTTTTATGGTTTGTAACCCGACCGACACGGATTTGGGGGGAAACTTTGTGTGCATACTACCCCTACCTAGATATGAACCCATTAAAAATTTTTCTTTCCTAGACCTCATAGTTTTTGAGATATGGGGAATCAAAATTTTGGATTTTTCTGAAATCGTACATTTCTAAGTCTGTATTTTTAGACTTCAGTTCATCTTCAAAAAATTGTTTCTCTGGATCTAAAATCCGAATGAGCTTAAAAATATCACTGTAAGTACGTCAAAATATGCAGATTCTAATAAAAAATATTTAAAAATTTATTTATAATTTTTAGAGCCAAAAAATTGAGACAAAATGTAAAGTTATGATTATTTTGGTCATTTTACGAAAAATGCTCTATACAAAAAGGCAATGGAAAATTCCAATTTCTTTTTGTTTTAAATAACAGTTTACACATTGGGGTTTCTAGTTATAAAATAAAAATGATGTCTTTCCCATTGCTTATGTAAAAATTTTGCCCTATTCTGGGATGATGTACCAATCATGAGATAAAAATCAGAATGCCCAATTTTAGCTGCGGTACCTAAATAATTACTGTGATTGCTATGGATTTACTATTGAAATTATTATTTATTATTATTATTTATTAAGTGTTTATTTTTTTTATTTGCAGTATAAAGTTTGTTCTTTAATTTTCCTGAGTAAAAAAAAAAAAATCTGACTGCAATAATTTTCTCTATTAAATGTATTGCTCCTTATTATTTAATCCTTAGTTTCATTATTTATTTTTCTAATTGTAAGCAATATTTTAAATTTAAACAAATCTCTTAATTTTGTCCTCAATAATGTAATTGTAAATAGAAAGTCTTTTATGGGTATAGAATAAGAAAATGAAAGAATGGCATTTTGCCCCTCACATTTTCAATATATCTTTTTTCTGTATGTGTTTGAATAAATATTTTAATTATTTATATTTAAAAAAACGTTCAAAACCTTTTATTTTATTTTTTTGGATAATTTTAAACAATTTAAATATGCTTTTGATAAGTTTAAATACATTTAACTATACTTAGCAAGGCTATGCTTATTTCTACAGGATGAAGCATGTTCTTTACACCTGCCTTTTATAAACACACTCTGACAAAGGCAGGGTAAAGTTCTTTCATAAAGGCAGGTGTTTTGGAATCTGTTAATCAAATTCTCAGTCTGTTGTTTTTCATCATAGAAGGGTGATCATTTTTTTCTTGTGTTGCAAAATGCATTCTGATTTTCTAAAATTTTATACTTTATAATATATATATGCATACTGGCATTCCATGTCACCTGATATTACCAGTTTGGAATATAAATGCTTTGTGATTATATATATATATCAGGGTTGGCAAGTTTTTGACGCATGACGGTTTTTACCGGTTTTAACCATGGTTTTTACCGTCATGTCAAAAACCTCCTTGTCAAAAACTGTCAAAAACCCATTTTTTTAGTAGTTTGTTTTTACATTTTTTTTTCATTCTATCTTTAATATTAAGTTGTTTTACATGAAATATTGAGTATCAGAAAGACTCTAAAGTATATTTATACATCCACGAAAAACAAAAAAGAATTGCATTAGAATAATACGTGTTACATCTCTGTTAAAAGATCTCTACAATAATCTTAAGCAATTTGGCATAGTCTAAAAAAATTAGATTTTTTGAAGAAATCCTGTAACCTATAAGTATTAGATTAAACAGTGTATAATTTCGGTACAATTTATTACATTGTTGAAAACAAAACTTTAAGATTCTACTTATTGAACTGCAAATGAAAATCGCCGTAATTGCATTTATTAAATATATAAGATATGCATTTTAAAATATTACCTAAGAATATTCAAATTTATTCACTGCCAGTCTTAGCTTAACATCTATTTTCATACAATGTAACAACATTTTTGCATCTCTAAAATAATTTTAATGCACTTTATTAAAAATGTATATTGAATGTTATTTAATAATTATAATGACCTTTTATTATCATTTAATATTAATGTTAATTGCAGTTAGTAGAATCTATATTGGTGAAGATTATGACAAATATTGTTCTTTTCTTTTATTCTTGTATTTTTAAATCTTTCCCATTTTAGGAAATGATCTTCTTTTAAATAAATTTAAAAAATGTAACTGTAAATAATAATAATAACAAGAACAAGGTAAAATCAATCTAGAAATGTATTGTATGCTACACTTACACCATAAATTGGAGGACAATCGAAAATGATAGGTTTTTGACGGAATAAACCGGTAAAAACACGGTTTTTACCACTGTCATGTCAAAAACCAGTTTTTGACGTCAAAAACCCAACCCTGATATATATATATTTTGCTTTATTGTGTTAGTATGGAACTTGATATTGAATCTTCTACTAGCATTCAGGCTTATAGTATTGGGATATTGACTGGTTTAGAGTGTCACAAAACTAGCTATACAAAACACAAAAAACTAAACTATATTCATAATCTCTGTAATTCAGAGAAAGAACTTTTATTACTTAGGACTACTGCATTTATAAAAAGAAAAATAAGTGATAACCTTCTCATTAATATATGTGAACATCACAGAATTTGGTTTTTAACAAAATATGAATGTTATCAATATAAATGTGCAGATCCATTTCAGAAGCATAAAAAGCCAGTGAAAAAAGCAATTAGGGCTGTCAGTAGTATCCAACAGATTGTTTAGTTTTAATATCTTAGTAGCACCTGGACAGAAACTGTGTTATTCTTGTACAAAACTTTCAGAAAAGAGTGCAAATACAGATGAAGTGAATGAGCCAAGGGTAATAAGTGATAATGATAGTGTTGATGTTGAGTATGATACATCAATCAACAAAGATGAAGCTCTTAACAGTCTCGATTACTCACTTCGTGAATTAGGGGAATCTCCACTTACACTTCATGGGATTCCCTCATACAGCAAAAAATCATCTGCTAAAAGAAAAGTTAAGGCTGCATATGATACTCTGAAAAGTAAAGTGCAGAAAGTAACTGATGTGGATATTTCTCCCGAAAGAGCATGTAGTGATATAAAAGAGATTAAACAAAAGGCTGAAGATTTTGACAAGCTGATGGATATGTTAAAAGAAAAAGTAAAACTTGTCAGAAATAGAAGGGAGCAATTGCAGCTTTTGACTTTGGTTCCTAATTCTTGGAGCAAAAGGAAAATAACAGATAAATTTGAAGTTACTGATTATGCTCTAAGACAGTTACGACAACTTCTGAGAGAAAAGGGCATCTTGGCAATGCCAGACATAAGAAAAGGCAAACCCACAAGCCCAGAAACAATTGAACTTATTAATAAGTTTTATGAGAATGATGAATAGTCCCGAATCATGCCTGGAAAAAAAGATGTAGTTAGCATTGCTAAAAATGTACATGCACAAAAGAGATTGATATTGTGTAATCTTTGTGAGATGTATTCTCTTTTTAAACAAGAATTTCCTGAAGTAAATATAAAATTGTCTAAATTCTGTTCTTTGAGGCCCAAATGATGTGTATTGGCTGGTTCTCCAGGTACACATTCCGTATGTGTTTCTATGAAGCATCAAAATACCATTCTCATGCTTCATGCTGCACATATTACAGAAAATTATCATGAGTTAATAAAACAACTGGTATGCTCTGCAGATAATAGAGATTGCATGTTGCGCCACTGCACTAATTGCCCAAATAATGAAAATTTACAAAAATTTGAAGATTTTAACTCAAATGATTCAATCCAGTACCGGCAGTGGGTTAGTACCGACCGAACAGAAATGGTGACATGCACTGTTTCTTTGGATTAATTTGTGACAAACTTAATAAAATGTTTGGAAAATCTTATTCCACATTATTTTATAACAAAAGCCCAATCTAATTTCCTGAAAGAAACTAAAGCAAATCTTGTGTTGTTGGGGGGGGGGGGGACCACTGATTTTAAAATATAAAGACTATTGTGTTGTAGATATTAAATTATAAAGATCCACTGATATACTGGTGTTTTGTTACATTTAAATATATATTTAGAAGGTTCACAATATTACTTACATTGGATGAAGAAAGAATCTTGCAAAGTACTGTTTGTCGACCACAAGAATAGCTCCCGCCATAAAGTCTGGTTGGTGGCGGTCGCTATAGTAACAAGACCGGTCCATTTCGAATGGGGAATACGCGTGTGAGGAATTGGCGGAATAAAAGGTTAGATCACGTCATTCGTCTTCTCGGATCTACAGCAGTTGCGTTATCTTATTTTTGATTTAATTTTGCTTTTGCTTTTTTAAAATTATTTGCTCCCATTTGATTAAATAATTTTGCTAATTTGTTAAACTGGAAAGATGCCCTTTCAGTTTAGAAGAGGTGAAGTCTTGAAATCGCAAGCACGTAAAATCATATATAATGTTGCGGAATTTTGTTCCAGTGAAGCTTCATCTAAAGATGTTTTAATTCCGCTCCCACAAGCTCTGAAACGAGCTTCCCGAGCAAGTGGAGTTTCTGAAGCTACAATAAAAAAAAATAAGAAATGAAGTTTCTGCATTGGGCTCATCGACAGATTTAATATCACCTGGTAAACATCGTAAAAGACCTAGTGATCGGAACTGCGAAATAGATGACTTTGACAAGTGCGTTATACGTCAAATGATTCAAGATTTTTATATAAGAGAAAGAAAAGTACTATCTCTCAGAAAATTATTACCCGTGTTGAAAGAAAAAATTGGATTTTCGTGGAAAAGAGACACATTGTGCAAAGTCTTACATTCAATGAATTTTCGATGGAAAAAGTGCGTGAATAAAAGAAAAGTTCTCATGGAAAGGCCAGATATTGTTTTTTGGAGACACAAATATTTGAGAGAAATGGGACGTCATAGGAACAATGGACGACCGATTGTCTATATTGATGAAACTTGGGTCGATAGCAACTTGACATTTAAGAAATGTTGGCAAGACGACACAGTTTTGGGAGTTACAGCAAATGTTAATGCGAAAAATAGACTTATAGTTGAATTAAGAATGTTCATGCTGGATCATCAACAGGTTTTCTTACGGATGCTCAACTAGTATAATAAAGCATCGACAAAAAGCGGTGACTATCACGGGCAAATGAACTATGAAAACTTCAAAAAATGGGTGTTGGAAAAACTTCTTCCAAATTTGTAACCAAACAGTGTCGTATGTATGGATAATGCTCCGTATCATACAACTGTTGAAAACGTCACTCCTACAAAGTATTCTACAAAAAAAGTTATGATTGACTGGCTGAAAAACAACAAAATATACTGCGACGAACAAATGCGGAAAACGGAACTATTCTCTCTTATAGACAGCAATCGTCCAAAGAAAATCGTCTATAAAATTGATAATTTAATAGAAAAAGATGGACATGAAGTTCTACGACTTCCCCCTTATCATTGTGATCTAAACGCAATAGAATTTGTGTGGTCCTCTGTAAAAAGAAAAGTAAAAGAACGAAATGTTACTGGTGATTTAAGTTTGGACAATCTAAAATCTTCACTTCAAACAGCTATCACTGAGGTTACTTCGGCAGAATGGGCAGTACATTGCAAACACGTGGAAAACGTTGAAAATAATTACTGGGAAAAAGATGGACTGTTAGAGGAACTGTCATTTAACATTAATACCGACGACTCTGATTCAGAAGAAACCGAGACTGCTGAGAGTGATTCAGAGAATTTTCACATGCTTGAATAAATTCTAAAAGTTTAGAAGGTATTATTATTTTTTATATTTTTAATGATAAAAAAAATTTTCCGTCCTTGCAAATTGTTTGAAAATACATACTGAAATCTATAATATTCACTGAAGTTCGGTCATTGTATTAATAATTTAAAGTCATTGATAATTATTAATGGTTATGAAAATATTAATTTTTAAACAATTATTTAAGTTAATTTCATTTCATTTTTACAGTAATAAATTTCATGATTAATTCATATTGATTCATATTTTATTTTCATTTGTAAAATCTAAATATTATCATATAAATAATATATGAAACAGTTTTCTTTCACTCGATGAATCGATTAAAATAATTACAAAAGAAAAAAAAAAAAGCAATAATAATAAAAGCGTTCAGTAAACTAATGTGAATGCCTATCTTCTGGTTTCCCCTATCGAAAATGGAGCGAGTCTTGTTTCCACGGCAACAGACAGGCGCAGACTTCTCGGCGAGAGCTATTCTTGTGATTGACAAACAGTAAGTGATACTGCAAAAATATATTATTTATTTCCATATTTATTTATACATAGCCAATTATATTTTTAAATTTCAGCACTCTAAATATAATCTTTATTCTGACTTTTTAGTTTAAAAAAAATTGCATACAATTTTAACAAAATCTTAATTTGTAATATAAAAATTCTATATTTGTTAAAGGTTAATGATTAATTTCATTTAATGTAGTTTTTCATATTTGATTAATGTTTATTTCAATATTGATGTATACAACTATTATGAAAATATTTATAGAAAAATGCCATTGAATCCAACGATAGATGTACATTTACATGACAAACATGTGATACAATTGAAAATTAATTACAATTGATTAATTCCAGATAATGTGTGATATGTACTAGGACTGTGAATTACAAATTTTCTACTATAATAAAAATAAATATATCAGTGTGATTTTAAGGACTCAGATTTATTAATTAATTCAAAACCATTAATAAATTTAATTAAAATTATAAAGTACAGCAATTATTTAGATACCATAAGCAAAGTTAGAGATTTTTATCTCGTGATTGGTACATCATCCCAGAATAGGGCAAAATTTTTACATAAGCAATGGGAAAGACATAATTTTTATTTCATAACTAGAAACCCCAATGTGTAAACTGTTATTTAAAACAAAAAGAAATTGGAATTTTACATTGCCTTTTTGTGGAGAGCATTTTTCGTAAAATGGTCAAAATAATCATAACTTTACATTTTGGCTCAATTTTTTGGCTCTAAAAATTATAAATAAATTTGTAAATATTTTTTATTAGAATCTGCATATTTTGACGTACTTACAGTGATATTTTTAAGCTCATTCGGATTTTAGATCCAGAGAAACAATTTTTTGAAGATGAACTGAAGTCTAAAAATACAGACTTAGAAATGTACGATTTCAGAAAAATCCAAAATTTTGATTCCCCATATCTCAAAAACTATGAGGTCTAGGAAAGAAAAATTTTTAATGGGTTCATATCTAGGTAGGGGTAGTATGTACACAAAGTTTCACCCAAATCCCTGTCGGGCGGGTTACAAGGTCTGGTTGATTTGACATGGAATGACCCTGATCTGATCTATTTATATATTAATATTTAATACATCTTGTTTTTTTTTTTTTTTTTTTTTTTTTTTTATTATTATAACACATGGTCTGATAAGTTCCTGGTCTGGCACACAGATGGCGTTGCAATCACCGAACCGATACTTTTTTTTTTTTAGTAAATAACCTTTAAAAGGTAGCAGAAAAAATGTCATGACGATTCGCCGTGTGTATAAAACGTTAGTGTGGTTTTAGTTGAACGACTTTGTTGATACAAAAAAAAAAAATGGATGAACAAGAATTTCAAGAATTGCTTTTTGATGGGTAAAAACACCGTTCAAACAAAAGCTTGGCTTGATAAGCGTTATCTGGACACTGCACCAGGTAAATCAACCATCATTGACTGGTTTATTGAATTTAAACGTGGTCGTACGGACACCAGTGATGCACCACGCAAAAGTGGTGGTTACTCCGGAAAACATAAAAAAAGTTCACTAAATCATTTTGGGGAACCGTAAAGTGAAGTTGCAGGAGATAGCTCAGACTCTGAAGATATCCAAGGAACGTGTAGGTTTTATTTTGAATGAACATTTGTCTGTGAAAAAGCTGTTGTCAAAGTGGCTGCCGCGCGTGTTGACTTTTGACCAAAAACAACAACGAGCGATGATTCTGAGCAATATTTGGAGCTTTTTCGTTATAAATTATGTTATTTATTATTAAATTATTATTATTATTTATTTATTAAATTATTATTATTATTATTAAATTGTTATTATTATTAAATTATTATTATTATTATTAAATTATTATTATTATTAAATTATTATTTATTAAAGTTATGTTAAAAAGTTGTGTTTTCTTTATTAGACCGGGAACTTATCAGCCCATGTGTTATATTTGCATATAAATAAGAAAACTAGTCTTGTCCTGTATCCTATTCTCCTTTTCACAGTGTATTCTAAATCAGGCGTCGATGCAGTTTTTTTTTTTTTCTCTTGGGACCCATTTTGTGAAAAGTAAAAGTTTATTTTTGTGAAATTTATCATATTTTTATGAAATTTATTATATTTTTGTGAGAAATAACATTTTTTTTACGAAAGATGAAATCTAGCTACTAAAATTTAAACCAAGCATTTAATAATAATAGCTTCTTTAACTCCTTCTGCTAAAATTTTCCTTTCTGGTGAATTTGTTTTCTTTGCAAATTTCACATTTTAAAACCTAACAAAGTAAAAATAATTAATGGAGAGTATTTTTTTTTTATGGAATGGAATTTTGTGAAGGGTCCTATTTTATCAAGAGAAATTTTTTGAAGGGGACTGTTTTATTTAAAGGAATTTTATGAAGGGGCCTGTTTTATTAAGAGGAATTTTATGAATGGGCCTGCTTTATTAAATGGATTTTTTGAAGCGGCCCTAAATAGGCCCCAAATTTTTCCTGGATCGACCCCTGTAAATATTTATATATATACTTCTCTTACGTGGCGTGGAAATAAGGCTGAATTTCTAGGTTATCGTTTGGCAACAACCGTAGTTTCCAGTTCCAATATGGCGGCCATTGTGGGAGCAGTGAAACTCAAACTACTGCCACAAAAGATTAAAAATAAAATAACATGTACGTAATCCAAAGCGTTTGAGGTGATTCCTCATTTTAATTATGAGTAATATCGTTAATTCCAAATGAATCCTCAACTCTTATTTAAAATTTATTTACGAATTTCACTCACACGAAACCCGGAGAGAATAAAAATATCAGTTGTTTAGAGTGCACGTGCTGCCATCTGTTGCTGTCTTGATGAAGTAAAAAGTAATTTATTTTCCAAGAATCTGCAATCAATCAATTAGAATAGTAAAATGTCGAACGAAATATAAACAATGATTGATAATATATATAAACTATCTTTCTATCACTCGTGTTTTTTTTTAAGTGAATTTACGCCGTGCTGTACAATATTATAGGAGCAATAAGTTTTAAACTATTTGTTTTTCCAAGATGCTTTTTTATTATATTTAAATGATTTATGCCCATTGGTAGCACCAATATAAATGCATTTTTAATTGTGTTTTCAACGAACTTTTCAATTACTTTTTTTTACATTAAAAAAAATGCATAGGTGCCAACTGCCAACCTCTCATTAATATTCCGTAATATGCGGATTAATTTGACCCAGGTTTAACATGTTTCGTACCTGAAATTTTTTTAAGAAATGAAATTAAATAAATTCCACGTAGAAACCTGAAACTGAATAAATAAAAATTCATCCAATACTTTTTCTGGTTTGAAGCGTTGTTAAACTGGGTCAAACGAACCCGCACATTACGGAATATTAATGAGAGGTTGGCACCTATGAAAATGTCAATTTCATATGTTAAAATGATTTATGGTAGTACTCATTCCGGCTAGAATTGCTTGAAAATAGAAGGGACCGCGTAGCGGTCTTAATGTGAATTGCTTTGCAATTCTCGCGTTAGCGAGTAGGGGGCGGAGCCCCCTAGTAATATTAAAAGCCTCACAATTTACAAAAAATAATTTTAAATTTATACTTTTCACAAAATGGGGCCCTAGAAAAAAACTCTGCATTGACCCCTGATTAGAATATCCACAAAAGATTTTGTATATTTAGATATTTTTATTAAAATAATCCAGTTTAGGAAATAATTATATTTGGGTTAAGCTGTTAAGTACTGAGCCCCAGATTTGTGGGCTTTTTTCTTTGCAAGATATAGCTGCCTTTTTAATATTTAACTTTGGTAGTTTACAATAAACAAATATGAAGCTTTTTGTAATTTTAACTTATTTACAGCCCTAAATTTTTAGTGTGAATCCGAGTTATTGATGGTTGATATGGATATTTCAATAATATAATATTGAAATACTTTTATGTATTCATTACATATATTTAATATTTGATTATTATAGAATCACTAATAATTATATTATTATTAATTATATTATTTGTATTCTTAATAAATTATTCAATGCATTGGGGAAAAAAGAGTGTATGCTTTACTAAAATGACTAAATTTGTGAAAGGTTCAGTTTAAAGAGGGGAAAAGTCTTATTTTTATGAAAGAATTTTGTGAAGGGTCCTCGTTTTAGGTGAAAAGTTTTGTGAAGGGTCAAGTTTTGAGATAAAAAATATGTGAAGGGTCCTGTTTTTAAATGAAAAAAAAATAAAATGGGAAGGGTTCTTTAAAGAACTCAATTTCTTCCTAAACAGATCCCTGATCTGGGTTATTGATGATTGTTATTGATATTTGAATAATATATTAATATTTGATTATTAAATGACTAATAATTATTCTATTATTATTTATATTTATTACTTGTATTTATTATAAATTTTATTATTTGTATGGAACAGCTTTGGGATTAGCCTGCTGTCCGCCATCTTGTTTTTTTAAATCAAAACATATTTGTTTTGTTTCTCATTTCCAAAATAATTTTCATCCATATTTACTTATTATAAACACGTTATTTAATTTTATTGACTAAATTTTTTTAATCTTTAATAATAAAAGTTAAAATGTTTTGAGTTAAAAAGTGAGATGGCTGACCGCGGGCGATAAATCAAAACATTTGTTTTGTTTCTGACATAATCAAGTTAAATCAAAACATTTTAACTTTTATTATTAGTATTAAATATAAATAAATTAGTCAATAACATTAAATAACGTGTTTATAAAAAGTAAATATGGATGAAAATTGTTTTGGAAATGAGAAACAAAACAAGTATGTTTTGATTTAAAAAATAAGATGGCGGACAGCAGGCTAATCCCAAAGCTTAGCCATTTGTATTCTTAATAAATTATTCAATGCATTTTTTAAAAAGTATTTTTAATCAAGCTATATTTAGGGCCTCATCAAAAAAATTCATTTAATAAAACATGTCCCTTTACAAAATTCCATTCCATAAAAATATACTCTCTACATTATTATTTTTATTGTTTTATGTTTTAAAATGAATAATTTGCAAATAAAACAAGTTCACAAGAAATGAAAACTCCCTCTCTCTATATTTTTTGCCCCTTAATATTTATCTTTGGCTTTTTATAGTAAACTAATTTGAAGCTTTCTGGATAGTAAAGTGTTCTTAAAAATGAAGTACTTATTATAAATCATAATTCTTTCATTTTTGGAAATGAAAGAAATATTTTTTCCTCATTCTCTTTTGCAGCATACAGTTTAAAATCTTTAGAACTCCTTTTTTTGTTTTTTACAATCTTTTAACTCTACTTATTACTTTGAAGTAGTGATGTGATGGGCATAACGATTATTTTGATTATTCGAATGAATCATTCGGGCATGCGCAGAAGCATATCTGTCAAACTTCAAATATCTTTATTCAATTACTACCAGAAGTGTTGAAAAAAGAAAAAAAAAAGGAATCTAATTCTAATTCAAATCAGAAACTTCTCTTTTTTTTTTCAAAATATCTGGTAGCAATTGAGTAAAAAAAAAATTTGAAGTTTGACAGATATGCTTCTGCGCATGCCCGTATGATTCATTCGAATAATCAAAATAATCGTTAATATATACATCACTACTTTGAAGTAACTTTGGTATATCATCCAGATTTCCCCCTCCCCCTCCTCAATTTTTACCTTTTATTTTTTATTTACTTATTTAAAATTTCGTTCGTCCTATTTGTTACTTTGCAGAAACGATACATAATCAATTATTTAAATCCCCCCCCCCCCCTAAAATGTTCACTAATGGCTTAACTTTCTTGTGTCAAAAAATCTTATCATTTTTCTTTTAAATAAAAAGTTAAAATTTCAGTGCAAATTCATCTTGTTTAATAATTAAAATTCATAAAGATACAACAAAATTTAGATTTCAATGGATCCAAAATTAAACAGGAAAATTGACCCAATCCAGGCTATCAATAGATCAGGGGTATATATATATATATATTATACCATTCAAGAAGAATAACAGAGATTTTATGTACGTAGGTATGACACTGAGGAAATTTCGGGACAGAATAAAAGAACATGAAGCAGATCTGAGATTAAATAGACCCCACAATGCGTTAGCAAGATTAGCACAAACTGAACCTATAAAAGTAGATTTCAGTGGATCCAAAATTATATTCCGCACAAGTAATCACCAGGAAGCTATCATAAGAGAGCCTCTGGAAGTAATATCTAAAAAAGAAATAGTCTGTAACGATGTATTATCATATGATATCTACACAGTCTGGAATGAATTAATACAAATATTGATTAACCTGTACTTATTTTTGAAATATTGAATGACCTTTCCCATCCCACCTTATATTCCACACCCTTGAAGTAAAATGGTTTGTTCCGGGCAAGCTAGAAAAGCGCGAAGAGACAACAACTCAACTTAACTATTAGTTTTTCACTGATGATGACCGAGTAGTTCGGTTGAAAAACGTTTTGAATTTTTAAAAGGACTTTAATGTGCTTTTAAATGTTTTTATGTATGTTTTTACGCATCTTCAGCAATATATTTGCATTTAGTTGTATTGTAAAGGTGCTACCGTATAGGCATAGGCAATAACTCCAATTTATATAAACATAACAACTCTTTATTAGATACTTAACATCATCAGAAATACAAGTGAGAGATTATATAGAGAGATGGAGACTTATAAGAAACACTTACCCAGGAGATGAGAAGCATAGCTGTGGAGAAGTGAACACTGAGTAAATTAACTTCACATAATTATGTTTTCACAGTCTATCGTGCTTCTGTTATATCTGCCTTACTGCTGTAAGTATGCGTATACATTTTTTGATTTATCTCAAAACGGACTACTTCAAATCGACCTCTGACTATTTGCTTCTTACTGATTAACACAAGTGATTTCTTTAATCTTAATTATACTTGTGGTAATATCAAGTGGGAAAGGGGTTATTTTGTTTATTCTTAAAATGTAGGTGGACTTTATATTTGGACCTTAATACTCTGAATAATAGATTAGACTACTCACATGTTCAGAGCATTCTAGGATTTATCGAAACGGTCATGTGAGTTTAGTTAAGATCGCTTGTAAATTGAGGAACATTAATTTGACTAATTTTATTATCTGGACTTTTGGAATCAAACTTATGTGGCATCGTCACAGTATCTTTATGAATTTTAATTTTTCTTTTAATTGCTTACTTTGATTTCATATGTTTGTAATTATTATTTCAGGGCCCATCATGCCAAGAAGGTGTAGCGTTTTTGGTTGCCGCTCTAATTATGATGGGGAAGACAGCACCTCGACATTTATCCTTCCTAAAGATCCACAACGAAAAGAATTGTGGTTGAAAAGCATCCCCACTGATCTTTCAAAAATCAAAAACCCGATTATATGTGCTAAGCATTTCTCTGAAGACTGTATACTGTGGAAAGATATCCTTCTTTATAAAGGTGAACTAAAAGAATATGATAGAGAGCGTCCAAAATTAAAGGAAAATGCAGTACCTACCATTTTTCCTTCCTGCCCATCGTACTCGAGCTCTTCAGCAACCAAAGTCGGGAGACTAACAGATGTTGAAAATGACAATATACAGGTAGCTGTTAATGAAAACTTAAAAACTTTTAGAGACTATGACACTGAAAGGCTTTATCCCAAACTTCAAAGCGAAGTCGTAGGTGTTTAAATCAAACTATACGGGTCATTCCAGGGTTCGGAAGTAGCTCGCTACAAGTAGCGAAACTACTGTAGCTGCTACTTTTTACAGTAGTTTGTAGTGTAGCACGCTACAGTTTTAATAATGTAGTGTAGCGAGTAGCGCGATACAAAAAAAGTACTTTGTAGTGAGAATCGACGCTACTTTAGGGAAAAAAGTGTGCCACTCTGGAAATAAAGTGGTCGAAACTTTCTTCTTTTGTGCAAAATTTGTTCTGCTCAACAGTTTGCGAATCTCAGCTGCAGTGTATTAGCAACATTGCATGAAGTCATAGATTTTTCCCATTCACACTTGCTGCTAAAATCAAGTACTAACCCACCAAAGGAATTAATTTTTTGCTGACAACATTTGTCTATTTACTCGTTACTAGGTTTTCATGTTTTAACGCCAGGTTTCTTATTATTTGGAATTGCTTTATTTACAAATTTATTTATTGTTAGCATTTAGGGTTGTTTTTCTGTAATTTTCTAGATTATGCTATATCTCTTAATTTTGCTACGAAATTTGTAATGTGTGTTCAAACTAACATTTTGGAGGCAAACAGAAAACATTTTCTTATATCTTATCTTTCCTAATTTTTTTTAATGTCCTCAGTTATGTCGCATTTATTTAATTGTATCCCGACAGATGCGATATAACGAGAGGTCGCTTTATTATTTAATCCGTGCCTTCAATTTCTAGTAAATTGAACCCTTTGGCAAAATCTGAAAGTAGCGAAGTAGTGACTACTTCCGAAAAGTAGTTTATAGTCGCTACTTTTTAATATAAGTAGTTCAAAGAGATTATACTCTGTCAAATATCTGTCATGTGGACTAAATCCAATATTAAAAAAATCAATTTCAAAATTAAACATGTTGTATAGAGACCTTCAAAATGTTAAAAAGATGCCAATATTTTCCTAATCGGGGTTTTATCACGATTCAATACGTTCCTCAAACTCATATGACGTTATAATCATTTGCTGACGTCATATCTACTTGCTTTCTCTATTACTCATATTGATACTCTCTTTGAATTCGCTACAATAAAAAGGTAGTTTTTTCGACCCCTCGGTCATTCCATGTCAAAACAACACTGACTCAACCTGACCATTTTAGATTTTGATGAAACTTACAGGAATCATTTTCACTGATGATATAAATGAGAATATACTTTTATTATTTTTTTTATCTCAGTAAATTTTCATACAATTAATTTTTTTAATTTCAAAAATTCATAATTTTTTGGCTTGTATAAATGTTTTCAATTTGGAATTTCTCAAGCTCTATCAGACGTAGAGAGTTATTTGACGCCTCATTTTAAAGAGAATTTCATAAGGTTTAATTTGATATGTAAGATGACTATATGCTTGGGTAAACAAAGGTAAATTTAATTTAATTAAAAAAAATTTAAAAGTGTTTTTTAAAAATTTTGAAAAAAAATATATATGTTTTTTGTAATATTATAAACTTTAAATTCTGAAAGTTTTAGAGTGGGATCTCAATGGGATCAGTAGTTATGTTAAAAAAACTAATGTTAAACACTAGTTGGGGCTGATATTTAAAGTTGGCACCTCGCTAACTTTATGATTGTGCTAAATATGATAGTATTGTCTTATTAATTTTAAACATTCTTTTTTTTTTAATAACTGCTGATCCCATTGAGATCCCACTCTAAAATTTTCAGAATTTAAAGATTATAATATTACAAAAAATATTTTTTTTCTTCAAAATTTTTAAAAAACACTATTTTAAAATTTTAAATTAAATTAAATTAATTTGTTTTTAACCAAGCATAGTCAACTCGTATATCAAATTAAACCTTTTGAAATTATCTTTAAAATGAGGGGTCAAACAACTCTCTACACCTGATAGAACTTGAGAAATTTATGAAAACATTTATACAAGCCAAAAAATGATGATTTTTTGAAATTTAAAAAATTAATTTTATAAAAATTTACTGAGATATTTTTTGATTTTTTTTAAAAGTATATTCTCATTTTTATCATCAGGGAGAATGATTCCTGAAGGTTTCATTAAAATCTGAAATGGTCAGGTTGAATATTGAAAATTTTTGGTTTATTTGACATGGAATGAATGACCCTATGATCTTAGCTTCATGTATGCTCATTCCACATCTGCATGTGTGGCTTTATTAAAATCGAGATTGTTATTTTTACCCCGTCCTAGAAATGTAAGAAAATTAATCTGCCACTTTGATCTTAGCATGTCATCTTTGAGCAGTAATGCCGAATATGTGAAAAGTAGGATGAGATATTTAAATCCTCGGGAATCAATTGTTAATGTAATTTTAGATGAAATATATATCCAGCTACAGTTATCGTTTAAAGGGGGCCAAATTCATGGGAATAGTTTAAATGAGAAACTACCCAAGTTGCAAAAACTGTGCAAGTGTTCATGATTACATCATGTTTCTACAATTATAAAGATGTAGTCGCTCTATTACCAGTAAATATTATGATAAGTAATCATTTAAAATATTTAATCTTATCTATAATAACCATGTTAGAAGGAATTGGGTTGGAAGTTTTAACTTTAATTTCTGGTAACAATAATGTAAACAGACGAGCATTTTAACTTATGACTGACAATCACGCTCTCCAACCATACATCTCGCATCCACTTAATCCATCGCATACCCTTTTTAAAATTTTTTTTAATGCAGTTCATATTCTGAAATGCATAAGAAACAATTGGATTAGTAAAAAAAAAAGAAATGAAAATCGGTCTATAAAATATTTAAATTTTGGATCTAATGAAATTTTAACAGCACAGTTTCATAATTTAGAACTACTGTACCAGGGGTCGATCCAGGAAAAATGTGGGGCCTATTTAGGGCCCTTTCACAAAAATCTATTTAATAAAATGGGCCCCTTCACAAAAATCAATTTGATAAAATGGCTCCCTTCACAAAATTCTATTCCATAAAAACTTTACTATTTATTATTTATTTATTATTTTGTGATGTTTTAAAATGTGTAATTTGTAAACAAACAAGTTCACCCGAGAGGAAAATTTCAGCAAAAAGGATTAAAAAAAAGTTTTTGTTTATAAATGCTTGGTTCGAATTTGATTAACTGGATTTCAACTTTTGTTCCAAAATGTTATTTTTCACAAAAATAAATAAATTTCACAAAAATAACCTTTACTTTTCACAAAATGGGCCCCAAGAAAAAAAACCTGCACCAACCCCTGTGTACGATATAGAATAGAAAAGTCATCAGTTCTAAAATATGGCCTTATACGTTACTAATAAAGATTTATATCCGTCAAACATACAAAGACAAAATGTCAATTTAGCACTTAAAACTATCTATGAAAACAATATAGTAGCCTTAAAGCACATAGCTAAGAGTCATATGAATATTTTTCATTCTGTTGAATCAACTTGTCATTTTATAGAGATTATTGTAAATTGGTGGAAAATTGTTAATGTACAAAATTTTTTTAAGGGTAAACGATTTAATGATAAGTATCGTGAATCAATTCAGAAAGATTCTGATTTTCAGATGAATTTTTTAAGTAATTTACTTTTTTGGTTAAAAAAATGGAGATTATCAGTACCAATAGCCGAGTCCTGGACACGTTGGAGCATAGCAGGTGTAACTGTGCGACAAGCAAGGATGATTCGCTGCTTCAGATCAACCAGAAAAGTAGGCTCAGTCACACACACCTGTGCCTTCATGTATCCCCAGAGGTAGAAGTCCATGGGAGTCAAGTCCGGTGAGCGCGGTGACCACTCTACCGGACCACCATATCCAATGATCTGTTGACCGAATTCGTTGGCCAGATACGCACGGACGTTTGATGCTTTATGCGAAGGGGCCCCATCATGTTGAAACCACACCCGGGATGCATTTCGGAGAGGCAGCTATTCATACCAGTCACGTACCGTGTTTTGTAGTAGGAGGTGCAGGTAAAGTTCGTCCATTAGGGTTCCATTGTAGAAGATGGGCCCAACAATCCGAGTTCTCCATATACCACACCACACGTTCGTTGACCAGCGTACCTGGTGTCATACTGTGCGGGCGATGTGAGGATTTTCCAGAGACCAGTAATGCACATTTTGCACGTTCACAATGCCACTCCGTATAAACCTTGCCTCATCTGTCCACAGAATGTCTCAAAGGAACGATGGATTTCTCTCTCTAGTGCTAAGCATGAAATTACAGTAATCAAACCGTCTTTAGTGGTCACCCAACATCGATGCTTGCACCAGTGTTGGATGGTATGGGTGCGCACCATGTGCATGTAATAACTGCCAGACACGCTGACGCGTGTATCCACAGGCCTCGG
The DNA here is from genome assembly GCA_963931845.1 of Maratus michaelseni. NCBI lineage: Eukaryota > Metazoa > Arthropoda > Arachnida > Araneae > Salticidae > Maratus > Maratus michaelseni. Next base: position 59,295,944 of record OZ007594.1, read on the forward strand.
TTATTTTCGCCGTGCTCATTTGTGGATTTAAAAGGATGAATACCAGCACTTCCCCCGGTGTCACTCGAATATTACACCTTGCGCGTCTACTTGTTCTGGGTCGTGGTGCAACAGAGCCGGTCTCTCTAAGACAGTGCAATGCATCAATTATTGTTTCATGCGTTGGATGTCGATCTCTAGGAAAACGCTCTGAATAAACCCTCGCAGCCGCTCTGGCATCCCTTTGACATTCACCATAAATATCATTTCGGTATATTGCGTGTACGTAGAGCCTGCCATCACAATATCTGCACTGACTAGCATGTCCACTGCTAGTGGCTCGTGTTTTATCCCAAACGCGTTGTGCTGCGGTACTATTGTAATTTGCTTAATCTTGATTTTCATGCTCGTTATATTTCGGTTGGTCGTTTGCATTCCGCTGCCATTTATCAAGTTTTAAGTGAGTATATTTTATTTTACTGATGTCGATTCTATTGTTCGTTTTTGAAAACCGCGCCTAGCACTCTGGGACGATTCTACAATCGAAAGGGGTGTTACGCTGATATGAGTATATTCCGAAGTTCTAGTTTGCGTTCTCTTGCAGGCGGTCACTAAGATCGGTACTCAGCCAAACGCAGCTAAACAAACTCGACTCAACCCTATTTTGATAAAATCAAAACAGACTGGACGCATTCGCAAAAGAGCGGAAGGTTTTATTTTCCAATAACAAACAATACCTACTTTCAGTGTTGAATTCAGACACTTTTCTCTGGCGGGGGGACATTATAGAGTTCCGGAGAGAAATTGCACTTTTTGACCATTGAAAACACAAAATCTCACATTTTCCGGGAGGGACATTTCATTGCTCCAGGGGGAAAGGGCAGAATGTCCCTCCCGGGCCACCCCCTGAATTCAACGCTGCCTAATTTGACTTTTGAATGTTGTTTGACCCCTAAAAGTTAGCTTAAATTTTTAGATGAAAAAACCTCTTTGGTGATACCCGGTTTTAGCGATACCGGTTAAAGGTGGTTTCGCCTGCTATGCTCCAACGTGTCCAGGACTCAGCACTGTCACGCATTCAATTGTGCATTACCACCAAGGGAGAACACTTTGAACAGTAACTCTAGTAGATTCCGGTATTTGATGTATTCATTTTTTATAGTAGACAGTTTTCTAATATGATAATAAATTGATATTTATTTTTCTGTTTAATTTCAATATTTCATTGTTCGCTTTGTATACGACCCCTCAAAGTCAGCTCAAATGTTTAGATGAAATAACCCTCTTTGGTGATACACCGATTTAGCGATACCGGCTAAAGGTAGTTTTGCCGTAAAAAGGACATTGCACCCTGATTTCGATCTCGAATTACTCTAATTCATTTTTTAACTGATCCCTGAATGAAAGAGAAAATCATGTGAAAAAATCTCAAACTCTGAAATTTAATAACTGTGTCAATTTTTGTCCTACAGAAGTCAAAACTTTTTGTGTTGTATTTGTGATGATATGTGCAAACATTTACCAAATATAACTATAGGGACCGGGGGACCGTATAAAAAGTTGGGTTTCGTAATTTTTATAAAATTGATTTTTTACTTTAGTTAACGCTACAACATGAATATTTACCTCATTTTAAAAGCTTTTGTAGCTGGAACTATATGTCTACAACCAACGGTTGAGAAATTAAAGGTCGGCGATAGATAACATTTTGCACCCTGTATATTATTATTATACTTAAAAATATCTTAAATAATTATATAATATTAATATATATTTATATCATTATATATTTAGATGCATAATGATATAAGTATTTAATTTTTTTTTTAAAATTATATTTGGTACTTTTTTTTTAACTTCCATATAGATATAATTTTATAATCCTTAAATGGGACTTCGGAAAAAAGTTCTAATGTTTCTATTCAAAACGAAAATTCTTAAGTTGAAATTTTCATAGTGCTGCAGGAAATTAAGACTGAAGTTTGAAGCGTATGCGGACTTCTGCTCAAAGGAAATTAAAAATTTATTTACCTTTTTGTGACATTCAAAATGTTATTGAAACTTAATATTTGAAAGACGCTTTTCTTTATTATTTTTGCAAAGAAAATTAATAATATTATGTGTTTGTTTGCCAGCCAAATTTCAATTTAGCACAGGTGGGCCTCCCTTTTTTTCCCCCTTCTCCTATTTCAAGGAAATCGAGACAGTCCTATCCAAGGTTGCTACTCTATGTGAAGAACCTGGAAAAGTGAAAGAATTCGGAAATTGGCCAAATAAGTCTGAAAATTTTAAAATTTTATCCAAAATCTGAAAAAGTCGGAGTTTTATAAAATTTTATGGGCACCACTAAATAAGCACGATCTTTGTGCCACAAGGAAGAAAATTAATAATATTATGTATTTGTACGCCAGTGAAATTTCAATTTAGCACAGGTGGGGTCTCCTTCCCCCCTTCCCCCCTGACTAGATAATTGAATTCAAATGAAGATTCAGTAAGAGAAGAAAAATCCGTTATAGACAGGCGGGTTCCTTTCTTAGCAGGTACATCGTCTGTTGTATAGATATTATATTCTTTTCGCACGGATTATTAAAGTCCTTTTGCAAGGATCAAGACATTTTTTCGTTTAAGACAAGGTTCAATTTCACATGCTTTACTGTACATTATTATTATTTTTTTTTTTTTTTGCCTCGAAATGTATGTACTATTCTTTAAAAATAATTTTAATTGTAGAATAATGGCCATTTAAAAATCTATGCATTTTTTTTTCAAAAAAATATTATGTCGGAGCCAAGGACTAATTCACTGTTAAAAATTTGCAGCAAACTGTCCAGTCATTTACCGTTTTTATAGAAAATGGTTACATAGCCGTAATTTAACTCTATTCTGATCATATTCTTGCCCATATTATGCTCAGAATAGAGTTAAATTACGGTTATCTAACCATTTTCTATAAAAACGGTCAAATGACTGGACAGTTTGCTGCAAATTTTTAACAGTGTTCTTTTTTACCCCTTCTTATTGATTTTGGGAAATAGTTGAAGTGCTCGCTCAGTACTGAAAAATGTTGTATAGCAAGTTTGTATATTTTGGAGAATCCAAGGTTGCTACACTGTACATGAAGAACCTGGAAAAGTGAGGAAATTCGGAAATTGGCCGATAAAGTAAAAAAAAAAAAGATAACTTTATCAAAAATCTTTAAAAGTCGGAGTTTTATAAAATTTTATGGGCATCACTATATAAGCACGATCTTTCTGCTACAAGCGGTGAAATCTTTCACATTTTGGTAGATTCCGTTTTATTCTTGGTACTTTTATGTTAGCCGAGCGCAAAATAGCATTTTTTAAACTCCAATAGCAACTTTTATATTTCGCGTGTGTAAATTAGAAACAATTCTTTGATCTTCAAATATATATATATATATATATATATATTTTTTTTTTTTGGTTTACGGTATTATTTCTTCTTCTTATTTTATTTTTCTCCTTACTTTTTTTTTTAATGAAATTAGTGAAAGACATGTATTTTAAATGAAATGAGTGAAAGGTTTATATTTTAAATGAAATGAATGCAATATGAACTACTCGGATGTGCCAATCCCAAAACTTTTTTCTATCTTACACACGTTTCGCATGCACTAAAAACGAATCGCAGCACCAATTTATATCAGGGTTTAACTGAATATAAAATTTTATTAAATTCCGTGCGTTAGATACTGAGATATGACTATCGCTAAAATCGTGTGAATCCTGAAAAATGAGCATAGCAGCGCCACCTGTTGGGAGATTTACACCAAAACCTAATCAACAACAACTTGTGTCAACGTCTAACTGAATCTGAAGTTTGATGAAAATCCGTGCATTAGTTCTTAAGATATAGTTATCGTGAAAAAAGAAGCATAATAGCGCCACCTGTTGGGACACCAAAACGTAATTAACGTCTATTTATGTCAAAGTCTAACTGAATCTGAAATTTGATGAAAATCAGTTCATCAGTTCTTGAGATAGAGCTATTACGGAAATCGCGAAAAATGCAGCATAGCTGCGCCACCTGTTGCGTGATTTACACCAAAAGCTAATCAGCACCAACTTATATCAAGGACTAACTGAATCCAAAGTTTAATTAAATTTCGTGCATTAGTTCTTGAGGTAGAGTGCCCACAAAATGTTTGTCACATACATACAGACAGAGTCACAGACTCACAGACAGACATTTTCTAAAAACAGTCAAATCGTGTTCGGGACCTTCTAATAATGTATAAATACGTCGAAAATTTTCATGAATCCAATACTTTCTTCTTAAAAGATAGAATAAAGTAATAATATATGGTATGGGAACAATATCTGACGCTTCATCACCTGCACACCGCTAACATAAAAGTACATTATTCTTTTTCACTCCTTCTTATCATGGAACTACGAACGTAATCCTTCCTAGTCCCATGCTTCTTATTGATTTGGTGAAATAGATGAAGTCCTCGCTGAGTACTGAGAAACGTTGTATAGCAAGTTTGTATATTTTGGAGAAAACTTCTTTTTGAAATAAACTATGCGACATTAGACAGACTTGAATACATTTAAAGACAATTAAATTAAAATATATACTTAAAAACACGTTTTTAATTGTCTTTAAATGTATACAACTCTGTCTAACGTCTCATAGTTAGTTTAAATAATGATTTAATCCAGACGTTAAAATGTACGTATACTCTTTTTGAAAGTTTGCAATTATCGTAAGTTAAGGAAAGCAAGTCCTGTTATAATCCTGAAACCAAGCTTTTGGGGGATTCGGAAGGGGATCTTGTTATCAATCCTGTAATCAGCTATATTTGAAAAAATTGAGTAATACGGCTTCTCGAGAAAAAAACATTTTTTTACGTTTTTGATTAAAATCGCATATCTAACCAACCGAATTTGCTCAAATTTTGCACATAAGTTCACTATCAATGACAATGTATATTCAAATATTTTGAGGAATTCACCTCATCAGGAGCAAAATTTTGTTTTTCGCTTTTGTTTGAAATTATATTAAATTTTGGTTTAAAAGCGTGTTGCTTAAATTTTTAAGCGACTTTAAAAGAAGTATATAATCTGTTTTTGACTGTTATCTATGTGCATGTATATATGTCCATAATTTTCTCAACCACTGAACATGTTTGAATGTAAGTTTGTAGACTACAATTCTAGTTCATTAGGGAAGGTTTTAAGCTATAAATATTTATCATATCGTGTATAGTTTTTTACAGGGACATGACAAATATTTTAATAAATAATTGTCTACTTTGTATCAAATGTGAGCGCTACTGGAAATTAGAGTACCTTTATAAATAATTGAGGGAAACATCTCAGAGTAAAGAGATTTGCATTAAAGTATTGAATAAACTGGTGTGATACTATAAAAGCATAAAAAAAATTCTTAATAACACCATACAAATAAGGAATGCGCTAGGCCTTTGGAAAGAACTTTGTCTTTCTTCGCCAGGAGCAAAGAAGACATGCAACCGCTTTGAAGGCAGGAGCAAAACTGAAAGGAAATGGGAGGGAAATAGGGACAAGTTAAGGGAACAGCCAATAGGAAAGCAGAAGGCATCAGCCAACCAAAGAAGAGAATTTCCTAGAATATATACGGAATACATAAGGACAATTATGAAATATATATATAAATATGTAAAAAAAAAATATATATATATATATATATAAAGAGCTGTGTTTGTTTATTTATTGAACATATACATCAGACTTGTGTGCTTGATACAAATATCCTCTTATAAATATTCGTCAAGAAGAGTACAGAGATAGATCTTTCGTTAATCTGACGGCAACATGCGACCACTGAAAGTTGATTGATCGAGGGGATTTTCCATAAAAATTTGGAGACTGTGCATGTGCAATTATCGCCAAGCTAATGTCTGTTGACTTGTCTCACTTCTCTAATAGAACATATCCAGATGGCGATTGCCAAGTTTTGGAATTTGATTGCCATAGTTAAAACAAAAACTTTTAAACTGAGCGTATGCCCTGGGGACTATTCCACCACTCTGTTATTTATAAAGGCACTTTACTAGCAACAACATAGATTAATTTGAATGTGGATAACAATAAAGAGTTGTCACAGAAAATACTTTTGTACCAAACCAATCTATGCTAAAATACGACAACTGGTACGCAATAAGTAAATAGAAAAAATAGGTAATTTGAATAGCATGAGTTGTTTTTGTACAATTGCAAGCAAGTTGTGGATTGAGAAGCAGTTGCTTGAAGTTACTTTCATGTTTTTTTGTTTTTTTTAAGCATTACTTGTTTAAGTTATATTTCTTGTTTATTATCGTTTCAGGAACCAGTTCTAGAGTTCGTTGGTTTCGACGCCCTAGAAGACAACTCCCCTAACAACGACAGTCCTCTAACTCCACCCGAGTTATTAAACGCACAAGATATTAAGCAAGAGGTAACTGAACAAGCCGATAAGCTCCAGTTAAGCGCAAAAGAAAACAAGCCAAAGGCAGCATCTAAACGCAAGCAGACGGTCGAAACAGAGCTGCAAGAAACGCTAGATCAAGCGTCCACCGCTTCACGAAATGATGAGGAAGACGAATGTGACTTGTACGGCAAACTGATAGCAAAAAAACTTAGGAAACTCCCAGAATCCCAAAGAGAAAGAATGATGTATGAAATCCAAGGACTTTTTCTGAAATGTTCCCAGTATCGATACACTCCTTAACGCGTTGTTAAACTTGCTTGTTAAACTGGAATATTTTGAAAGGAAAGTGTACAAGCCACCTAAAATGGACTGGACGTTCTTAAGGGGCCGCTTCACTAAAACTTGACGTTCTTAAGGGGCCGCTTCCACTAAAACTCTCCGATAGCGAAATGCCATGTCCTATGGAACCTACGGGAAAATTTAAAAGCGTGATTACTTATTACCTCATATAATTATTAAAATATGGTTTTTACCATCATCAAATAGACGTCAGGTGCCGACGTTGTGCGTTTTTAAAAATTATCTCCTTAAATTTTAAGTATTTCTTTAAAGATGATACAATTTCATCAAGTGTAAATTTCAAACTTTATAGTTTTTATTTAAATAGTTAAAATTTATGGAGACAATTTTTGAAAACGCACAACATGGGTATCTGGCGTCTACTTTCTGATGGGGAAAACCATATTTTAATAATTATAATAGGTAATGAGTAATCACTCTTTTAAATTTTCCCAGGTTAACATGGGATTTCGCGATCGGGGAGTTTCAGTGAAGCGGCCCTTAAAGTGCAATAGTAAACGGCGATAACTAATGATGTAGGACAGCGTTTCCCAACCTGGGGCACGCGTAGCATAGTCCCGGGAGTATGTAGTGGACCAGTTAGGAGTACGTGAAAATTTCATCGGTAATGAAGGAAAATGCAGAAAATAAAATGTTAGATTAATAATTTAAAACAAAATGGCAGAATTTTCGTGTATAAAATGACAGTTGTGTAAACTCCAGTAGGGTACTCGCCAAATGAAGAAAAAATCCCAAACCTAGTAATTGATTAATAATTCGTTGACACTAGCCCCGCCTACATCGTGAGATTTTTGTATGTGTACCCCCCCCCCTCTCATTGCCAAAATTGTCAACTTTTGTTCTGTATCCCCTTTCCCCCAATTTCTTTTAATGTTCGTTTCTATCTAGTGATTCTAGCAATGTGAAAAGAAAAATGTAGCTTCATTCTTTTTTTATTATGAGTGCTTAATTTGAAGTCTTTAATTAATATTTATTGTTTTGAACGATTTTCTGTTGCTATCTTTTTGCGTATCAGATTAGATAAATGGTTGGAAGCTGAAATACTTAAAAGAGTTGCAACTGCTAATTAGTAACTAACATAAGAACATTACTAACGAACAAAAATATTTTTGAGAGCAAGTTTATTACGCATAGAAGGGGTACGCATATATGAAGGGGTACGCGCGACAGAAAAGGTTGAGTTGAGTTGATTATTGACGGCCAATTATCTACACTAGGGACATAGGCCCGGGGGGAGTGCCCTTCGTGGGGTCTTTCTAAGGGAACCTAATCCGTATTTACGCATGGATAAATCCACGGCTCGAAGAAAACCACGAAAACTCCGAACGATTAGGCCGACGGGCGCGATTGGGATCGAACCCAGCACCTCCCGTCTACCAGCTTCGAGAGCACAACCTCTCAGCCACTGGTGGGGCCAGAAAAGGTTGGGATCTGCTGTTGTAGAAGATTAATGATTGAAATCGGAAATTTCATGACTACGCTTCCTTGTTTTAATTCCAAATATTATTGATAGAAGTCGCTGGGCTGTCTCAAATTTTTAGAACGTTTACACCAGCCATACTCAAACTTTTCTTTTCCTGAGCCGCAAACATGTGTTTGCTGCATTAAGTGGGCCACAACACACAGATATTTGTAAATAATTGCACTATACTTACAACATTTTTTTTTAAATGGTAGCTAAAATAGTAAGATAATAAAAGTAACATTACAAAGCAATGTAACAAAAAATAGTAAAATTAAGAGATTTTATATAATAAATTAATCAAACTTTTGCTGAACATAAACGCTTTTTACCTTTTAGGTAGATTTCGTAAGAAATACTACCTATTACATTCTCACCTAAGTTGGAAATTTTGAAAAATTTTTGCAGATCTACGCCGATCATGACTCCCAGAACCCAAAACCACCCCCAGTTCAAAACTTTATCTATCTGTCTATGTCACTTTTTTATGGACACGATAACTGGAAAAATTCTGCATAAATCTCTTCCAAACTGATACATAAAATCAAGGGGCATAAAATCTCGGTCAAGTTCGTAAATGGGCAAAATCGGACCAAGGGGGTGAAATGGTGGGGATTTTTGTGAAAACAGAAAACCCCCCATAATTTCTTAATTATTGTATGTATCGAATCCGTTTAAAGTTATTATTACTTCTAGGAAAAGGGCCCCAAGGGGGGGGGGGGAAAGGGGGTTTTAGAAGAAAAAAAATCATAGCTTCGTCAATTCACAAGATATCAACTCCGCGTAAATTTATTATTAATCCTCTTAATATTATCTAAAACTTTTATATTGATAAGTTTTTTTATAGAACCAACCGTTATAGCAAAAAAAAAAAAAAAAAAAAAAAATTAAAAATTAAAAATTAAAAAAAAATCCCTGCCGGCTCCGCTTGCAAACAAGTTATTTTTCGAAGTAGGCGGTTCCAACTCCCGCATCTCTTCGAAACTGATACATAAAATCAAGGGCATAAAATCTCGGTCAAATTCGTTAATGGGCAAAATCGAACCAGGGGGGTGGGGGTGGGGGGGGGGCTTTTTGTGAAAACAGAAAAAAAACCATAATTTCTTAATTATGATACGTATCGAATCCGTTTGAAGTTATTATTACTTCTAGGAGAAGGGCCGAAATTTTATGTATGACAGATTTTTGATATAATTAAAAATTGCCTTAAGGGGGGGGGGAAGAGGGGTTTTATAAGAAAAAAATTCATAACTTCGTCAATTCCCAAGATTTCAAATCCGCTTAAATTTATTATAAATGCTCTTAATATTATCCAAAAATTTTATATTGACAAGTTTTTTATAGGACCAACCGTTATAGCAAAAAAAAAAAAAAAAAAAAAAAAAAAAAATCCCTGCCGGCTCCGGCTCCGCCTGCAAACAAGTTATTTTTCAAAGTAGGCGGTTCCAACTCCCGCATCTTTTCGAAACTGATACATAAAATCAAGGGGCGTAAAATCTCGGTCAAGTTCGTTAATGGGCAAAATCGAACCAAGGTGTGTGTGTGGGGGGGGGGGGGCGGGGCTTTTTGTGAAAACAGAAAAATCCCATAATTTCTTAATTATGATACGTATAGAATCCGTTTGAAGTTATTATTACTTCTAGGAAAAGGTCCGAAAATTGATGTATGACAGATTTTTGATATCATTAAAAATGGCCCCAAGAGGGGGTGGGGAAGTGGGGTTTTAGAAGAAAAAAATTCATAACTTCGTCAATTCAGAAGATATCAAATCCGTTTAAATTTATTATAAATCCTCTTAATATTATCTAAAACTTTTATATTAACAAGTTTTTTATAGGACTAACCCTTATAGCAAAAAAAAAAAAAAAAAAAAAAAAAAAAAAAAAAAAAAACCTGCCGGCTCCACCTGCAAACAAGTTAGGTTTCGAAGTAGGCGGTTCCAACTGCCGCATCATCAAAAGGTCATTTCTTCCGCAATTCCCAACAAACAGGCGCCCAACGGTCTGCGTCTTCGAAATCTACCTGTGCCTGTAGGCCGAGCCGTCAGGGATTTTTTTAAAATGTAAAAAGTACAGTAATCCCATAACATTCGCGCGGGTTACGTTCGAGGAAAACCTCGCGAATCTCAAATCCGCGAATGTTGAGTCTTATGTCCTTGCACTAAAAAAAGGTTACGCTCTATAAAATTTTAATTAGAGTGGCACAGCATTTAAATAAAACAAAAGAATATATTTATTAATAATACTTCATGCCTAAAATATATATAGAAGCTAAATGTACGCACATATTCATAAGTATGAAATTTATTTATGAAAGATAATTCGAATTAACTGACTGGAGAAGAAATAACAGCTAAAAAAGCATAGGTTTTTGTGTAAAGTGATTTCTACTCTCTCTATTTGCAAAGAGAGGATAACGTATTAGCGAGTCAGTTTGCGATACAATATTAAAATACGATATTTAAATACAGCTAAATGCTTCAGAAATGCTTTAATTTATTTTCTATCTAGGAGCAGTTTCAGCTCCATCTCTACGAGAACCTACACATTTTAAATTAATAGATTGCCGTTACATTACCACTTCTAATATCACCACTGCAATGAGTATTCTGCTGTTGTTATTATTTTGCTTTCCTTAAACACTCGCTCCTTTTTCAGTTGGCAACTGAAAATTGATTTGTAAATAGATACTAAGAAAACATGGAGGAAACAATCTTTAACCACTATACATTCTGAAAAAGAAAGATAATAATAATAATAATAATAAAAATCGCGAACAATCAAGTCCAGATTCTCGCGAATGTTAAGTTTTTCCGCATTTTCATGTTCGCGAATAATCTAAACTCGCCAATGTTAAAACCGCGAATGTTGTGGGATTACTATACATAGTGGAAATTTAATTAGTTTTTTAAATAATGCTTGATTAATTTTGAAAATTAAATATATATTCAGCCCAGTTATGCAAAATAAAATGTAAAAAGAGCTTTTGACGTAGCAAATGACATATAGGTTGTTTCAACATATTTTTAAATTGATTGTAAATAACGAAGTAAGATTTTATCTTCCCATAAAACAGTGAAAGTCTTAAATCTTTTTTATACGCAACTCAAAATTTTATAAATATGGATTAATGATTGTGTGTTTCGGGCCACACATGAAAGGTCTCTGGGCGCAGGTTGTGTAGGACTGGTTTAGGCTAACGTATAAAAATGGATCAAAATTCTCTCAATTGTTACCCTTCATTCAGCTTAGCTGTTCAAAAGGGAAAAAAAATCGTTTGCGTTTTGAATTTGTATGGTTATTTCGAACAGTAGTGTTATGGTGTGATATAGGGCAGTGCCATCTACCGGTGATATTTAGAACTAAAACAATGAAGAGCAGTAAAAAATATTCCCAACTTCACATATTCATCTCCCGCAAGAATGACTTGTTATTAAATTTTAGATATGTTCAGTTCATTTTAGGGCAAGCCTGTAACTGTGGTATATTGCTCTATTTGTGGTCGAACGTCACGACTCATAAGTTGCAATTTTCTTTGTGACAGTACATAACACGAAAGCAAATAACAAATGCAGGGTGATTCAGAATAACTGTTCAATAATTTGCAGGGAGGTACAGTGCACTACAACAAACAATTTCATTATAGACTCATACTCAATTAATTCAGTCAAAAATACAGGGTGTTTCTCTCCAATCTAAACCAGGATTATTTAGGGTTTTGTTTTTATTATTATAGTCCATTTATTCAATAAAAAAAAAAAACTAGGTTCCTCTCTCGAATCGAAACCAGGATTTTCCTTTCATAATTTCAACAATAATCAGGGTCCGATTGATATGTAGTCTGATATTTATTTTCAAAATATCATAATGTTTCATATTTTCAATATTTTTATATATTACATATTTAGTTTCAAAATATCATCATGCCTAATATTTTTGATATTTTCAGTCAAAACAAAAGTAAAGGAATTTTTCAAGTGTTATCGACTGTGACGCTCTCTAGATAAAGAATTTTTAGATAATGAATTATTTACAGTTTCATTAGATTTTTTTAAAAAGTTTAGTTTAGTTTACGCTGCAGAACAGGTTAGGAGATGAAAAAACAGACAAGCTTTACATTTATGTTCAAATTTTTCCATAAAAACAAATTATTACATGATACTAAATCATATAGTTTGCTTTTTGTGAATGTAAAAAGCAACCTGTGTGTGTTTTCCTGTTTTCAATTAGTTATATCTTCTATTTTGTTAAATAAATAGAAAAAAAAAGACATTTAGATTATTGTTTTTTTCATGCTACGTCCAATATGTTTTAGTTTTTTATTTATATTAAGCCTGAAAATATTTATTATCATCAATAACTTGACTATTTTGAAAATATCGGATACATATAAAGAATATCGGATATTTTTTTATATTTTCGAAAATATTATGATATTTACGAATCCTGACAATCATGAATGTATTTTACCGAAAATTTTCAACAGATGTACCTTTGCTTTACGTCAAGTGCAATGACATTACGAAAAATGCTTGAAGAACACAGTATTTCGGTAAGTAACACCATAAGTGATGTCAGCTACATTCCGAAACATGACGCGTCTTGTTTAATGCTGTTTAGATGCGGATGGTGGCTACTCACCCCTTTCCGAGATATCATTATATTGTTCACAAAAAATGGTAAATCTGCTGCGAATTTCGTTGAAATATCTTCATTATTTTTAAACTTATGAATAAACAAACATCCAGGTTCAGATTGGAGTGAGACATCCTGTCTTTCTGACAGAAAAAATGGATTGCAACAGAAAAAAAAATTGCAATTTTTTCCAATTGAAAAAATGGATTAGTTCCCTAGACAAAAATTGTTTGTTGAAATGCGCTCTGCCTCCCTGAATATATAAATACCATTTGAAAATATAGGATAACTGAAAAGTATCCTTACACTTTTAGAAAATCATCCAAAATATCCAAAGTTTACTTACAGTTAAAATTAATATGTCAGAAAAAAAATAAAATCTTTCAACCTCGATTCTGAAAATCGTTAGTTTTTGAGATGCTACGTTCTTCCATGAATAGAACGATATTCCTGTTAAATATTAAAGGAGCATTGATTTGCATATAGGAAGTTTTTGGGAATACCGTAACCTGCATCTAATGCTGTTTTTCTTCCTTGATGGTTCTACATGACTCAATCTCAGTGGGACTTTAGTTGTTTACCTCTAAAACTTATGGGATTAATCTGAACTCTATGCCGTTATTTGCTGGAAGTCAGTAATTTCATGTGATAAATGTCATTACTACCTCGTATGTGCATTTGTATTTTGTCAGCAAGTTTTCTGGTTAATAAAAATTATTTTCTCAGTGCCTTCACTTCGACTTTACTTAAATTATTGAAGACATTTATTCATAACGTATTGAAACACGTTGCTACATTTTGAGTAATGGCTTGAAAGTTCGTGGGTCAAACATAGGACTTGATTCTGAACCTGAACTCTGTCTACAGGCTGCGATATCGAAGAAAAGCGTTAGTTACTAATACAGGGAGTTTTGTAAATAGTCTGTAAACTGTGAAGGGCGGGAATCCTCACTTCGAATACATAAAAATTGACTAAAGAATTATACGATCATTACTTTTTGAGAAAAAAGCGAAAGGAACTCGCATTCGGTGCATTTAAAATAAGCTTTATTGGAGCTATAGACATAAATTAATGCATATTAGAGGTCGCATGATACTAGCATGAGATGATACTTAAAATGTCTACCGCGCATGTCGAGGCATGTTTGAGCGTAACGTGTAATAGGTGAGTGAATACAAGCCATTATCGTGTAGTAAATATCATAATTAGTGTTGCCAGATCCCCTGTCGTCAGAAAAAATGGGACAGTGGCTTCTATATCTGACATAAAAATATAATGTTAGCATGAGCATGACATTATACTTAAAATGTCTACGGCGCATGTCGATGCATGTTTAAGCGTAACGTGGAATAGGCGAGTGAACACAAGCCATTATCATGTAGCAAATATACAGTGTCTCACATAAGTGATGGGACACTTGTGCTTTACAAAAGGAAACTAATCAAATAAATTAAAAAAACATGTACACATTTTTTTTGTGGGTGTGTTTCATACTTAAATTTAGTAAAGATTATTACATAACATACATTTTGTCAAAATATTAAAATATTAATTTAATAAAAATACAAATGTTTAGAACGGAGCAAAAAATAGCTCACATAAGTGATGGGACACCATTATATATGCAACAAAAATCGTCTGAAATAAGCAATAAAAATATTTTTTGGGGTTTTATTTTTACTTAAAAGCAATTGGCAATAATTTATAAAATCGTCTGCAGTACTTCTCTCCAGTTTGTTTTGGAATTTTTGTGTTTTTTAGCTCTGTGTAGTCATGAATGCTAAACGAAAAGAAACTTCGCCTGAAATTCGAAAATTAGTTATTAATTTGCATATTGAACGTGGAAAATCTATTAGAAAAACTGCTGAAACAGTTAACTTGAGTCGTTCAACAGTTTTCAATATCATTAAACGATATAAAAAGAATCATATGATTCAGGATAAAAGAAGACCTGGCTGACCATCAAAGCTATCCAATGGAATAAAGCGAATTATCGTTCGAAATATTAAAAAAAATCCAAGAATTAGTGCTTCAAAAGTTGCTGCTGATTTACAAGCATTATATGGAATAATTGTTAATCCTGAAACTATTAGAAGGGTAATTCGATCTGCTGGATATCACGGTAGAGTAGCCAGGAAAAAATTCTTCGTAAGTGAAAAGAATAGAAAACTCAGACTAGCTTTCGCAAAATCCAACATAAATAAGAATTCTGATTACTGGAATAAAGTTATATTTGCTGATGAGAGTAAATTTAATATATTTGGTTCTGACGGTAGAATCTTGGTGTGGAGAAAACCCAGGGAAGAACTTCACAAACAGAACTTGGTACCAACAGTAAAACATGGTGGAGGAGGAGTTATGGTATGGGGGTGTATGTCGTCCGCTGGAGTTGGTAATCTTGTTTTTATTGACAGTATAATGGATCAGTACAAGTATATTGATATTTTAAAGCAAAATTTGAAATCTTCAGCACGAAAATTGAACCTTCATAACGATTTTAAATTCTACCAGGACAATGACCCCAAGCACACTGCTCTGAACGTTAGACTCTGGCTGCTATATAACTGTCCTGAAATAATAAAAACACCACCACAATCTCCAGACTTAAATCCCATAGAGAATATTTGGCAAGAATTGGAATCAAGAATTCGCAAACACACCATTTCTTCAAAACAACAACTAAAATCGGTGCTTCAAGAAGAATGGGGTAAAATCACTCCAGAAATCACAAAAAAATTAGTCGAATCCATCCCAAAAAGATTAAATCATGTTTTAAAAGTAAAAGGAAATCCAACAAAATATTAAAACATTTTAAAAAGTAAAATTTTTGGATAAATATTTGATGGAAAAGTAAGTGTCCCATCACTTATGTGAGCCATTTTTTGCTCCGTTCTGAACAATTGTATTTTTACTAAATTAATATTTTAATATTTTGACAAAATGTATGTTATGTAATAATTGTTACTAACTTTAAATATGAAACACACCCAAAAAATTTTTGCACATGTTTGTTTATTTATTTTATTGCAGTTTCTTTTTATAAAGCACAAGTGTCCCATCACTTTTGTGAGACACTGTATAGTATCATAATTAGTGTTGCCAGGTCCACTGTCCCAAGAAAATGAGACGAGGGAAGCAAAAAAAGGGACAGTACTGCTTTATGTGATATAAAAATATGATGTTAGCATGAGATGATACTTAAAATGTCTACCGCGCATGTCGAGGCATGTTTGAGCATAACGTGGAATAGGCGAATGAATACAAGCCATTATCCTGTAGTAAATATAGTATCATAATTAGTGTTGCCATGTCCACTGTTCCAAGAAAGAATCGGAAAAAAACGGGACAGTGCTGCTATATCTGACATAAAAATATTATGTTAGCATGAGATGATACTTAAAATGTCTACCGCGCATGTCGAGGCATGTTTGAGCGTAACGTGGAATAGGCGAATGAATACAAGCCATTATCCTGTAGTAAATATAGTATCATAATTAGTGTTGCCATGTCCACTGTTCCAAGAAAGAATCGGAAAAAAACGGGACAGTGCTGCTATATCTGACATAAAAATATGATATTAGCATGAGATGATACTTAAAATGTCTACCGCGCATGTCGAGGCATGTTTGAGCGAAACGTTGAATAGGCGAGTGAATACAAGCCATTATCTTGTAGTAAATATATAGTATCATAATTAGTGTTGCCAAGTCCACTGCCACAATAAAGTGGGACAGAGAGTCGGAGAAAACAGGACAGTGGCTTCTATATCGTGAGATAAAAATACAGTAAATCCTATGAAAACAAAACCTGTCTATAACGGAATTCTGTCTTAAACGTAAATAGTACATGGACCCGACGGAAAAAGTACCATACAAATCTGTCTCAAACGGATTATTGCTCTGTATTACATGAGATTCCGTTTTAATAGGTTTTAGTGTATTAATTAAACACGATAATCTTAGAGAGTAAAATCTGTGAAAGCGGAATCGCTAGTCACCGAAACAAATTTCCGTATTGGAGAGGTTTTTGATTAAGCAGCTATAACTGTATGATATTCTTTCCGTACGGTCTATGAATGTTTTACGTATAAGACGGGATTACGTATGGGCAGGTTATACGTTTTAACAAGAGTTAGTGAAAACAGTAAATCCTGTAAAAAAAACCACTGAGTACTGTAAAACTTGTAAAAACAGAGTCGACAGGGACTAGAAAAATGTTCCGTTTGAGACAGGTTTCCGTCTGAGTAGGTCGATTCCTTCCGGCAAGACCGTAATAAAATTCCGTTATAGACAGGTTGTGTTTTAACATGTTTACCACATAAAGCTCTGCTTGATGTAGACTAACGAATAGCTTGGTACTGAAAGAATTTGTACATCATGAAAAATTGGGGCTTTTGTCGTCCCGCGAGCTTGTTTCACGGGACGGTTCTTAAAAGCCTTGAAAATCGGACACCTGGCAACACTAATCATAATGAAAGTACCGACGTTCATGTTTCCGATAAAGCTTGTTTTCTGTGTGCCGGTTCTGATGGTGCATTTTCCAGAAACGATGTGTCGTAGAAATATACTTCTTTTTATGTTATTCCGAGCTGTGTACAGTTTATCAAGGGTGCATGTGGAAGGTATACGCCGTATACCTTCTGGAGTTTCTTAAGGAGTTCCGTATACCCTCTATTTCTGAAATAAAGCTGTAGCGTATATAGGGTAAGGTGGTGCAGGAGTGCGCACTTTAGCTATTTCATTGAATAACAATAAATGAAGAGATTTAAGGTAAGCTGTTATACAATATTTAAACTCTAAAACTATTAAGCTAACAAAATAAATTGCATTAATCACTTTATAAGATACACTTTCAGTAAGTACTATTTGAAAAAAGATTATCCTCCTAAATGCGCACTCTTGTTCCTTGTACAATCGATGAAAAAAAAAAGGGGGGGGGGAAGCACATCACTTACAACACATCACAACTGTAGTGACCACGACATGCATAGTCTGTGCACTTTTCGTGCCACTAGTCTCTGCAAGAAATGCACTCGATCCAATCCTCTAACGATTGGTTCTTGATGGATTTCTGAGTAGCCTGGATATATCCACACTGTTGTCTTTGCTGCAGTTTTTGGCTTCTTGGGTTTAATTTTACTGTTTTTTGGTAAAGGTTTTTGGCTTTTTTCCGCAGCGTCGTCATCTTCAAGCTGTCTTTTGTGTGGCGAACTGCTTAAAATTACAAACCTTTTGCACTTCTTACTGTAGAATCAAGCACAGATGACTGTGGACACAGTGACAACTCTGTGAATTTAACGTAAGATGAAGTTGTTGAAGTCAAAGCTATAATATCCTTCAAAACCGAAGTTGTGTTTATTTCGCAGTGGTCGTGGGTCTTTTCTTTACATATCTTTTCTGATCAAAATTTCTGAAATAACTTTTTCAATTGAAAGCAATTCTCTTCCTCCCCTCATTTTTAGTGTTCTGTGGTTTTATTGACATATGTGGTTCAAACAATTCAGATTCTAATAGTCTTTCAGTGACGCTTCTTGCTAAAAAGTTCATAAAAAAGTTCTTTATTCAAGGCCATATATCCGTTACTTTAAATCCTTCAATGGCATTAGCAACGGTAGCAGTTTTTCCAAAAGCACGTGTAGATATTGATGCAACTTGAAAGATCATTTTTCTTTGACCCGGATGATTTCTCATCCAGTTTTCGCACTCAGCAGAGTAATATTTTTTTAGTGGACAAAAAGGAAAAAAATCTATCTAGCGGTTGTATTTTGTGGCTACTATGCGGAGAAAGAAGAACAATGTGATATTGTCGTCATAAATCAACAGCTGCAAGTGTGCAAAGCGATGAATGATTATCGAAAATCAAAATCGCGGACTGCTCTTTAGTTGCCATATAGCGATAGCGTAGTTCTTAAAATGTTGAAGACAGTCAAGAAACAGATCACTTGTCATAAAGCTGCTGTCAGAAACAATTCCAGCAGCAGATTCAGGTGCATTATCTAAAAGTTCTGTAAGTATTTAAAACACAGTTTATAGCTATAAGTGGACAAGTAAAATAGATAATAGGTATGTTGGACAAGAGTGCGTACGCTTTGGCACTGCGCACTCTTGCACTATCGTCACTAAATAACTTTGGAATGTCAGAAATGCAATCTACTGATAAGCAAATTCGAATCACTTAGGTGACAGGTAGTCCAATAATAACGTAATCGAAAAACATACAAAAAAAGTAAATTACCTTTGTAATCTTCATGATGATCCTGTTTTCAAAAATCATAAATATTTTAACGAGTAGGCCAAAACCACCGCTATCTCTCTTCTAAATCTTTAAAAGTTCACCAAAATACCCAGATTTTTTTCCCCATGAACTTATCATGTCATTACATCGTTTAAAACTGTAACTAAACGCAAAACTCTGTTTTGGATTAGATTACCTTTGCGTATTCTTGTAGACCGCACACTCTTGGACAACCCTATCCTACTCTAGCCATGAATTTTCGTGACTCTATAGCGTATAACCTCTGTTTTTTTACGACTACAACTCTGCAGTTTATGCGTTCAAGACAGAATACCCTATATAATAATGGCACAGAACCTCTAGCCCTAGGGCCAACAAGCTACGACTATTTTAGAATTGTCTTATTTAATGACAGAAGTTTTGCGATTAAATAGGGCGAAGATTACCTTTCGGAAATTGTGGTGGAAAACGACTTTCGGGCAAAAAGGTTATGGACCCGTACAGTATAACAACTGTGCTTCTTATTAATTCATCAATAACTAGGTTTTTATTCAATATGAAAGTTGCTATCAAAATCAAATCCGGAAAATTGATGCCTTTATTTGAAAGCTGTAAACAGTTAAACATTATTTCCAAAATTACAAAAACAATAATTTAGAAAATAATCCCTTGTTTCAATTACGATAATAATAACAGAAATTACGACTTTTTAATCTCAACTCGCAGCAGAACAGTGTTACAATTTATTTCTTATTTGCCCATGGATTCTCAGCATTTTCTCTATCGACTTTTGACCGATCATGTGAGTTTTGACAAATACTTAGTTTATATAAACGAGAAAGAAAATGGGAAATGTGCGTGAGGTGATCTTTATTCCGTGCTTATAGGGTGAATATTTTACAATGCCTTTTCGTTAAGCTACAAATTTTCTGTTTCATCTACCGAACGTTATATTTATTTCTCTTTTAAGAAATCTGGAACAATTAGAGTCGACTCGACTCGCAATGAAAACTAGTCGTTGGGGGCCATCGTAATAATTATCCATCATGGATATGCATAATATAAAATATGAAAATAAAACATGTGTAAACTATTTATAAAATGCATTGCAATTCGAATAAAATCCTGGCTGGATGACGTCATAAACTTTAAATGCTCTATTACTGAATTGTGTAAGAGAAATATCCTTATAACTCTAAAAATAATAATCCTATTAACTAACAGTTTACTGCGTCGGATGAAGCGTCTCTTTTCCAATTAAAATATATCTTTGAATTGAAATTTGAATGAAATACAGGATCATGAAAAATCGAAGAGTGTGCAAAATGTGATTACAAATATCTTGGCAACTCATAATCCGATCAACTTCATTCTTTATGCAAAATTTATGTTTTTTTTTTATTGTCTTTTATATTCACTCCTTAAAAAAAACAATTTCGAAAATTTTTATATACCTTTTATCAGAACGAATATTTCGAGAGTCCGAAAAAAATAGTTCCGGATAATCAAGATTACTGAAATTCAATAAGCTTTTTCTCATTATTACATACTAAGTACATATCAAATTTCAAGTCTCTATCTCAATTTGTTCGAGAGATAAAGCGTTTACAGATACACACGCACAGACAGACGGACGGAATTTTTTTTTTTTTCTAAAAATATGTTTTTCGGAATCTCCAGTGTCAGAAATGTGTAAATTCGTCAATTTTGTTTTTCGATTTTTAAAACGATTAGAAGACTTACCTTATACTACGTATGATGAGTAAGTAATAATTATCACTAACTCGACCTAATGCAGTACTCTAAACACGCATTCATTTTAAACTTCATTACCAGTATGGCTTATTTTAACGCGCAGTAGGGGATGATATATTAAATTTTTTTAAGTGTCCTTGTTTGATTGCTAAAAAAAAAAAAAAAAAAAAAAAAAACTGTACACAATATGGCGACTTTTTAAAAAACGTAAAGGACTACTGTGTACCTTGACACAAGGTCTGTAGTGGAAGGTATACGGTTGTATACGCCGTATACCCTCTATTTTTCAAGTAAAGTTACACTGTAAATAAATGACAATCTAGGAAAATATAATATAACTACGAAAGAAAATATACACAGTAACCTCTTCCGAGTTACACACTATTCCAAACCACTTTTTCAAAAATAATGCCAGTAAGGACTATTTCATGAACATAATCGCGATCCCTACCTTATTTTGAACACTTTTGCAATTTACCATGCCTATGTATCTCTAACAGGTAAAAAGTTAAAGCGTGTGTCAATCTTTTTGGGACACCCTGTATAGGGCTCTGAATATTACTACCTTTGACTTTCGTTCTAACTTGGCCTCACTTTTTCCTAGCTCTACGAAAATGTCTAATTAATTTTCTATTTTCTCTATATTTTTACTTTTTGTCAAATTATTAATTTTTCTATTCTACACTTAAAATTTATGTTAAAATGCTGAACAAAGCGGTGTAGTGTAAAGGCAAAAAAAAAAAAAACTTCTTAATAACACCATAAAATAATGAAATACGCAAGGACTTTCGAAAAAACTTTGTCTTTCTTCTTCAGGCACAAAGAAGGCTGCCTTCAAAGTCGTAGTACGTCTTCTTTGTGCCTGAAGAAAAAAGACAAAGTTCTTTCAAAAGGCCTTGCGCATTTCTTAATTTTATAGTGTTATTAAGAAGTTTATGGCCTTTACTTGAAATTTAACTAATTTGAGCTTATATTTAGAAGTCCAGTATCATGGTGATCAGCGCGCCTGTCTACCACATTACAGGTCCTCAGTTCGATTCCGGGCAAGGTTTACTCAATGTTTCGCCCCTTCGGAGTCGATAAAATGAGTACCAGGCTTGATTGGAAACTAAACACTGAGATTTCCGCGTTAGGTTGACCACCTGGCCGGGACATATGCTGCATAGCACCTCAGCACCCATGGTCAAGAAAACAAGGGTGGACATTGTAGGCCTGGATCCTTAATGGATTGTAGAGTCGCAGATTTAGGTTTTTTTAAGCTTAATGTTTATACTCCTTAAACTATATCTTCTTTATGTAACTACCGGGTGTTCCAAAAATGACTGATGGATTTTAAAATTCAATAACTTGCAAACGGTGATTAAAAAAAATTCTTGCAGGAGAGTTATGTATGATGTCAGGAGTTTTTTTACTGTGATTCTTTTAGTTCAAATTTCAAACAATAGATGGCGCTGACAGCGATTGGCACTCAGTCGAGGCCGCAACTGACGCCCCTCAGCATTGATGCACCGCCCCTGAATACTAAGCCTGCGCACTGATAAAAATGGCGGCTATCTTTTTTTTTTTTTCAATGTTTGAACGGTCCTTCGAACTTCAACACCAATAATTTCTAAAAGTTTTCTTCGCCTAGTTTTTCCGAGATCAAATAAGTCAAAGAAAGCTTTTAGATATTATTTGTGTTAAAGTTCGAGGGATCGTACAAACGCTGAAAAAAAAAATACGCCTGCGACAGCGACAGCCGCTATTTTTGTCAGCTCGCAGGCCTAGTATTCAGGAGGCGGTGCATCAATGCTGAGGGGCGTTAGTTTCGGCCTCGACTGAGCGCCATCTATTGTTTGAAATTCGAACTAAAATCAAGAATCACAGTAATAAAATTCCTGACATCATACATAACCCTCCTGTAAGAATTTTTTAAATATCTGTCACCGTTTGCAAGTTATTGAATTTAAAAATCCATCAGTCATTTTTGGGACACCCGGTATTTTTATTGGTAATTACGTTTTAATTTAATTTCTTTTTGGTTACCTATGAATCGGTAAGACACTTTACACCTAATCTAAATGTTAAGTTGCAATGTAATTAAGGAGTCCCTTGAAGTGCCCACACTGTTCAGTACAATTCATATTAACACGCAGCCTTCAATCAAGTCTTTATTTAGTACTGTGAGTGAAGTATGCATTCATTAAAATCTCTGGCGTAAACGAACAAAGCCGGCGTAATTAACAAATACTCGAGCAACTTACTGGAATATTTGGAGAGGAATGTAGAAACTCAAATTAATCGATTTTTCGGTTATTTGTGCAGATTTAAGTTATTCAGTAGCAGCTTTGTTAGAAAGGGCAGATATCTTGCGTGATTCAAGTGTGTTAGTCTTTATCCTACATTTATGACACTATACAGGGTGTACGAAAGTAGATTGAATGGTTTAAAATTCAATAGCAGTTAAACGTTGACATCTGTTAAATTATTTTTGCACGCGATTAATGGGTGAAATCAGGAATTCCTTTAATAAATTCCTTTAATTTACTTGTTTTGCTCCCCAAATATGACCAATGAGTGCTGTCTCAAACTGTTAGAGCACTTAAACCTATATAACAAAAACGATCTCTGCGTGAGGGCGCTTTTCGCCAGTGCTGTCCTCACACCCTCACACAGATATCTAGTGCCCTCAAACGTGCAAAACTGTAGATGGCAAGTCCCAAGCGCATAGGCAGAAAACTTCGGGGAGCTTCATTATCAAGAAAGTCATGACTTATTTTAAGCTTATAGTCTTTAAATGTCAATTTTCGATCACGATGATTCATCCTCCAACAACACCCCCCTATCTCGTTAGGATTGCATTTCCGACTCTGCATTGCTATGTGATTCCGAATCGTGAAGTATATCCCCAGGGTACGCCACCTCTCCTAGAAGTTCGTTCCTCCAGTTTTGAATCACCCTGTATACAATTTTTTTCATCAAAGCGTATAATGAATTAAAATTTATTTAAAGCTATATTAAAAAATTTACATTTGTTTCAATTTTTCTTGAGAAGATTTCGATTTATTTCACGCAACACAATTCGTGTAAAGGCATAACGTACAAGAAAGTTTTTATTTAGCAATGCGAGTGACGTATGCATTCTGGTATTCGGGTGCATTCTCTGAAAATACAAATCAAAATCAATTTTCGTTTATAGTTCGCAGAAAAAAGATAATTTATCGCAATCGTCTACGCTAAGCAATTATCTCAACGTTCGTCACTAATAACAATAAATTGTTACATAAATTTCGAGGTTCCTTGAAGAATGCATTATTACATCAAACGTGTTTATAAGCTTATCATTTAGGCTAAGAATATTACCCATTACGGAAAAATTATCATGCAGACGATTTTACCTGCCCAATAATTAAAAGTTGCATGGATAATTCTGTGAATTTTTCAGTCGAATAAACAAAAATAAATGCATTGTTCACTTATTATCAAAGAGTTTAAAATATTTTAGTAAATAATTTCATCCACAAATACATAAAGTATATTCTATATTCTGGAATAACTGAAAAATAATTATAATTTGCGAATGGTTCATTTTTAACATAGCGATTAATTATATCGTTATAAGATTTTAATGTATGTGTTAGGAACTTTATAATTTGTTTACAGAAAAATACAGTTTAAATTTTAAAGTGCCCACAAAGTTGTTTTATGTCATGTATGTTTTTTGTAGCGGATTATTTTGAGGAAAGGGGCTCCAATATGGCATTTGTGCCCCAGGCTTCCCATGAAGTTGATCAGGCCCTGATTATACATTTATACAGTACAGAGGGTGTGCTAAAATAAACTGCACGTTTTAAAAATTCAACAGCATTTAAGTAAACAGTGACAGCTAAAGAATTTATTTTTGCAGTATGTTATCGGGTACGGAGTCGGGAATTTCTTAAAGCTTCCCTACTTTAGTTCCCAATATCTCCGATAGATGGTGCTGTGCTGTCTAGAACTTTTAGAACACTCGAGCTAACGTACACAAATGGATCAAAGCTCATTCAGCTTTTGATCTTCATTCAGTTTAATTGTTCAAACACACAAAGAAAAAGTGTTTGTGATTTCAAATTTCAAGGTTATTTTGAACAGTATTTACAATTTAAGGCAGTGCAATTATCGGTAATATTTGTAACTAAAATCAAGAAGTATATCAAAGAAATTCCCAACGTCACACATTCCTCTCCTGAAAGAGTAACTTTAGTAGCTGCCATTGTGTTGGAATGATTTGTACAGGTTTGAATGAACGGTTACGCATTTAGATAACCATCCTATCCAGCGTATTCGGTGGTACGGAGATACTGTAAATAAACATTAAAAGAATGATCGTACTACAGTTCTAGCGGGGATTAATGGGAATGACTAATTAGTCTTAAAATTCTCAATTAAATTAAGTACACGAATAAAAGCATGCGTTGTGCGAATTTTGAAGAATCCCTACTTATGAATTACTAGCTAATAACACAAGCATGCTTGCTATTATACATTAACTAAAATTATTTTATTTCTATACCTGTAAATTAAAGTATCCGTGATGCATAAAATTAAAGACAAAGTTAAATAACTGAAACAAAGAGTTTATTTACAATGAATATTTACAGGAAAAAGTTTATAGAGACATTAAACTGAACCATGCTACCAATGTAGCATTTTCTAGATATCCACATGATTCAAACAATTAGCGTTTAAGCTAACTTTGAGTAACATACTTGTTATCGGGATTTGTTAACGAATTTTATTAACCTTGTGCAATACCAAATTGCTTAACTTTAAAATAAATAAGTTATTACTCATACGACATAAATAAATTATTTTCATAAATTGAAATGCTACTTATTAAGAGACTGAATGACTGCTTCTGCAAAGTAAACTACTACATAAAATTATTAAAAGTATTTACAAGAACATACAATGAAAACTTCGAATACCTGATCGCCATACTATGGCACTACAGAAAGCTGTCACAATATGAAGCTCAGCGAAGTCATTTGCTGAGCTTCCAATAGAACTTCAAACAATTATAAAATAATTTGTTGGGACCATTGGTTAATCTTTAATAATTGAAGGTAAATTCCATTAGTTGAAATTGTAAATTAGCCATTACTAGACTCTTTTAACTTCAGAATTTAATATAGCAATTTGAGAATCTATAAACGTACTCTCAAATTCAGAGAGAAAGAGAAGGAAGAGTTATCATGCTTTTAGGATTTTTTGCAAAAGCGAACACATAAAAATCTAAAAATCTTCATAAGCTGAACCCCTAAGTTCTCAAAAATCAATAATTTTAAACTAATTCTGAAAAACTCCATAAAACTCTATAATCTTAAAAACTGAAGTTAAAATTGCGTGCAATGGATCATAATACTTTTCCAGGGGGCGTAATTTGCTGGATATTACTGGACAAGCATGTGACCCTTACTATTCGTCTTGAGATTTGCTGAGTTGCGATTCGAGCCAGGATTCGCTTGTAACCAGGAGTCAAATCCATTGATCAAGAGCGGGTAAGATTATAGAGATCCATTAGGAACATAAATATATATTTAGTTTGTTAATAAGTGCTAAGCGTGAGTGGATTATTGTCCAGCCAGCCACTGCGACGGATATACCAGCGAGCTGTTAGGGGCAATTATGATTATGATCGAAGTGTGAGGCCGATGCCTCTGCGCTTATAGGTGAGGGGGAGAGCCCTTTTAAATTTGGGTAGGTATGTCCCGAAAGGACCGTGCTCCGTTAAGAAGGCAGTGGTTGAGTGTGTTAATGTATTATTACTGTATACAGGAGGCTCGAAAGCCAAAGCACCGCGACCAGAGGTCTATTGTACTATCCCTCCAGGTCTCCTAATTTTGAACCAATTCCAGATGAGAGACCTGCATCTGGATTGGCATCCCCAGAGGTAGCGCTTATACAGAACTCGGAGGACTTTGGAGCCACGAACAGATTTAACGTGCACCAGCTCCCATTAACGTACACGGTCCCACAGCAGAGGCAGACGAGAGAGGATAGACGATGCACCCTCCCAACAATTGACAGTGGTCGATGCTGCTTGTCTTTCGGCGATCTTACGAGAGCCGAGCTTTACCGTCCGCGCCACTGCGGGACTGTGTGTTAATGTAAGAAGATAGCGAAATACCATTGGGACAATGTCATAGCTATATTTACCCTTTTCTGGGTAATCCCAGTGGTCTTGCCACTGCTGAATCACATGCGGTTTTAGGAATATTTTGATATGAGAGTGGGGCGCAGGAAGCGAGATGTCAATATGTTTTTGTTGTTGCTTCCTTTGCTAGCAAATATTATGACATATAGTTTATTTTTTGCGATGAATTGACAATTAGTTGTGATTTGTTCATGACCAAGTTATTTTCTCTGCTTTTACGCTGTCATGCGAGAAAGATGCACAAAACGGAGATATGCGTAATCATTGTGGCACATTGTTTATTTGTTTTTGACTTTTAAACAGTTCAACCCATTTTAGGGCACCTTATAGATACACTTTCATCGAAACAAATGAGGAATTAATGTTTATATAAAGATTTGCTTACAATTAAATATGCCTTATTTTTCTCTAGAAGAATCCTATTTATTCTACACAACACAATTCATATTAATAGACAGCCTTCAATAAAGTCTTTATTTAGCACTGAGGGTGAAATACGCATTCATCAAAACCTCTGGAGCAAATGAACAAAGCCGACATAATTAACAAATACTTAGACAACTTGCTAAAATATTTGAAGGAGAACGCAGGAATGGAGAAACCAAAATTAATTGGTTTTGCGGTTATTTATTCGTAGAAGGGAGGTTTCTAAAAGTTATTCTGTAACACCTTTGCCCTTTGCCAGAAAGTGCAGACATCTTGTGTGTTTTAAGTGTAATTAGTCTTCATCATACATTTAAAACAATAGAGCTCGGATTATTCAATGTATTTTATTCTCGAAAGTATCATATTTATTTGCAGATATGCTTATTTAGTGGAACTGTATCTTCGAATGTAATAATGATAATAATAATAAACAAGAACGGAAAAACATACGTCAAACATAGATTATGAAACATTTTCCAACACTTTTAACAAAATTATACCGATTAATAAGGTGAAAGTTAATCTCTAAGTAAACAAGGTCAAGGTCAAACCGGGCGGGGAGGCCTACTTTTCGGCTTAAGCTCAACTAGCCCCTTCAAATCTAAGTAAACAATTTGGAAAACGCATAACAAATTTGAAAACTCAATTACCATCAACAGTCGGAAAAATATCCGAATTCTTTTGTGCAACCCTGTATAGGATCTATAAATTTGCATATATACTACATACTACATAGTATACTAAAATTTAGTTCAGTCAGAAAACGCATAGCACAGTTAAAAATTCCTATTCAGCAATTTCCATCAATAAACCGAAATGCATTCGATATTTTTTGTGCTGTCCTGTATATGATCTACAGTATTTCTACGCACCAAGTAACATATAAGAAAATGTTTAAATTTTAAAATGCGTACCACCACTGAAAATGCAATTCCATCAATTATTGTTCATAAACAGTACTGTAATCGAATTATTTTGTGTGTCCCTGTAAATCAACGATGAATGCTATGTCCACCCTATTTTATAGTAAGCCTCTTGTAGTGCACCTCAGTGATATATATGAATTTCAATATGTTTGAAATAGTGTAACATCATTAAAATACACTACAAACGATTTCCCACATAGACCGTAATGTAACGGAATTCTTTTGAGTCTCCCTGTAAACGAACTATAATTGCTACACACTTCATTTTCAATACCAAACATGCCATAGTCAACCTCAATGACATATATCAATTGCATGACAATTCGAGTATATTTACGCGAGTTAGAGCGCGGACAGACGGCAGACAGACAAACCTAATTCATAAACACTTTTTATCTATGTTGGCATGAACATAGAAATAGATAAGGACTTCTAACGAAATAGCCTTCCGAAGAAGTAAATCGTTCCTCGAAAAATGTTTCAAATAGGTGGCGCCTGTGTAGGACAGTTGCTCTATACGTCACCAGTTCGTTTGCTTCTTCAAATCGTTTGCTTGTCAGCTATCGTCTGGTGGGTAAGGCTCTTACAATATTATAGTACCCCTACTGGTTTAGTATCCGATATACAGTTTCGGTTTGCTGTTTATAGTTGGCTCTACGTTAGCAGGGATGCTTGCCGGCTACGCAGAACCGTGCGCGTAGTTACGCAGCTGCCATTAAGTTCAAAATTCGCGACACGATATTAACACTATTTCGTTAGAAGTCCTTATCTATTTCTATTTCTATGTTCATGCATGTTGGAAAGTGTTAAAAACAGGGTAATGCCAGGTGTTTTTAAAATCTGGGACAATAGTAAAACCCAATAAGAAAATCTCTACGGGTCAGAAACACTTGCAATTTGCAAATTAATATTCACCGTTATAGAGGATTTTGTACGACATAAAAAATATATATACAGGGTATCCATAAATTAGAGTCGGGCTTTCCTTGCCTCATAACTTTTAATTTAAGACCAAGACGAAAAATATTTTTACATATTCGTAAAATACAACACGAGGTTACATGAGCGTAAAGTTGCAACTCAAAACGTTATTAATCAAATAACGATTACAATAAAATAATAATTAATATTAAAATTTTATAAATTTTATCAAAAAGTTATTAATAAATTATGGGCACAGAGTTAGCTAGATATTACATAATTAATTAATAACATTTTGATAAATTTGATAACATTTTAATATTGATTTTTATACATATATATATGTCTCATGTGGCGCGAAAATAAAGCTGAATTTGTAGCTTACCATTTAACAATAGCCGTAGTTTCCGGAGCGATGATTCTCAGTGGTTCATTTTATGGTCACATGATCCATTCAGCAAGTCAAAATTCAGAGCAGGAGGAGGAGCTGTTTTTAAACACAGTAAATGATATTTCGACCGATGTATGAATAACAGAGTTGTGATTGGCTAGTTTTACGATTCGTGATGCATTCAGAAAATCAGCTTTTTGATCACGAGTTTCTTTTATAAACAGCAGAAAACGTGTTGTTTACGTTTTGTTAACTTCCCAAACGTCTGAGAGATATTGTATTTTTCACGTCGAACGAATTTTAGACGATTGTTAATTTAGATTGAACTACATCTTGCTATCACGTAGCATTTTTCCAAGAGTTTTTCGAAATGGATTTAATACGATGTACGATATTATAGGCGTATATTCCAAGGTAATTTTTTCAGTTAATTATTTTACAGTTCAAAAATTTGTAAATTTTATAATGTTAAAATGATGTATGTCGATTGGTAGCACCAGCTAAATGCAATTTTAATTGTGTTTTCAACGAAGTTTGCAATTACTTTTTTTTTCACATTAAAAACGTTTAAGGGATAAAACTTTTGTAAATTTCATATGTTAAAATAATTTACTTATTCTAGCTAGATTCGCTGCAAAATTTGACGAATGGATGGAAGCTTGCTGGGACAGCGTAGCAGTACCAAAGTGAATTGCGTTGCAATTCATGGAGGTTGGCGAGCGTTAGTGAGCAGGCGTTTGATTATAAGCCCCCTAGTTTGATTAAAATCTGCAACTGTACGCATGTGTAACTTTGTTCGGTTAATTACAAAACAATTTTTTGAATTATACTTTCGAATATGTAATAATTTTACTCGTCATGTGTTTAAATCAAAAGTCATGCGGTAAAGAAATCTCGACAATAATTTATGGACAACCTATATATATATATATTAATAGTAGACGCAGCATGCTGCTGCAGTTAAAGTAATGAAGATGTAGTATGCATATAAAAATCTTACACAGTTCAAAATTAGCATCACACTAAAACACACCGTATGATTTTTTGGCTGTGTCGATACCTAAAGTAACGGGTTTTTATATGAGTTTACGATTTTTAACGGTTCTGAAAAACACCATGCGACAGGAGATAGCATCCGTTCTCGTTGATGCTTTATTCTGTAAAATACGTAATTCCGCTTCTGTACTCAATACCGGAATGTGGTGGTGGGTGGATACATTGGGCACTTGCAACTATAAATCACGTCAAAAATTATGTATTATTTTACAATTATTACCCCCGAATGTGTTTTTTGCAACAGCGCCTTCTATTGTCAGAATATCGAATATTAAATTTTTCTTTTAGTCGAACCTGAAAATATACTTGCTGCAAAAGATCAGAAGTGTCCCTGTAGGGAACCAATGCCAATGATATTTAAACATAGCGATTTTTTGAGTGGGTTTTGAAACAGAACATCTAGTTTTCGAGTACCATAGGAGTTATTGCACAATTACTGTCAGTATAACGTCTAAATTCCAAAGTGCTCTAAAACTTATGATTTTTATACTGTCAGATCAAAAGTTTTTGAAGTATCAGCAAGAGCGTTTATGAGAGTGTGATAAAGATGTTATATGCTGGTCAGCTCTCTTAGAGAGGGAGAATCTAGGAGTTCTTTGAAACTCTATGACGAGCAAAATAAGTAAAAAAGGAATTCAGTCCTTCACAATGTGTAATATTTGGTGTTATAATTTTCAAAGTAATTAAAAGAGTGCTGTAACATAATAAATCCAAAAGAACTGCTGAGGCGACATTGGATTTAATTAGCTACGTCTCAGTACACATAAAATTTACAAGTACAAGAAACGGCACACATATAGCTTTAGTTCGTGAGTTCTAAAATTTTTTTGTCAGGATGTCCATTTTGCCTTCCTGGCAAAAGTTTTTTGTTAGCGGCGCAAGGGCTGAACACATTTTTCTCTCGAAAGAGAAACTAAGAGCTTCTTCGCTCGGCTAGGAACAGAATACAGAATCCTCCCTTGGCCCCTCACGATTTTGAGTATATCTAGTTGAAGAATTTCAAGTAGTTTCGAGGACTTAACATCCCAGGTTGAGCAGATGGCGGCTTTTGAAGTAGCTGATAGATTTTGAACTTATGGACTTAAGTAGCATGAATTTATCGTATCGTAACTGTCTGTATAATGTCAGATCAAAGGAAGTGATCTAAAATTTATATGTACTTCGCAAGTCTATTAAACTCTTGAGATTACTAGCACAGTTGCATCTGGAACCAATCTGCGGCATCAATTGAAATAATTCTTAACATCTGGTACACAACTTTAGTCTTCCAATTAGTGAGTTAGACTTGTTTTAATTAAACTTTGTTACAGTTCTTTTAATGAGAATTTGTCACAACTCATGAGAATTTGTCACAGTGTTAATTCTGGTGTTGCTTCTGTTGTTGTTTGTCAAATAATTGATATCAGCTTCGTACTTGGTTATTTTTAAGAGAATACGAGCTGTGTTGGAGTTATCTGATAAGAAGTTTCTACTTGAGGTTTTAAAGGGTTAGGTATCTTTGAAACTGAGAAATTACATGTAAAAGTGACCCTAATACCGATTGCAATAACTCCATGTCTGATTAACTTTTGTATATGAAATTTCAAACACACAATAAAATAGATATATTCTAACAATTATAGTTCTGAAAAAGAGTCTATGCATATAAAGTTTTTTTTATTATTTAAGGGTGTATTCAAATCCAAACTGCTTATTTTGAGACACATTTGTAAATTCATTTTTGCTCTAAAATACATCCAATTGGCAGGTTCTCTTATTCAGAAACTTTATAATGTCCGTATTGTCTCGATTTTTTGATAAAGGCAGAATATATTTCAAAAAATGCTGTCAAAGTGGACATTTTGAACCGAATTTCCCAAAGCGATAGCGCTGGGGGAAAAAAATGATCGTACTGTGAAAATAATTGTCTGTAAATCAATTTCTAATTAATTGAACGAAAAATAAAAACATGGGGCCTTTATAAATGTCTGCATAAATCACGCCGCCAAGTTTCATGTTTCTATTTTAAAAAATGAGTCTGAGAATGTGTCTCAAAATTTTGAGTTGTTGAGCATGGAAAAAAATTCTTTTGAATACCGCCTTAATTTGAAATTTAATGCTTTTTTAATAAATGGATTCCCCTTATACATGCCTTGCGCGCAGGATTTCTGATAATTGAATTGCCACAGTGAATCATTTATTTTTATTGAGTAGAGATATAATATGTGTTTGAAATGACCAAGATTGAAAATAATATATATTAGGTCTTAAGATAAAAAACGTTAAAAAAAAAAATAAATAAATCGTCAAATTTTGAATAAAAAAAAAATAGTTATAATTTCTAAATTTCTTACTTGATGAACATAATAGTAGATCATTTTGTGCACCTATTACGTTTATATCTTCAGTCAAAATTTCATGAAATTCTATCTAGCCATTTCTTAAAAATCATGCGCGCAATAACCAAAATCCCCGTTTTGAGAAAATTTACTTTAAAGATCAAATTACCCCTTGATCATAATAAAAAGAGCTCTGACTGTTTTGGACATAACTTCCCTTCTAAAGCCAATTTTTGCACGGTGTTTCTTTTAAAATGTCAGTAAGGAATCAAATTTAATTATAAGCTAGTCAAAATAATAATAATAATAATAATAATTTTTAACACTCTCAAAGGTACCCGACACCTTAATATTATTTATTTCCAAAAATAATGACTCGCAGAAGAAATTGTGAAAATGGCAAGCGTCAGCCTTTTTTAAACAGTTCTTCGCGTCTGGAATTGAATTCAAAGTTGTCATAATTTTAGAATGGGCATTTTTGTTAATAATGCCTTATAATATTTTGCTTCCGATAATCTCCTAATGGGCTATTTTTTAAACAAATATATTGAGCTAGATTGGGATTCATTCAATTGCATTTCAGTTTCTTTGTATGACAACGACATCCAGTTGAATTGAAACAAACTCATCTAGTGTAAATCCATGCACTTTATTCATCACATTACCAATTTTACAATCAGACATCACCCAAAACATGGTGAAAGTTCTATAAAAAACAATTCATCATCATTAAAAATGCTAAAAGTTTCTAAAAATCTCACTATTACAAAAACGTTTTATCCTACAACGGAGCATCATCAGTTGTAATTTCAGGCATCCCTCCCTTCTCTTCCCTTCTTAGAGAAAAGAGGGATGCCTGAAATTATAACTGATAATGCTCCGGCAGGAGGCGAAAATGTTTTTGTAATGGTGACAGTTTTTATAAAATTTTTAACATTTTTAAGGAATGATGGACTGTTTTTTATGGAACTTTTACTTTCCGACTGTAGATGAGAATTTCTGAAATTGGGTTTTCAAATGTGCTATATGCTTTCCAGACATCATCTTTCACCTTAATTAAACGGTGAAGTTTTGTTACAGTATCCTGAATGTGTTGGAAAGTGTTGCATAATCTATGCTTGACGCATGATTTTCCTTTCACGTTTCTCTTACACACTGTCAGCAAGTGACGTAATTTCCAGAGAATGAATGTCAGTCTTAAAATGCAAAGAATCGTGATTTAGCTCGGTAACAGCAATCTAATCTCACTTTTAAGAGACGACTTGAAAGAAGTATCGAGATAAAAGATGCACAGTTATCCATAATACCATTTTTTCCCTTGAACAGTTAAAAAATTAATACAGTGAAACCTTCTGAAACAGACCATGCAAAAGACCCGAGAAATATTCCGTTTTATGCAGATTTTCGTTCTAGCAAATACAGTAATCTTTTTATATTCGCAAGGGTTTTACATTCGAGAAAAACCTCGCGAATATTGAGTCTATCTCTCTACACTAAAAACAGAGTTATTGTCTATAAAATTTTAATTAGAGTGGCACAGCATTTCAAAGAACCAAAAAATATATGTATTAACAATACGTTATGCATAACCTATACATAGAAGGTGAATGTACACACATATTCATAAATATGAAATTTATTTATTGAAGATAATTTAAATTAACTAACAGGAGAAATAATTACAGCTAAAAAACCCTTAGATTTATTAAGTAATTTGGACCCTCTCTATTCGCAAACAGATGATAATGTATTAGTGGGTCAGTATGCGATATAATATTAAAATAAGATATTTAAATGCAGCCAAATTCTTCAGAAATGCTGTTATTTTCTAAGTGCAGCTTTATATCCATCTCTGCGAGGACATGCACATTTTAAATTAAAGATGCCGTTACCTTATCATTTTTAATATCCCCACTGCAATGAGTATTCTACTATTGTTATTATTTTGCTTTCCTACACACTCGCTCCTTTTTCAGTCGACGACTGAAAATGGATTTGTAAATAGGTACTAAGAAAACACAAGGGAATTATCTTTAATCACTATAAACTCTGAAAAAGAAAAAGATAACAAAAAAAAATCGCGAATAAACAAGTCAGATTCTCGCGAATGCTAATTTTTTCCGCATTTTCATATTCGCGAATAATCAAAATTCGCGAATGTTAAAACCACGAATGTTGAGGGACTACTGTATAGTATAACTTGCTGAAAAAAACCTGCAAAGGACCCAGGAAAT
This sequence comes from Maratus michaelseni, assembly GCA_963931845.1. Classification (NCBI taxonomy): domain Eukaryota; kingdom Metazoa; phylum Arthropoda; class Arachnida; order Araneae; family Salticidae; genus Maratus; species Maratus michaelseni. The sequence continues at coordinate 59,331,230 of OZ007594.1, forward strand.
ATCCTGTTTTTATACAGATTTCCGCTTTAGCAAATACATTGTTTGTTTAAATTGCATTATAAGTAAAACTTGTGTGAAAGGGGAATTTTTACGGCCCGGGCGACAAAAAAAAAAAAAAAAAAAAAAAAAATGTAATAAAATCCAGTAAGACAGAATATGTCAGGAAAGAAATTACGTTTTAGACAAGTTTTAGTCTTAGCAGTATAATTGTCAATTAGTATTCTTTTCAACGACGCCGTGAAACTTTGTCGTTTAACGCGCGATTCCATTACATACAGATCTCGTTTTCACAGGTTTAGAATAAAATCTGATAAGACAAAGTCGAAGGAAGCGGAAAAAATTCCGTTTTAGACTAATTTCCGTCTTAGTAGCTATAAGTGTAGTATTTTTTTCATAATAAATAAAGACTTTAAGTTGTATGCTCAAATGTGAAAACAAAACAGTGAGTTGCTATCCAACGTAGAGTTTATTCCGAGATTTTAAACAAAGATGTAAACATTAAAACATTATTTTTATTTTATTTATTTATTTATTTATTTTTGTGAATTTAATGTTTACATTTTTGTTTAAAATCTTGGAATAAATTGTACGTTGGACAGCAACTTATTGTTTTGTTTACACAGTATTATTTTCTCCGGAATTATGAAACCTTTTTGTTTAAGACAGGTTTCCTTTTCAAAGGCTCTACTTATTCGAATGTCAGAGTATCGAAAACAACTTACGCCACTCGGTATTTCACTTAAAGTTATTAAAACGTTTCAAAGCATTTTTATGATGCCAAGTGCACAGATTGAAAAAGGATATTTTTCAAAATTTGTCGGAAACGTATTTCAAAAGTAGGTTATGTAATACCGCATTTTTTTTCTCTCTCTCTCTTTCTCTCACACGCTGTCAGCCAGTGAAGTAACTTCCAGGGCATGAACGAACATCAGTCTTACAATGCTAACAATCGTCATTCAGCTTTGGTAACAGTAATCTATCTTACATTTGGGAGCTGTCCAAACTCTCGCTGCATTCAGAAAGGAAAGGGGTATTTATTTACTAGATAAAAAGATACCAATTCTCTTACCTGAGAATAGTTATCCATAACACAGCAAAAAACATGTAAAAAGGGAACCTGCCTATAACAAACTCTTGTAGTATCGTGGTCGCATACATATAATTAAACATATCATATCGCATTAGACGAAAAAGTTTTATTTAAAAACAACAATTTAAAAAAAAAAATGATAGTAAATTTTTAAATGATATTACAAGACATTTTTTTTACATCTCAGGAACTCCAAAAGACAAGGTCCGTCTTTCCAGAACTCAAAAACCAGTATGCCTCTTCATGGCGAAAAACGCCCTCTCTTCCACTCTACACAATTCTATCTTACTTGATTGATACACCCCTTCTTATCACAAAGTTCTTCGATATACCTTTCTTTAGTCATGCTATTCATACGAATACCTTCCTGACACACTTCAAACTCCTTCAGATAATCTTCTTATTGATAAAGTTCACACACATTTAGCAAGGCTATACAAAGCATGAAAGTTTTTCATTCTTACTTGAAATGAACAAAATATTTCTTTTCTCTAGGATAATCCTCTTACAATAGATGCCAAACAAGATCCATCACACCACTATATTCTGGGATTTATTTTAATCCTATCAGAAGGAATTATGCTGGTGCCCCCCCCCCCCTCCAAGACATCACACAGTTTATAAGCGGAAAAATTATTCTGCAATCATATTTGCTAAGACGTGTCTATAAAGTCGGTTTAAATTTCCAACTTTGAATCATTTTCTAAAAGATCCGTAGACATTATATAGAAATTGCTACTTGATTTCTTAGTATTTGAATCAGAATAGTTCTAAATTTTGTGCATTTAAAAATGGAGTTGCCTTCATGAATGTGTCAGACAATAGTCAGTTTGTATATACAGGGTGGTCTTAAAATATATGTCAAAAATGTAAAGGTAGGTAGAGGGGACCTAAATAAGTAGATTTCGTATAGGAATGTGGGTGCGGAAATGCAGCGTTGAGGCAGTAGAGGACGCTGTTGAGTTCGGCGGATGAAAGCGTTTCGCTGGCTTGAATCGTCTTTTCCCGCACGATTTTCGAGCAACATGCATCGTTACACCAATGCGGAACTTTTCAACATGCACTTCATGTATGGGGCTGCGCAAGGAAACTGCCCTCTACTGCTTCAACGCTGGATTTCCGCAACCACATTCCTATACGAAATCTGCTTATTTAGGTCCCCTCTACCTACCTTTACATTTTTGACATATATTTTAGGACCACCTTGTATATATATCATGTATCATGATTTATATCCGATATCTATTTTCAAAATATCAAGCGGTTTGATATTTTCATATATTTGATATTTATTTTCAAAATATTGTGTAAGGCTATTTTTGATATTTTCAGTCAAAACAAGAGTAAATGATATTTTCAACTGTTATTGACTGTGTCGTTCTGAAGATAGAGAACTATTGTTTCTGCCGATGACTTTTTTTAGCCAAAGAAGAAAATAAATATATTTTTCAATCTTTTACGTTTGAGGCTGAATTTTTAAATGTAGAACCAATAATTATATGGGACATTATTAACTCAAAACAACCATTGAAAAATAAACAGTCTAATTTAGTTAATCAGTTATTGACAGCGTCATTAGAAAAATAATATTTTCTGGTTTTGATTTAGTACAGTTCAAACTGTATAACATGTTAGGAAATAAAAAAAACAGACTAGCTTACATTTATGTTCGAATTTTTCAATAATAATAAAAAAAAAGGTTTTTTGTATTTAAATTTTATTTGTATAAAACATAAAAGTTTCTGGATACTTGGTACTGAATCCAATAGTTTGTTTTTAGCACTTTCCAACCTAGTTGAAAAGTGCTTATGACTTCGGTTTGTCTGGCCGTATGGCCGTCTGGCCGTATGGCCGTCTGCCGTCTGCCGTCTGCCGTCTGTCCGTGCTCTAACTCCCGTAAATATGGTCGGATTGCTCTGCAATTTTTATATGTTATTGTCGTTATCTATAGCATGTTCCCTATTTCAACGGAAGTGTGTAGCACTTATAGTTTTTTACAGGGGTACTCAAAAGAATTCCGTTACATTGCGGTCTATGGGGAAAAATCATTTACGGTTTATTTAAATAATGTTTCCCTATTTTAAACGCATTGACATTTATATATATCACTAAGGTGTATTAGAAAAAGCTTAATATGGAATAGGGTGTGCATATCACTTATAGTTACTTTACAGGGACAGTCAAAAGAATTCCGTTACATTACGTCTATGGAGAAAAATCGTCTGCGGTTTATTTAAATAGTGTTTCACTATTTTAAACGCATTGAAATTTATATATATTACTAATGTGCATTACAAGAGGCTTACTACAGAATAGTGTGTGTATAGCAGTCATCGTTCATTTACAGGGACACACAAAAGAATTCTCTACTGTCTCTTAACAATAATTCCTGGAAGTGCGTTTTAAGTTACTGAACGCGATTTTAATTTTAACTCGCTTTTTGTCTATTACGTGGTGTGCATAAATTCTGTAGATCCTATACAGGGCAGCACAAAAGTTCGCGAACACATTTCCGTTTATTGACAGAAACTCCAGAAGGAGAATTTTAAACTGTGCTACGCGTTTCCTAACTAAACTAAAATTTAGCATCCTATATAGTATATATACAAATCTATAGATCATATACAGGGCTGAATAAGAGTATTCGGATATTTTTCCGAATATTGCATCTGTTGGAAATTCCTGAAATTAGGTTTTTAAATATGTTATGCGTTTTCCAAATTGTTTACTTAAATGGTATCTTTTAGCTTATTAAACGGTATGTTTTGAGAAATTATTTTGGAAACGATGGAAAGTGCTACATAATCTATGCTTGACGCATGATTTTTCGTTCTTGTTTGATGAGCATTTAAAGCAACTTGTTTCTGTTTTCAATTAGTTGATTTTCCATTTTGTTGTAAGTTAAGAAAAAAAAAAGAAAGAAAGAAAGAAAAGAAAAGAAAAGAAAAAGACATTTAGAACACTGTTTTATTAAGTGCAATATGTTTTATTTACTAATTTATATTAAGTTTCAAAATATTTATTATCTGCAGTATATTGACTATTTTGAAAATATCGGATATATATATATATATATCGATATATCAGATGTCTGATATTTTATATATTTTCGAAAATATCATGTATTTATGAACCTTGGTTTGAATACACCTATCTTACCCTATGTGTTTGGAAAGTAAAAGATTTTCCCCTGTAAAAGCACTTTTATTGCAAGCGTTGTACCCGCGCGGGGAAAGTTGTGTTTCAACTGGGAAGAGTCCAAAGCAAAAAGTGTCGCAATTTACGCGGAGGCTGGAAATGTCTACCTTTCACGAAAGAATGTCCTATTCTCTTCCGTCGCATCACATGTGACTCACGAAAATTGGAAAGTGCGGATGTTCCGTTCCAGCTTAAGAAAAGGGGTTTAAGGAACTTCTCCGTATTTCCATTTATTTATTTTTTCTTAAATTACGGGTACAAGCGAAGACTGGTTCCAAGAAAAATTGCGCAGGTGTTAAAAAATACTTTCGTCTCTATGTTTTCGTTTCCGAACCAATTTTAAAGACATATAGCAAATTAAGTATACTCGCCAAAGGTGACACAAAGATTTTGTTAGTATAAGTATCTACTACGTTTATAAACAGATTACCTATATAATATGTTAATTAATTTGTAGTATCAATATATTAATACGAATATAGAATTTTTTCCTGGGATAAACCGTATTTACTCGTGTAGTTCGCGCTCCCACGTATTTTACGCAGTCCGTACTTTTGAAAGGAAATTTGGGTAAAAACAAAGATTCGCATCAAGATTATTTCATAATTTGAGACTATAAAATCCATGTATCCTCATAGTTTTAATTTTTAACACTTTCCAACATAGTATGTATGAATTCGATTTGTCTGTCTGTCTGTCTGCCGTTTATCCGTACTCTAATTCGCATTGCTATACTCGGGTTTCCATGGATTTGATATATGTTACCGGGTTTTACTACTATTAGCACTTTTTTAACACTTTCCAACACATTTGAAAAGTGTTTATGAATTTGGCTTGTCTGTCTGTCTGTCATCTGTTTGTGCTCCAACTCGCGTAAATAGATTCGGATTGTCATGCAACTGATATATGTTATTAAGGCTTACTATGGCCTGTTCGGTATTGAAAATGAAGGGTGTAGCACTTATAGTTTTTTTACAGGGACACTCAAAAGAATTCCGTTACATTACGGTCTATGGGGAAAAAATCATTTGCGGTTTATTTTAATGCTGTTGCACAATTTCAAACATATTGAAATGGATATATATCACTGAGATGCACTACAAGAGGCTTACTACAGAATATGGTGTGCATAACGCTACAGTTTCTTTACAGGGATACTCAAAATAATTCCGTTACATTACAGTCTATGGAGAAAAATCGTTTGGGGTTTGTTTCAATAATGTTTCACTATTTCAGACCTATTGAAATTGATATAGTATATCACTAAGGTGCATTACACGAGGCTTAGTACAGAATATTTTGTGTATAGCATTCATCGTTCATTTACAGTGTCACACAAAGGAATTCGGTACTGTATGTTGTTAACAATAACTGCTGGAAGCGCGTTTTCAGTTCTGAACGCGTATTTAAATTTAACTCATTTTTTGTCTCTTACATGGTGTGTATAAAAACTATAGATCATATACAGGACAGCACAAAAGTCCTCGAGTACATTTCCATTTATTGGCGGAAATTGCTGAAGGGGAATTTTACACTGTGATACGCTTTTCCTAACTGAACTAACACTTAGCAGTCTATGTAGTGTATATACAGATCTATAGATCATATACAGGACTGCACAAAATAATTCGGATATTTTTCCGAATATTGTTGGTAATTCCTGAAATTGGGTTTTTTAATATGTTATACTTTTTCCAAATTGTTTACTTAGATATCCTCTTTCACCCTATTAAACGATAAAGATTTGTAAAATTATTTCGGAATTGTTGGAAAGTGTTACATAATCTATGCTTGACGCATGATATTTCGTTCTTGTTGGTATTGAAAATGAAACGTGTAGCATTTATATTTCGTTTACAGGACACTCAAAAGAATTACGGGCTATAGAGAAAAAATGGTTTTCGGCATATTTTAATGATGTTACATTATTTCAAAGATATTGAAATGAATACATATATCACTGAGGTGCACAAAAGGCGTTTACTGTATTATATGGTGTGCATAGAATGATTCCCACATTAACAAGGCACTCAAATGAATTTGGTTACAGTACCGTCTGTGAACAATAATTGCTGGTAGCTCGTTTTCAGTTGTGGTATGCGTTTTTAAATGTAACTATTTTTTTTTTAATAGTAATTTTTTTAGTATGTTCATTGACGGAAATTGCTGAAGGGGAATTTTCAGTTGTGTTATGGGACTGTGCATATATAACGTTATCACTTTAGGGGGGAGGAAATCTCAGGCACTTGATATCTTAGGGGGAGAGGGGGTTTGTATTTTGATATAGTTATCTTTTTTAATCCAACCATTTTTTTTTTTACATCAAAATAGTCGGCGTTTTTAGCTTGTATTTTCATGGAAATGTAAAGTTATTATGAAAATATTAAATGATTATAAAATCATTTCATTCCAAAACATGAAATACCCCAACGTTTAACATTCTTATTTATCTGCTGCTAGAGAAACTAGGTGCGAAGTATGTTTGAAATGAAAAATGATACTTTGTTGTGTTTACTAGAAAGAGAAAAGAAAGCATGTTGTCCACCTGTTTTGTTTATAAAAAATTCTGTTTGCCCTTCCCCGTGCAGAGGGCAAGTGCAGGAAGACAATATTACTGTTGAATGCATTATGTAATAAAAAGCTATTATTAAATACTTTCAAATAGTAACTACTTCTTTTAATTATTAGATGGTATAAAGAAATTTCATATATAACAGAGATATTTTATTGACATCTTCTCTTCATTTGAATCAGTAAAGTAAACAACAAATGTAAAACCATAACTGTATATCAATGCAAATATATATAAAGAAAACAAAATGTAAAAGTAAAGAGTTTTTAGACATTGATAACGATACCATTGGGGAGGAGAGTAGGCAGGTGTCGGAAAAACTACTTTTTTATTGTAATAAACTACAACTACAACTACTTTATCGAAAATGTAGTTAACTACAACTACAAATACTTGTTTTAAAAAGTAGCAACTACAAACTACTTTTTAAAAGGAGTCACTACTTCGCTCCTTTCAGAGTTTGTCAAAGGGTTCAATTTACATTAGAAATTGATGAAACGGATTAAATAATAAAGCGACTTCTCGTTATATCGCGTCTACCGGGATATAATTAAATAAATGCGACATAATCAATGGGATTAAAAAAATAACATACCAGAAAATGTTTTGTATTTTTCTCCAAAATTTGTCTCCAATTTCCCTGAAATAGCGTTAAAAGTAACGCTGATTTTTTGTATCGCGCTACTAGCTACACTGCATTGTTCAAAAAGTAGCGCGCTACACTACAAACTACTGTAAAAAGTAGCGACTACTGTAGTTTCGCTACTTCCGACCCTTGGGAGGGGTTGTTGATAAATGATAACGTATGATATCGTAAGGGGAAGAGGGGAGAGAGTTCAAAATGTCCAAAAAGTTGATATCGTTATATATGTACAGCCCATATGTATTTCCTAATTGGAGTAAATTTTAGCATATTGTGTAGTATACATACAAACCTATAGATCATACCATACAGGGTTGCACAAAAGAATTCAGATATTTTGTTCTACTATTGGTCATAATTAATGAAATTGGGTTTTCAAATGTGTTATGCATTTTTAAAATTGTTTACCTAGTAAACTGTGAAGTTTTGTTACACTGTTCTGAATGTTTTGGAAAGTGTTTCATAATCTATGCTTAACGCATGATTTTTCGTTCCGTTTTAATATTTCAGTTTCTGGTTTGGGATAACTTCAAATTAATTGGAGTAATTTAGTTGTTATGGAATCAATTAGTTTTTGAAATATTATTGGTTGCAGAGAATACCATGCTTTTTCAATGATCACTTTTATTTCTTTACTAGAGTAACAATGCTTTCCATTCTTGTGTATTTCAGGAGTTAAAATACACCAAATGTCCTCAATTGAGTTTATGGCTGGGCTAAAACAGCATTCCTATAGTTTCAGGGAAAATACAACTATTTTCTTATACAAAAACGCGACTTACGTAAGCGCGCGATTGCATAAGGAGAGTTTTCTCTACTTACATAACGTAACGTTACATTACGTAAATACTGGTATTTTTCTGACTTAAATTTAGGAAAATTCCTTGAACTGTAGGAACCCTGTTAAACCTGTTACATAATGTGCATAAAATCTTGGGACATTGGTTTTGTAACAAAAATATGAAAAGGCGTCATTTTTAAATAAACGGTGGTGAAGTAACTATTGTAACATCTCTAATGTGTCTCATTTCAATTGCATTTTGAGTATTTATAGTGAAATTATTCCATATATTTCTCCTTCGAATTTTATTATCATATTTTCGCGTGTGCCTAAACTTTTGAGAGAGACTGTAGAACCGAATAAATGGTGAAAAAAGTGCGCAAAATACGCGAGTAAATACGGTATGTTTTTTATCGTACTATTTGACGTCATAAAGAAATATTCCAAGTTAAAAAAGTAATGCGTAATAGTTTTTAAATAAACGGTGGTGAAGTAACCATTGTAATATCTCTAATGTGCCTCATTTCAATTATATTTTGAGTATTTATCGTGAAATTCTTCCATAAATTTCTTTTTCCAATTTTATTATCATATTTTAGTGTGTGAAACTTTTGAGAGTGACTGTAGAACCAAGTAAATGGTGCGCAAAATACGCCAGTAAATACGGTATGTTTTTTATCGTATACAATTGGACGTCATAAAGAAATGTTCCACGTTAAAACGTAAAACGTAATAGTTTTTAAATAAACGGTGGTGATGTATAACCATTGTAATATCTCTAATATGTTTCATTTCAATTATATTTTAAGTATGTATCGTGAAATTCTTCCATAAATTTCTTTTTCCAATTTTATTATCATATTTTAGTGTGTGCCTAAACTTTTGAGAAAGACTGTAGAACCGAATAAATTGTACGTAAAATACACCAGTAAATGCGGTATGTTTTTTATTGTACTATTTGACGTCATAAAGAAATGTTCCACGTTAAAAAAGTAATGCGTAATAGTTTTTAAATAAACGGTGGTGAAGTAACCATTGTATTATCTCTAATGTGTCTCATTTCAATTATTTTTTGAGTATTTATCGTGAAATTCTTCCATACATTTCTTTTTCCAGTTTTATTATCATATTTTAGTGTGTGAAACTTTTGAGAGAGACTCTAATAGAATCGAATAAATGGTGCGCAAAATACGCCAGTAAATACGGTATGTTTCTTATCGTACTATTGGACGTCATAAAGAAATGTTCCACGTTAAAAAGTAATTGCAAATTTTTATGATTTTTGACAATTGTTGAGTTTTTAACTTGTATTTATTTAATTCCAATAACTAACGAAGATATATGAACCGCTCATTTTGAAAGATGGACAAATCCATTTATGTTATTGCTCGAAATTTAATGGTTTGGATGTTGTTAAAAATATTCGTAAGCAGTAATAGACAGTATAGTTATATTTATTTATGGTCTTATTTCGTGTAAATTTAACATGCAATAATGGTTATCTGTGTTATCTGGAAAAAAATCATGGTTTTGGTATGTGCCAATGGATTTGCTTCACTTTCAAAAGCAATCATTGGTTGAAAATGTTGATTTTTTTTTAATGGTGTATAATTATAATAACAATAAATTGAATATTTTATTTTATTTACATATTTATTTTATTTCAATGATTCTTTCTTCCTTAGAAAAGTTACAATAAAACAAAAAGTAAATTTAATTTTATAAGAAAAAGGTGAAAAAAAAAAAAAGAAAAAAAAATTTAGTAATCCGTTGTATGCCTATAATTATATTTCTTAATTTAGACATAATGAAGATATTTAAAGAATTCATGGTGAAATTCTGATTGTGCTTGTTAATGTTACGCAAAATAAAAAACAATTATATTCAAACTTTTAAAATCAACGCATTTGAAATAGCGTTGACAAAATAAATGACTAGTAACAGATTTATACTGATATTAAAAAATATTTATTGTGAATTGGTTTAAAAGATAAATTTTATGTTAATTTGTAATAAGATACAAATAAGATAAGATTGTAATAAGAAGATTGAGCTTTAACAAATTATTTTTTCACAAAATGGACTTCCAAATTCAACGGCTCATCTAAATAAGCAGTTCCTTATTTTTGCTTTCGCGAAAGCATTTTGTAGAACGTTTGGTTTCGGCTCTAACGGGGTGAAATATTTTGAAACTTTCCCAAAAATACTGATGAGTAATTTCACATCTGGGCATTACTAGTGAAAATTATTCTAAACGGGTTGTGCACGAATAATGGCGAACAATGTTCATTACACGTGTCATTCTTTTCAAAACAACAACATGGAAAGTACGTAAAATGAACGTGTGTGCAAATGTTTGTTTACAGTTTTCTCGTTTTGCTCAGATAAAACTTCGTTGCGTGAGTTGTTCAGTTCAGTCGCACGAAACTGCCCTATCAAAAGTTTCACATTTTCATTGATTTTTTTACTCTGATTTTACACTTCAATGCGCGCATCTTTTTTTTTTCCGTCAACATGCGCATTATGTATGTCAAATTCGGGGAAAAAAAAAAAGATACACCCGTTTTTCATCTATTTTCTACTTTGCATTAAAAAATATAGTATGTATTATATTCAATTTCATTAAGATTAGCTAACTCAATTAACATGATTTGCAAAATTTTTACGGTTTCAAAAAACTTTATGATTCTCTCTCTTTTATTATTTTTTTTAAACATATTTATCATAATTTAGATTCATTTTCTGTAAAACACAGACAGCGATTACTGAGTGCGCCACTGAGTGAAAAAAAAATAGCTGGGAATTCCAAAATACTTGATTAACACCTGCACCTCATTTGCCCTCTTTCCAAAAACCCTTCGGTTTTCAATAAATGTTTAATGTTGAAGTTCACAATTTCTCGTTTTTCAAAAATGCTCTCTTTCATTATTTTTAGCAGTAAGTCACCACTAGCGTACGGAATACACCACAAAACTTTGGCGTATGGGGTACGCCATCTGTGTCTGTGTAATGTATTTCATCTTTCTAATCCACTGCGAGAGGGAACAGTGATTATCAGGGACCGATTTAAAAATTTGGGAGCCTTGGCCACAGATGCTTATGGGGGGCCCCCTTGCACCGATGCTTTCAGCGGTTTTGAGTAAAAAAAATTTATATCATTGAAAGCTGTAATTATTAAGATAACCACTGCTGAGTTTAATAATTTTGTGATATTTAACGATTTTTTTTTAATAAATTTTCTTCTCATATTTTTAGCAGTAAAAGTTTTTATAACATCTTCATAATTAATCTTTAGTGTTCTATCTCGCTGACGATTTTTCGAAATCAGTTCCAAAAGTGAAAGTATCCAAATGAAAAAACCAGTAAACAAAATCGAAAAAGTAAAAAACGACCTTTGTAGAGATTGACCTCAACTATCCAATGGAAAAAAATCTTTTAAAAATATTGAAATGCAAACGATATATTAAAAAATCTCCTTGAAAATCGGGGGCCCTGAGCCCGTGCCCCGAATGACTTGCCGTAAATCAGGCGCTAGTGATTATCTTTGTAGATCTTCGCATTCTATCTCCCTCTTGGGTGTCCGGCTCCGAAGCTGTCGGGGGACTCCGGCTCGTCCCCAAGTGTAAATGTGGTGATCTCCCAAGAGTGTGAAATCCACCGCAAATCGTAGCGACCTAAGTCGTCAATCACTTGGGAAAATCGGGGTGGTCAGCGGGTGGCGGCGCCTCCACCGGTCGTAGAGCATACAGGAACTCCCCTGGTTGTGCTTCTTAAAAATTCCTTAGAACTTGGGAACGTCGATTGGCGTGCCTGGCGGCGCAGCTCAGTTTTTATTCCATCTTTCTTCTTAAATAAATAAAAAAAAATTATTATAAACTTGGTGTCTATTACTTTCATGCTATTACTAGATATTACATTAAAGAAGAATATCATCAAAAGATTATATATAGGCTTTAAAAGGCGTAGGTGTATGGAGTATGCCATTCGTGTTTTTATATTACTACAAACTGTCCGGGTTATAGTAATTCTAATTAAATTAGTCTATTTTTTTCTAAATCGATTGCACGTTTATTACTTTATTGATAAGCAGTTAAGTAAATCTCAATAATACGAGATGTCAAGTATGTCAGGTAATCTTTTATCTGGCATATATTTTCAATATTTATTTCTTTATTTTTATTTTATTTTTATTTCTTTATTTTCATTCTTGTTTATTTCTTTACTTATTTTACGATTCATTATCTTAATTACTTACTCACATTTTTCATGAATCAATCTTTCACCAATTGAATATTGGTGAAAGAGCAATATTCAAATAAAAATTATGCGGTTAAATAGTGAAGATATATAAATTAAGCATTTATCAATAATTAATTTGATACCACTAATGGACAATGCGTTAAACAAGGATATGATTAAAATTTGTCATTCAGCTTTTATAAATAAATGCCCTGGAGCGTACAGTACGTCTCCCCCGTGTTTTCATGATGCCTCAAACTGTCTGTGTCTTTAAAGATTAAGATTCGTTAAATAGCTTCAAATTAATAGGTAAAGTGATATTAAATGTATTAAAACATTTCTTTTAAAATGACTTAGTTAATAAACTAAGTTTTCTGTGTAACGTTTGGAATACCGACAACCACAAAATATCATATCTCTGAACTCCCCCCCCCCCTTTTCTTTTATAAATATATATTATAAATATAACTTTTTCTTTCAGTGTTATTTTAATCGAGTAATCAGAGGAGTAGCGTGGGTTAAGAGCGCCCACGGAAATTCAAAATATTGCGCCCCTTCCTAGGCGACTACCACAGTTTTTCATTCTGCAGTGCTTTAGACAGTAATTTTCTGGCGCCCCTAAAAAATTTCGCTCCTGGGACAATCGCTCCCTTGGCACCTCATACGGTATGCAAATAATTTCAATGTCATTTTTGTCGTATTGCCAACCGAACCGACTATCTTTTTTTAATCATCATAATTTTCAATATTTGAACTCCTAATTTTAAAACATTTTCTCGTAATTACATTCTTAATAAATATACTCTTCTTCATAATCGGTTTTTATTACAGAATAATAAACGTGACAACTGACGGAAAGCACGTGAATTTTCCAGAAATATTTGTTTTATAATCTTAAACGAAGCTTGTATTCTAAAAAAAAAAAAAAAAAAAAAAAAAAAAAGAGTTCCATGACAATTTATGCTCATTTGCATACTATCGAAGCATTCATTAACTCTACGCTTTTGAACCCGTTTCCTAGTAAATTTTCAGTTATGATTTCGGAGAATTTTAGGCTTAAAATAATACAAACCAAATACCCTTTTCTGCTCTGCTCTCAGGTGCCCTTTATGTGCATCGGTAAATTGGCAGGATGCCTCCATTTCCCCAAAACGAGGTCGATGCCCAGATGCGGAAAAAACCGCCTGGAACCGGCTGGCACTGGATTTTACGCTAGTAGGTGGCTGTAAGATGAAACGAAAATGGGATTTAAGGAGCGAAAGAAGAGGAAAAGCCGGAGATTTTTCTCAATGAACGTTCGATCGGCTCGTCTTGTCTCTTGTAGTGAAGAATGCGTAAAAGTGCTGTTTAGTTGTACGTTGGACGAATTTTTTTTTCATGAAGAGAATTAGGAAGTTTTTGTCGCGTCAGGTGTACTCTCGTTTTGGTAGCTTCTAAATTAATAAGTTAAGACTTTAACAGTGTTTTTTTTTTTTCTCCGAAGGAAATAAAAAGGATTGGGAAGCATATTCTTTACAAATTAGTTTTAAAGTGTTATTTATTTTTAAATGACTGCGCCCTGATTTCCTGAAGATTTTATTCTGAAATATCAACTGTGTATTATTTAGAAACTGATAAATTAAAAATATATTTCAAAAATGAATACAACATTTTTACATACTAAACGCTTTTGAACCAGTTTTCCGTATTAATCACTTTTGAATACTAATCAGTTTTTTTTTTTTTTTTCTAATATCTTCATCGCCTAAGTTATCGTATTTGATGCACAGTTATAAAGAAACTTGTAAATTAAAAAGTGTTCCAAGAAGAAAGAAAATCATGCGTCACGCATAGATTATGAAACACTTTCCAACACTTCCAGAATTTTGTAACGAAAGTTCTTCATTTGGCACGGTGTAGATGGGCGTACGTTAATTTTTTCGTTGTGAGTCCGGTTCGGATCGGGTTGACTTTAAATGTTTCGGATTCGGGTTGGTCTTTGACTCTTTCGGGTTAACCGAGTTTTTCAAAAGAAAGTCCCGAATAGTCATAGATGTATCTTCCATTGTCTGAACAGTCCCAGTGATCTTGCCACTGCATCAGCAATTTGGAACGCAGGACCCTCTTGTCTTAACGTATGAGTACGGCACAGGCAGAGAATGATCGATTATGTTTAAACTTTGTATTAAACTGTGGTTGCGCTTTTAGCAAGAGATTTACAGATTCATTACCAAAGATTCCCCTGTATGAAGAGACGTGACCAAGTGAAGATTTATGTAAAAGGAATTTTAATTTGGTTTTAATTTCCAAGACTTGGGGTTTTCAAGATTTGAAAGCATACGTTGCCTGCAGGTTGGATGGACTATCACTGTGAACTTTAATAAAATTTTTGGAAGAATTATTAGATATACATTCCAAGGCCTTGTGTATAGCAAATACCGTAATTTCCGGCGTATAATATGCGATCAAACAATTCTGTTTCAACCCAGAAATTTTATTCAATAATTGAAGTCAAATATTTACAGCGATGTAGTAAGTTACATTTTATAAAATCATTTTTTCTGGTTCGAAACATGATTGTTTGATCCGTGGATTATACGTCGGAAATTACGGTAATTCTGCCTGGAAAACGGAGTTGATGTCATTCAGTCTACAGACCCATTCGTGGGTCACGACACCTACCTTCCGTTGTGCAGGAAGCTGGTACAACGCCGGTTTCGGTACGTGAACCATCACTATCACTGAGGACCATTAGTTTATTTGAGGGTTTATAAGAATTACAGGAAAGATTTATATGTATATGGAAAGTTTCTTTAAATGGATGGCATTGCCAGCTTGGAATGTTTTGTTGAATGAGTGTTTGTGGAAAATTTAAATCCGTTATTTCTCTGTTATTAAGGTGTAAAATTTGACTAGTGTTAAATCCATATCCTAAGGTGAGTATAATGGGAGGAGTACCTGTAATGACGTGCTGTGCGTCACTGGAAATAGTCCTGTAGCATCCTGGACAATTGCAATAGAAACATACGTTGGATAGAGATTCATTTCTCCCTCGCGGCCTTTACTAGAAATTGAATTAGAAGGGCATCTTCTTTCTCACGTTAAAATTTAAGAAGGAGATAACGGTTAAGTAGTAATTAGAAAATGGACAGGGTCTAAAGTGATGCTGTATTTCGAAAATTGAAGGAGAGGGGGGGGGGGCGGATAGATTATACGATGCAAATAAATAAATAAAATAAAAACCTCATATGTTAGGGGGGGGGGGGGGAAGTCCATCTTTTTTCTCGTGTAAAAATACAGATGAGAGACAAGGTTTGTAAGTGATTGGTAAAAGAACAAAGTCCAATATTAGGCTATATTTCAAAAAGGAGGGAATGGGAGCAATTAGTATTTAATTTGTAAAAAAGTAAAGTTTAATTAATTTAAAAGGAAGAGCATCTTCTTTCTCATGTTAAATTTTAAAGAGAGATGAGTGTTAAAGTGCAATTTGTAGGCAAAGCCTAATTTGTAAAAAAAGTAAAGTTTAATTAATTTAAAAAGAAGAGCATCTTATTTCTCCTGTTAAATTTTAAAGGGAGATGAGGGTTAAATAGTAGTTAGAAAACAGTCAAGGTCTAAAATTATGCGATATTTCAAAAAATGGAGGAGTGGGGGGGGGGAGAAATTATATCATAAAAAAAAAATAATAAACTCAAACATCAGGGGCATCTTTTTTTTCTCATAATTTAAAGGGGAGACACGGGTTAAATAGTGATTAGAAAATTAACAGAGTCTATTATTATGCTGTATTTCAAAATTTAGCAAGGTGGTGGAAGGGGGGAATTGCCATTTAAGTTAAAATCTAAGTAAATGAAGGCATCGTCTTTCTCATGTTAAAATTTACTCCCGCCTACCAGCTGTCAAGCCGCCAAATGTATCAACTAAATGCCGTTATACATATGCAGTTTTCTACTTTAATATATGTATAATAATTTAATGTAAATGGATTTTTATAAACATTTCACATAAATTAATCCTGAAAAAGTCTTCAATTTCAGAGCGTCAGAATGGTGTTACACCTTAAGTAATTCACCGAGATAGACGGTAATGCTTACATATTCTTTTGAAGCCCTGTATATATTTAATAGAATTTATGCACACCGCGTAACGCACTAACATTTCGGTAAGCTTAATAAACGCACTTGCCACAATCACACCAACAAATCACACCACAAGATCATTAACAATCGTCACTCATAGGCAGTACTGCAGTCGAATTCTTTTGTGTGTCTTGCAAATGAGACATAAATACGCATTTCCTATACTATATAAGCAGGTTGTAGTTCGCCTCAGTAATGCTTATCAATTTAATTATCCTTGAAGTAGTGTTCCATCATTAAGATACACTACAAACAATTTTTTTTTCAATACAGAATAATGTAAGGGAATTATTTTGTGTGACCCTCTAAACCAGCGGTTCCCAACCTTTTTTTAGCCGCGCCCCACCAAAACATCTCTAAAATGATAATGCCCCCCCCCCCCCCACCTATAACATATAAAGATTATAAAATTTTAAAAGAATTTACTCCTGATAGAGTAAAAAGCATTTAATATTGATCTTGAAACGTGCCGAAGGTAATGGATGAATCAATTTTTTTTAATCGTCTGACACTCGTCGTAGTTTACTGACACACGGTCGCGTGATGCATAGAGTGGTCAGAATCCTTGATTAGAAAAATCAATAATTTTGAATAAAACATTTTTGTCTTATTTAATCACAGAATTTCTGTGATTAGATTACGCAACAATTTCTAATCAGAATAAAACGTGATAAAAGATTCTGTAAAGGAAGGTCGTTAAGTAATTGTTAAATATACACTTGAATAGTTTCATGTGTAAAATTGATTTTCATGTGACATATTGCAGTGCGATACATTCAATAAATAATCGATAAAGTTGTTTAAAATTCTAAAATACTTATAAATGAGAAAAATTATAAAAAAGAAAATATATAAATATATATATATATATAAGTATCTTAATATCTTAAAAAATTTTATCTATAATTATTCTGGTAGCATTGTATTTAAAACTTTTGAATGGATACTTTTTACAAACTGAATAAAAAAACTTTTTTTTTTTTTTTTTTTTTTTTTAATTTGTATGTGTAACTTTTATTTTCAGTCTACAACATTACTATTAGAAAACAATTCAGAAGGTATGGGTTCACAGAAATTCCGAATTGTCCCCTTGAAAAGTTAAATTGCCCCCCTGAAAAGTCAAATTGCCCCCCTGTGGGGCGTACGCCCCCCATTGGGAACCACTGCTCTAAACGAACCCTAAATGCGTCACATTCCATTTTCAGTTGGACAAGTCCTATACCAAGCCTTAGTTATATTCCAGGTGGTTATAATATAAGTATCTCTATTTGGATCTGTCTGTAGCTTGAAGGAATAACCCGAATGAAAACAAAATCGGTACACTTACTATTCGAAAAGGAAAGAAGAATGGAACAATAAAAAATAATTGTAGATGGCGCTTTTGAGTGTGAAATGTAATGTGTAATACAAGGACAAAAAATTAAGGCTGCTCGTCAGTAAACTTCCCGATTCTCCTCGCTAATGTTATTCCTATGGGCGTAGGATGCATTCGTATTTTTAAAATATCTCCTCTGAAAATTAATATTTTTAACTTCTGTTTCCTTTGTATTATTCTTAAAGAATGTCTCTTTTTTTCTTAGTTATCAAAATATTTCTAAACTATGTGCTTAATTTATAGTTTTATGTGTTAAAATCTTAGCGAAACTGAATACGATTTTAACATTTCATATAAAATTAAGTATACATTTTAGAAAAAATTGGCGGCTGCTCGTCAGTAAACTTCCCGGTTCCCCGCGCTAATGTTATTCCTATGGGCGTAGGATGCATTCGTATTTTTTAAATATCTCCTCGGAAAATTAATATTTTTAACTTCTGTTTTCTTTGTACTGTTCTTAAAGAATGTCTCTTTTTTTTTTTAGTTGTCAATTTTTTTCTAAAATATATACTGAATTTTATATGTAAGGTTAAAATCTTATTCAGTTTCGCTAAGATTTTAACACATAAAAATATAAATTAAGCACATAGTTTAGAAATATTTTGATAACTAAGAAAAAAAAAGGCATTCTTTAAGAACAGTACACAGAAAACAGAAGTTAAAAATATTAATTTCCTGGGGAGATATTTTAAAAATACGATTGCATCCTACGCTCATAGGAATAACATTAGCGATGGGAATCGGGAAATTTACTGACGAGCAGCCTTAAGGCGGAAAACCGGATGGCATACCTAATTTAATGGAAAATGTCACAGTAAATGTGGTTACACTTTCGCATGGCGGTATCGATGAAGTTCAGGTTCCACGTGGCCATTGTGCTAGAGGACATAATCCAGGGAGTGCACGACTGCTCAACTGCAGAATGTAACGCATCAGAACTGATGCTTCGCACATATTGTGATATGTGATCTTTTAAGTCATTGAGGTTATTGATTTTGCTGATGATTACAACGGTGTTTGCATCGACAGGCCCCGTAGCACTTTCTGTTGGCGATTTTTGCAACTATTTTTTTTTCCATTCTTCTTCCCCTTTCTCGAATAGTAATTGTGCCGATTTTGGTTTCATTCGGGTTATTCCTTCAAGCTACAGGCAGCTCCAAATAAATATATTATAACCACCCGGTATATCACTTGCGTGGCTATGTCGCTTAAAAAATATTTATAAATATCTGAACAAAACTTTTTTACACTAATCATTTAAAAAAAATTTTTTTTTTCCTTTTCACACACCCGAACAACCTCGCAGCTCAAGATGGGTCTTCATGAACCACAACTCCTGCGGCAAACATCAGACGCAAATTGCGAATTAATCCAGCATCTATGAATATATCATATATATTTTTTGTAGAACTGGCATTATATATGATATATTCATCGAAGCTGGATTAATTGGCAATTTCAGTCTCATGTTTGCCGCAGGATTTGTGGTTCATGAAGACATTCCATTTTGTGTTGCGAGGTTGCAACCTGTCAAATTATCAGAGTGAAAAGTGGTAGGCTGGATATCGTCCAGGTAGCTCAGGGGGAGAGCATTGGCACGTAATGCCAATGACCCTGGTTCGAATCCAGGCTTGGACACTTTTTCACTGTCTTGATGTCACGCCTGATTTAGCAACTTAAAAAATTAAATTATTACTCTCTTTATTTTTTATTTATATTTTATACTTTACAGTGATTAAAATATTTCGTTGTTGCAGCTTCACAACCAGTTGGTCTTTTTTAGCGAGTGTGATTTGGCACACCATTAAATCCGTTGTTGTTGTCCTTAACTCGTATAAAACTGTAACCATAAAGAATATTTGGCGTTTTATCACCTGTGACAGGTTAACTGAAAAATACCTTAAAATTAAGTTATTAATTTAGAATTAAGTTCTAAAAATATTAAAATGTTGTATTGTCATCGAAAACACACCTTTGTGCATATTTCTTTTTATAAATCTAGCCTATCAGGAAGTGAGTTAAAAATTACAAAATTCCATATTTACATTAAAAAAAAAAAAAAAAAAAAAATTGAAATAAATAAAAGAATGTCAGTATACAATTTAAGCAGTGAAATTTTCATATAAACACATACAAACTTTCTTTTACTTAAGTAAGGTGTCACACAAAATCTGCATATAAAACAAATTAACCACTGACATGTTTTGACAAAGATCGATGTTGTATTCTTATGATAATGGTTTTTATCTCGAATGAAACCGAAACATGTCAGTGGTTTATTTGTTTTATATGTATATTTTGTGTGACACCTTACTTAAAAGTAAAATAAAGTTTTTATGTGTTTATATGTCTATGAAAAGTTTTAAATTTTATGATTTAAAAAACAATTTTAGTAAAATTTCTATTTGACTAAAAAATATCTTAAAGATGTGAAAATTGCCAATAAATTTAAGAAAAATTATGTGTAAATGTAATATGTAAATGCGATATGTGTGGAAATATTTTACTTTTATGATACTACCTTTTCAATACATTAAAAAATAAATATTCAATGCAATTTCTAGAAGATATGCTCTCAAGTATTTTGCTTAAAGAGGGCATTTCCGGAGAAGTTCTTCAACTCTTATATGCAGCCTCTCGAATTCACGAAGAAGTAGCTATTTTGGGAATCCTTTTATAATATTAAAGTTGAACGTTCTTCTTATTTCCAGAAATTCCTGTTGCTCCCATATGTCCGTGTTTGAGTTGAGATTCGAGGATTCAGCACTGCCTAATTTATATTGAGGATGCTGAATGAGTACAAACAGATTAAAGAAGATCCCAAAATAGGGTTGTTCTCTTCTATATTTTATTTTAATTAAAGATTTTTAAAAAAGTTGGTTCAAGAATTAATTTGTCTCATTTGCAGATTTAAAAAAAAAAAATGCCAATAAGACATATTTTTTTTTATTTTTAACTGAATTCTAACAAAGTAAGTTTATTCAATTAATTCGTGTATATACCCTGTGATTATAATATAAGTATCTCTATTTGGAGCTGTCTATAACTTGAAGGAATAACCGGAACGAAACCAAAATTGGTACACTTACTATTCGAGAAGGGGGAAGAAGAATGGAACAATAAAAAAATTAATTCCAATAATCGCCGACAGATGGTGCTTTTGTAATGTGTGAAATTTTGTGATGGTGTGAAATGTAATGTGTTATATCGTGTACCGTGGAGGTGTCGCAAATCTCAATGACTTTAACCCCATATCCCAACATGTGCGAAACATCACTCCTGATGCGTTACATTCCGCAGTTGAGTACGTCATGCACCGCCTGGATTGTGTCCTCCAGCACAATGAGCTTGTGGAACCTGAACATGATCGACACCGCCAGGCAAAAGCGTAACCACGTTCATTGTGACATTTTCCAATAAATTAGGTATACCACCCAGTTTGACTCCTTAATTTTTTGTTCTTGTATTATACATTACTTTACACACTCAGTAGCGCCCTCTCTCGGTGATTATTACAATTATTTTTTTATTGTTACATTCTACTTCTCCCTTCTCAAACAGTAATTGTACTGATTTTGGTTTCATTCGGATCATTTTCCTTCGAGCTACAGACAGCTCCAAAAAAAGATACTTATATTATAACCACCCTGTATAGAGAAACTTCGCGTATTATGCGGTACTGTTTACATTCGGGACAATACAACATCCCGATATTGTTTAAATCCCGAATACAATTACAAACTTGAACTCTCTACGAATAATTTTTACAGACAAAAATTATTTTACGAAATTTTAGCACTTGCAAACAAATAATAATAATAATAAAAGTATTTTGAGGGTATTGTGAGAAAGTCGGGAAACATGGAATGGGGGGTTAAAAATGAAGCAAACGAACAAAATTTGACAAAATACAGATGTAATGATATCAAGAGAGCATGATCAAGATATAGTGTCTAGGTAGTCAGCCTATTATACTCCAGTTCATACTTCAGATTTGCACAAATCACAAATATAAGGATCTGTCTTTGCGACACCATAATCACGGTAAGCAAGGAACGTTATCTCATATCTGTACCAATAATAAAGGTTGTCGAATTTTGACTGCCGTAGACCAAGATTGGAAGACCTTTTCACACCCGCGTGCCAAATTATTTCAAAATTTATTTTACATGACCATGACGTGCCAACTAAAAACCAAATCCATTGGATCAAAAATAATGAACTAAAATTAGTTAAGAAATATTATTAGGATTTGAAAAATATGAGTATACACATTTGTACGTATTATATACTGTAATAATTGTAGTGACTTATTTTTTTAGAACGTATTGAAAAAATAATGAGATTAAAAGGGATTTATGTTGTTGCATCTTTTATGTAAAATAATTAATATCAGTTTCATACATTGTTATTTTTAACAGTATGCAAGCTGAACTGGGAATCAAATGACCGATTACAGTTTTATATATTATTTTCTGTTAAAATATAATGGCTCACAGATATAGATAGATGGGAAAATGATTAACCCTTTCAGGGGCAAAGTGCAAAGGTTGCAGAAACATTGAAATGATTGATTGACAACAGGATTTTCAAACTCATTAATTTGAGAAAAAAAAGTAAAAGTTTTTCTTCATCACGAAAAGCAACATTTTGTTTAAAAATTCTGGTGTCAATGTGGCATTTGGAAATTAAAATTAAGTGGGCTATATTATATCTACCGCCCTTCAAAAGGTTGAAATAGCAAACGTCGACTTCTTAAATAGCTTTGGCTATAAATAGCTCTAAATTCCAAGTTGACAATCTTTTATCATCAAAATTGCTACTTATAATATTTTTCCTTTGCGATAGTTTCCAAATATTGCCTTAGTTTCATAAATGTTTGAGCCCATTTGGAGTTGAATAAACTGCAATAAAAATTCTTCAATTGGCAATCAATCGATTTTAGACAAGCTCAACTTATTTAAAATCGTGTATTTTCTCACTATAGCTTGATTAAGAACCATAGGCACGGATTACGGTAAGGGGGGACAAAGAAACGCACCCCCTCTAGAAAATTACAGGAGGGGCGCTGCCCTCCTTGAAAATCTATATTAATAAAAGAAAGTTTCGCTCTGTGTGTGTGTCTGTTGGCGATGGCTAGCAAAATCTAGCCCACCTATAGAAGTCTGGAAATTTAGGTGTGGATAGTCCAAGGTCTGGCCATGTGCACCTGAGCCTCAGAAGTTTAATATTTTGATAATTAGTTTAGATATTAATTAGATTCTTATTAACCATCGCTTCTAAAATGTCATCTTTTAAATCAAAATGGCGAAAGAAACGAACTGGCGCATTGGATTTGCAAGCGGAAATGAACGAATTCGAAATTGATATGAATTTGAAAATTTCTGAGCATATGTAAAAAAATATTCTGTATCTGACTATGTGACTTTTGAAAAATTCGGTTGGTAATTTTTTTTTTAATTTATACAAAAAACTGCACAAAAATTTGCCGGCGCCAGTGAAAACGATCCGAGAAAGTTTCAGACAGGGATCTGCTTTCATTAAAAACTGAACTACAAAGAGATCTGTTTCTCTGGCCGAACCCTCCATTTAGTTTGCGAAAATGAAGGGAAATAATTGCCAATTTTTACTAATGAACAAAACTTTAGGTAACTAATTAAGATATAGATTTGAAATTGAGGTCGGGAAGGGGTGTCATCTGCCGGCTATTTTAGCGTAGCGTCTTCGTTATGTTCTAATTATCAGAAAAATGTAATTCTTTTTTTAGTGATCGCGTTAATGTAGGTGACGGTGGTTCTCTTGAACAAATTATTCATTATATTTGCGAGTATGGGGAGGGAGGGGGTTAACGCCTTTCTCCGAGATTGTAATTATCTCGGGCCCGGACAACGCCGGGCGGGTTAGTTAGTATAGAAAAAGTTATGGATGACTGTCCCTTCATCTCATCGATTGACTTCTGCGACTACCAAGATCCACTGTGCCCGCCCCTGATATTTTGAAATGTAAAGCCTTTTTCAACATTGCGTCAAAAATATTTCGTCGCGTGCCATTCGTCGACTATCGTAGACTATCAGAAGTTGAAAAAAAAAATTATGCGCAAAAACAGAATTTCGAAAATCGTATTTGTTTTTGTCCCGTCCTGTTAAATGTAATAAGTTAAAATAAACAATCATTCGAAGAATTCATTTGGAAACATGCCGAATGAACTTTATTTTTGCGAATTGCACAATGACGTAGTTTTGTAATACGAGTCTTATAAGGTCTGCCTCTGCCGTGATACGGACGATCAAAAAAATCAATTGAAATTTCAACGAAAGATATCTGAAGCAATTTTTTCAGTATTTATCGAAAGTTCATTTTGTATTTTTTCCATCATGTGAGGCTTTTCTTTTCATTCAAATCTTTGACCTTGGAATTTTAATCTCTCTCTCTCTCTCTCTCTATATATATATATATATATATGTCGTGTTTCCAAGTTCAAATCCGGGAAAAAGGCAGTCGTGCTCGTGATAAATAGGGTTAGCGATGTGATTGGTTTCCCTTTTAGCTCGCATCAGGCGGCAGTGTGGTATCATCAACAACAAGAAATGTCAGTCCATATTTTTGTCGAAGAACCTTTTATTTCCAGTTTTAAGACATCTCTTCAGGGAAAATGCTCATTAGCCAACGCTAAACGAAAAAAAATACAACGTTCCATTATTTTCTAGAATCCGTCCCGATTCTTTTAGCAAACACCAGCGTCGAAAAAATCCTCTCCGAATCAGGATGATCGTGTTTTTAAACTAGCTTGCGTAATAATACAGAATACGTCACGTGACCCACTTCTATCGAATCAAAAGGTCTCTTTTGGAACTTTATCAATATTTCCGGCGGATTTATTTTGTTGTAAAATGCAAAAACTTTCTACGCCCTTCCAGAATATTCCATAATCTCGTACCAGATGCCTGTCATATCAACAAACGAGCTTATCTGTTTTTGAGGCTGTAGCTAAACTTCGAATTTAATACGTAATAAAAATAATAAGAAGAAAAGAAAATGAATCTTTATAAAAGGGAAAAAAAAAGAAAGAATTAAAGTTTTTCGGAAATATTTTAATAGACATTTGATATTTAATAATAGGATAACTTTATGAAATAAGGTTTTTTGAGCGGAATATTTTAAGAGATACGATATTTTAGCATTTAAATAAAGAAGTTATAGCAATTTGACCACACGGGAATAATACTAATGAATTTTAATAATGGATTAAAATAAAGATGTTCTATTTAAAGAATAAATTAAAAAAGCTATCGCCATTTTTAGAATAACTACATTCGAATAAATATTATTAAGTGGATTAGGAATAATTGGCTTTACATATGGATAGTAAAAGGCTATTTTAAGAATGAGAATTATTTTAATAAGCTGGGTTATATACCGAATATTATTGAATGGACAAATTTTATAGAATAATTGCGGAAAAAATTTAAATTTTGTAATATTATCCCCCCTCCCTAAAGATTTTGGATGAAGTTAATAGTTAAGTAACTATAAATTCAGACAATATAAATTTAATACTTTAGAAATTTGAATTTTGACTAGTATAAATTTAGAGACTGCCAGCAAGGAGATGGGGAATTTCTGAAGAACTGGAAGACAAAAACAAAAACAAAAATAAAATAATAGTAATCAATTAAAATTAATAGATAAATAAAAATAAAGCTACGAGCATTTCCCCTGTAAAATAATACAAGAAATGGTTACAATCTCACTTACCATTTGTAAGTGCACAAGAAAAATACAATAGCAATAAATAATAAATATTAATAAACAAGAAAACAGGATAATAATAGTAACAGAATTTTGCTTTTACCAAGTTCACAAGCTTTAGAATAAGTAGTCACTAGCAAATTGTTAAAACAAAGTTTTTTAAAAAAAATTCGACTTCATTCAAATTTGAGTTCATTAGATCCAACTGTTTTATTTCAGTCTCTTTCTTGGATCATGATAAGTCCTCATTTTGTTTTTTAAAAAAATGGTTACTGCAGTCCCTTTCTTAAAAATACAGTTTTTATGTAAAGGCTGAAAATAAAGACATTACTCCATCAAAATTTTAAAACTGTAGTCATTCTTACCAATACTTTATAATGACCTTATAATGCTAGCACTTGTCACAACATCTTCTCTTAAGTATCACATTAATTTTCTCACATAATAAACAAGTCAAATTATCTCTTGGTCGTTTATTGTACTTGGAATATGTTATCTTTGTTATATTCCTGTGGGATTTGTTATATTTCTGTTGGGATCCCACCATCTTTAACTAATATTTGTCAAACATTTTTTCACAAATAAATAATATAACTCTTCAATAATATAAATAAATGCTATAATAAGATTCAATTCATAAACATAACAATAATAACTTTCAATATAACTAATACTTCTCAACATATGTAGTAATTCATAATATAATTCAATAGTAGAAATAATAATATAATAACATCAGTATAATTTAAGAAAATATCACAGTTTGTTTATTTATTGTTAGGAAAAATATTGGTTGAGGATAAAATAATTACATAGCAAATAAATAAATTTCTTATTTTTTAATTATATAAGAAAGTACTTTTGCCAGTCGAAAGTATACAAAAAAAAAAATATATAATAATAATTTCAAAATCCAAATAAATTTAAATCTAAATATTTAGAAATTGAACTCTCAACCATAGTTCCTTACAATAATTTTTTCCTCTGATACCCTTTTACAAAATTATACTGTTAAGTTATAAGTATTCATATCCTAAATGCAGAGAGTTGTTTTTTTGGCAAACTTAGAATACATAAAGACAATAAATAACAAATAAAAGATGTTAATTTTAGCTGAGAAATGGAATACAAAGGCAATTAGTTTAGATACTTAATTTTCTATTGTCACACCAAAACAATCACTGTAAAATCACATCATCACTATCCAATCATTTATATAATTATAGAAATACTTATAAACGGTTACTATTTGATTATCTATTGAAGTAAATAACATAATATTAAATTTTTGAAACAATTGGTTTAAGAAAAAGTAAATAAAGTAAAAATAGTTTATTTTGATATAGAATTAAAACATTTAATTTCATTTTTCAACATCAATTTGACAATTCCTAAAATCAAAATACACATCTTATGCCTGCATAAGGTGTCTACTCAACCTCAAAAACTCTCAAAAACAAGTAATATTCTCGTTGCGCACCAAGAACATACCTGATAATGTTGAAAATTATTGTAATAAGAGATATTTAAATAATTAGAATTTACTCTATTGTTTTTACTTTAGTTTGATTTTGTGATGGTGATTGTGATGTCTGTGTTGGTTTTGATTGTTGTTTGGGTTGCTCATGAAATAGTCTGAAATTATTTGGTGAAAAATATGGTCTTAATTTAGACACATGTACAATAACTGAATTTAATTTAGTCTCATAATTAAATTTGTCTATTCCATAGGTCACATCAGAAAGTTTATTTATTATTTTGTATGGCCCAGAGAAAGTAGGTTCTAATTTTCGAGTGTTAGGATATTTAAATTCTTCACAAATTACATAATCTTGTATTTCTAGTGGAGATTCAACAAATTTTCTATCAGAGAATCTTTTACTTTTAAGGTGGAATTCACAAGTTCGCGCTTTTGCAATTTTGAGTGCTTTATTAACAGGAGGGTAATAATTTTGTTTTAAAGGAGATTCATAAGGTAATTGACCATAAAATAAATAGGCAGGTGGGAATTTGGTTATGGAATGTGGTGTGTTATTGTATTCTTGATGACTTGGTCTAATAATCTAGTCCAAGGTATTTTAGAAGAAATGGAATTAACTTTACATTTAAGTCTAGTAACTATAGTTTGGTTCACTCGTTCTACCTTCCCATTGGTTTGGGGGTGATGTGATGATGTAAAACGTTGTTGAACATGATATTTTCTGAGAAATTTTTTGAATCTTGGAGACCAAAAAGATTTATGTCTATCGCTAAGTATTGTTTTAGGTGCTTGAATATTGAAAATTTGTTTTAAACAGTTAGTATATGTTTCGGTAGTAACACTTTTGGATGGAAAAGCCCAAACAAACCTAGTTGCATGATCTATTATTATGTGTAAGAATTTTTTTGTTGAATTGTAATAATTAAATCCACCCACAGTATCAATAGAAAGACATTCAAAAGGTTGATCTGTGGCTGGCATAGCTTGTAACAAGCCAAATCTTTTTTGTTTTGGTTTTTTATTTCTCTGGCATGTATCACAATGTTTAACAAATTGTGTAATATCTATTGTCATGTTGGGCCAATAATAGTTTGGAGATATTAAGTTAAGCATTTTTTGTATTCCTAAGTGTCCAAAATTATCATGAGCAATATGTAATAATTTTCTCCTGAGTGACATTGGTACTACTATTTTTTTTAATCCTTTTCTCTGAATAATTATAATCCCATTCTCTTTTTTGTATTTTCTGTCACAAACATTATCTTTATTTTGCATCGCTATAATTTCTTTTTTGTCCAATAATAAACTTACATGTTGATTAAGATAAGCAACAGGATTTCGTGACAACATGTCCGCTTCGACATTTGTAGAACCTTTTTGATACTTGATCTCATAATCGAACATGCTAAGTTTTAAAGACCATCGAAAAAGTCTACCTCTTAGATTTTTAACATTCTTTAACCATACCAGAGATGCATGGTCGGTATGGATTGTGAATTTAGTACCATGAAAATAGTGATAAAACTTATCAAGAGTATCTATGATAGCAATGCATTCCAATTCAGTTATAAAGTAATTTTGTTCATAACTCTTCAAAATTCTAGAATGGTAAGCAATAGGATGCAAAAAATTATCTTTCCCTGGTTGTTTTAGAACTGCACCTACTGCTACCTGAGAGGCATCTACAAACATGTGGAGGGGTAATTTTGGGTCATAAATTTTTAAAATTGGTTTTGCAATTAGAGTATTTTTTAATTTCTCAAAAGAGTTTTGACATTCTGAGTTCCATTCCCATATTGTGTTTTTCCTAAGTAATTTATTGAGGGGGTATCTAATTTCAGCATATTTATCTATGAATTTGTGATAAACATTAATGGAACCTAAAAATCGTTGTAGTTCTTTAACATTAGAGGGAGGTTTCAATTTTTTAATTGTCTCAATATTGGTATTAGCTGGAGTTAAAGTCCCATTGGTGATCTCATAGCCTAAGAAATTAATTTTATTTTGATTTAGTTTACATTTAGAAAGTTTAAGTTTAAGGTTTTCTAGTTTACAGATTTCAAAGATTTTTGCTAAGTGATTTAAATGTTCTTCTAGAGAGGAGGAGAAAATTATGATATCGTCGAAATAATGGCAAGCAAAATCAATTTTATACTTATTGAGGATTCTTCTAATGGTTCTATTAAGTATCGGGGGGCCTGTCTTTATACCAAAGGGGAGCACCAGCCATTCGAAGAGGCCAAAATTGGTGGCAAAAGCTAATTTTTCTGTATCGGCTGGATGTATTGGTATGTGCCAGTAGCCAGAGGCTAAGTCCAAAGTGGAAAAATACTGGGCACTACTCAATTTATCTAAAATTTCATCGATAAGAGGTAAAGGTTCTGCATCGTTTTTAACTATTGCATTTAATTTCCTATAATCTATACATAGTCGGGTCTTTTTACCTTCCTCTCTTTTCATAGCCAAGGTGACGGGGGCAGAATAAGGACTATTGCTTTCTTTTATGAGACCAGCCGCTAACAAAGATTGAATTTGATTTTTTATTTCTTTTTCTTCTAAGGGGGAAGTTCTGTAGGGCCTCAAAGATATAGGTAGGTCAGATTTTAGTAAAACGCGTTGTGGTTCAATATTTATCTTACCCACATCATATTTATGTTTTGCAAAAATATCCCAATAATTTTGAACTATTTCCCTTAAATCCCCATTTTCAATTAAATTTATTTCCCCAATTAAATCTGGATTATAATCATTAATATCGCGAAAATTTTGAGGAGTCATTGAACTTCTGTAATCAGGCTGCACGTTACAATCATTGTAATTAGCTGCAAAAAAGTCCTGAGTATTCACAAAATTTTCATTAGTATATGGTGATACTTTGTCATCATTATATCCATTTAAACTCTCATTACTATCACCATTTGTTAATAACTCATCTTTACATGAAATAGTATATCTTCATTATAAGTTGTTATCAAGTTACCATCATTAAATAAATTCAAATTGTCACAATCAGAAGTTATCAAGTTATCCTTACCTTGTTGTAGTTTTTTTACAGTTACAGTATTAAAATGAAGTGATCTCTCATCATGTATGGATATACTCCTATTTATAATCTTCCTTCCCTGTTTTACTGTACAATTCTTACAATTTATATTTAAATTAAATTTTGAACATTCTTTTAACCCCAAGATGCAGTAATCTAAATCTGTATCACATACTAAAAAGTTAACATATTTTTGGATTTTACCCACTTTAAGAAGAATACTACACTTTTGATTAATTTGTAAAAATCCCTTTGCCTGACCAATAGTAACTGGAGGAACAATTTCAATTTTAGCATTCAATTTTTTAACAAACTTTAATGGTAAAATTGCGATAGTTGAACCGGTATCGACGATACATGGTAAATTATAATTATTCGTATATCCATACACAATTAATTGTCAAATATTAGGAGTACCAATTGGAAGAGTATCAGAGGGTGTTGAGTTGTTATTAAAAATACACTCTTTTTCCCAGTGAAAAGCATTCATTACACCCTTGTTTACACAAATTCTACATGGCCTAGATGGGTACTGGTTCTGAAAATAATTGTTTTGTACTCTGTTTTGAAAATTTCTAGGTCTTTGAAAATTATAGTTTGGTCGAGGAACCCAGTTTCGAGGAGAATTAAATTGATTATTGGGCCGATTTGACTGAATCCAATGCCTAGGAGTATTAATTTGTTGAAAATTTGGTCTATTAGGCTGCACACTATATCTAGGAATGTCAAAATTAGTTGCATTAGGTTTACTTGGTAATGATGGACTTGTAACAGCAGGGGTGGAAACTTCCACAAATTGCTTAACAATTCTATACCATTCTGTTGTACTCTCAGGAGGGTTAACAATTAGATAATTTTGATATTCTGGTTTTAAACCATCGGTTAATCCTTGTAGTAATATAGTTTCACATAAATGCAATTTCCTACCAATTTCAATTTTCTTTCTAAAATAAGTTTCTAAGTTATTTAAACTATCCAATTTCAAAGCAGAAAATTCAGAAAATTTCGGGATATTTACCCTAATAAAATTCTCAGTTAAGATATCAGCTATCTGTTCGTATTTAGTGCAATTAAGGCAATCATTAATGTAAATCTTAAGAGCTTCTCCCTTTAAATTTTGAGAAATATTTTTAAACTTCCAATCATCATCCTTCTTTTCTTTTTCACAAGCATCATCAAAGTATTTTAACCACGCCTGTATCTCAACTCCTAAATCTGGATCAAATGCTATAAATTTTGGTTCTGCCATAATATTTAATCTAACAAAAGAGTTGACTCGATCTTCTTTTAAATATCCGGATCTTAAAAACATTAAATT
Organism: Maratus michaelseni; assembly: GCA_963931845.1. Taxonomy (NCBI): domain Eukaryota; kingdom Metazoa; phylum Arthropoda; class Arachnida; order Araneae; family Salticidae; genus Maratus; species Maratus michaelseni. The sequence goes on from OZ007594.1 coordinate 59,362,836, forward strand.
TTAAACTTATAACACTATATACCATACAAATAACGAAATAGATAAAAGAGTAAATAAATATGTAATTTACGATCTCAGTAACATTTTAAAAATAATAGATTTTTTTTTTTTTTTTTTTTTTTTTTTTTTTTTTTAAGAATATCTGTTCTTAAAACATGAAAATATAAATTATACCGCTGTCTATAATATTACAATGACGTATCACACGAAATCATCAAATAAATTAATTAACCTTAACAACACTTAAATATTTGCAACAGAAATAAATTTTAAAAACAAAATTTTAATCAGTATAACATAGTATATAAAACCTTTAAATTTCAAGGTAGACTATTAAATAAATAAAACATTTTAAATATAACATAAACTAATAAATATCAACATATAAAGATACCAATAAATAAAAATACCAACTTACAGTTACTCTTGAGCATATTTCACAGGAAAGTCTCACACATCTAAAAATCTTTAATTTTCTTGATAACACAAAAGTTCTGCTTTTTCGCAATCCTTTAAAACCAACACCATGAAGACGCTTATGAAGATGAATAGTATATTCTCTAGCAACAACTTCACTTAGGCCAACTTTTCCTCTTCTTTTCTCTTTTAGGCTTGACCATTTTTAATTTATTATAAAACTACAAAATAACAAAACACCAGACGTAAACGTGCTGTAATGGCGTAGACGTCCTCGTAACATATTCTTCTAATCGGCAAATTTCACGTTTAACTACACAAACTTTCTGTTGATCACCAGCATCCTGTTCGACTTATTATATTAATGTCGTGTTTCCAAGTTCAAATCCGGGAAAAAGGCAGTCGTGCTCGTGATAAATAGGGTTAGCGATATGATTGGTTTCCCTTTTAGCTCGCATCAGGCGGCAGTGTGGTATCATCAACAACAAGAAATGTCAGTCCATATTTTTGTCGAAGAACCTTTTATTTCCAGTTTTAAGACATCTCTTCAGGGAAAATGCTCATTAGCCAACGCTAAACGAAAAAAAATACAACGTTCCATTATTTTCTAGAATCCGTCCCGATTCTTTTAGCAAACACCAGCGTCGAAAAAATCCTCTCCGAATCAGGATGATCGTGTTTTTAAACTAGCTTGCGTAATAATACAGAATACGTCACGTGACCCACTTCTATCGAATCAAAAGGTCTCTTTTGGAACTTTATCAATATTTCCGGCGGATTTATTTTGTTGTAAAATGCAAAAACTTTCTACGCCCTTCCAGAATATTCCATAATCTCGTACCAGATGCCTGTCATATCAACAAACGAGCTTATCTGTTTTTGAGGCTGTAGCTAAACTTCGAATTTAATACGTAATAAAAATAATAAGAAGAAAAGAAAATGAATCTTTATAAAAGGGAAAAAAAAAGAAAGAATTAAAGTTTTTCGGAAATATTTTAATAGACATTTGATATTTAATAATAGGATAACTTTATGAAATAAGGTTTTTTGAGCGGAATATTTTAAGAGATACGATATTTTAGCATTTAAATAAAGAAGTTATAGCAATTTGACCACACGGGAATAATACTAATGAATTTTAATAATGGATTAAAATAAAGATGTTCTATTTAAAGAATAAATTAAAAAAGCTATCGCCATTTTTAGAATAACTACATTCGAATAAATATTATTAAGTGGATTAGGAATAATTGGCTTTACATATGGATAGTAAAAGGCTATTTTAAGAATGAGAATTATTTTAATAAGCTGGGTTATATACCGAATATTATTGAATGGACAAATTTTATAGAATAATTGCGGAAAAAATTTAAATTTTGTAATATATATAGATATATAGATATATAAAGAACTGTGAAGCTTTTTGCATTATATAAGAATTATATTAAATTGTATAAGAAAATCTTATCTATGAAACTTCCTCTTCTTTTATTGAAGATTAATTTCATAAAGGAGTTTATATCTCAGAGCTGTAACAATTCGAAATGTATGGGAATGGGGATGACTCAAGTAGTGGCATTTTCAAATAAATTAAACTACTTGTATTATCATCATCGTATATATATATAATAGGATACAAAATTTATTTAAAAAAAAATCGGGTTTCATGCATTTAGTCATTTTATTTAAATTACAAAATCATTTTTACAACATAAATTTTACACTCTTCATTTTACTCACACAAAGTCTCATCATACATTGCTAATTATTGTACTTGTCTTTCCATTTCATCTTTATTATACAGTGCACTCCCGATTATCCGGGTTAATCACCGGGAGGGGTCACACGGATAATAGGAAAACACGGATAATCCGAAAAATCTGTTCATTAAAGAAAAAATCAACATCAGTACAAAAATATAAAAATTACTTACATTGGCATGCTGTATAACATTAAACTAGTAATTTTCCTTTTAACATTTACTGCTTAAGAAAATCTGTAATGCGTCACTGCTTCTGCTGTTCGTTTATTTCTTATCGTATAACGACACATATTTTACGAACCGCAGTAATGTCACCGTAATAAAATCCTTTTTGTTCCGTATATCCCCTATATCACGTACAGTTTGTAATCCAATTTGATAATCCTTTGCTAATTTGCTAACTGATTCCCCATTATAAAGTTTTTGAAGGATTTCTAATTTGTTCAACACTTAAAAAGTTTCGTTTTCATTTCACACCAATCATTTTTACCAGTAAAAAGTTTCACGCTACTAACTGACGATAAACAAGAAGCAAAAACTAAAGGAACACGTACGAAAGTGAGAGAGGACAGTTGAAAGGCTATTGTACAAACAAAATTCCGATCCCTCCCACCTCCTTCAACCCTACCCGGTCAAATAGGTTCCAGAGCGTTCGATTTGACCTCTACGCACTTCACAATATTATCAGCTAAACCGGACAAGATTCTAATTCACATCGACATCGATTTTACAGGCATGATAAGCGTGAAAATGTTTCTCCTAAATTTTTTTTGTGAGTCAGGAATGAGCACGGATAATCCGCAAACCGATAATCCGCGCACGGATAATCAAGAGTATACTGTATTTAAATTGTATTTACTTTCTTTAGTCTCCCCACATTTTAAATATGATTTGCTTTGTCATTTTTTTCTTTTGATTCTTTTTTCTCTTTATTCATAATAGATGGCAGCACTAGACTTATTATTTAACTTGTCTACAATTTCAGTTTTTACTTATATTTTACTGTGATTGATGGCAGCTCTAATCAATTTATTTCCTATTATAATTGTTTTTTCAAAGTAATGTTTGTATAGATATAGCAGCCATTTTTAGTTAATGATGACTGGCTGCTTGTCAAGTACTTATAATCTTGTTCAATCTACAGTAACATTAGTCTTTTTTGATGTGTCTTGCACATTATATTATGATGTAATTTCTATTTAAGTTGATTAATTGTTTATCTTTTTTGTATTTGAGTTGTATTTTTATTTATTTATTTTGTTATTTGAGCTCATGTAGGTTTTTAATTGTCTTGTTTCATATATATATATATATATATGTTATTAGGGGATTAATATTGTCAATTTTCCCATTTTTTGCTTTTTGATCCTTTTATGTATAATTCCTGCAGTGTCCATTCCATTGCTTTTTTTAATGTCTTATCCTTTGTTTTTCACATGTGCTAAACGGATATTTATGGGACTTAAATTGCCAGTTAGATAATTTTAGGGGGAAGTTTTAGTGTATAACACGTCGTTTAGTTATAGAGTTTTTTAGTTATGGAGCTATGGAAGAAGATTCTGTGATCAAGCCAACCAGAATATGAATTGGAATTTCATTCAGAACGCTGGTTAACATGTTCTGCTAACCGAATTTTTATGGGAGTTACGTTGTCAGTTAGGTAATTTTTTTCAGCGGGAGGGGCAGGTTTTAGTGTATAACACATCGATCTCTGCTACTTAGTTATAGATCTATGGTAAACATATTTCTATAATTAGGTGACCCCGATTATGAAAAATTAGCTTTTTTAAAAAAAGTTCGACTAAGCATATTTTGATGCGAGTTGCACTATTAGATAAATTATGCAAAAAAAAAAAAAAAAAAAAAAAAAGTAAAATTAGCATTTTGAATTGCAAAACTTGCTGTCTACAGGAGCGAAGCTGCAGACAAAAGCTAGTAAGTAATTAATTATTTATGAGAATCGTTCTAACTAATTATTAATACCGTTACCGCACAAAATCAGTATTTTAGTTATTTTACATAGAAGATTTAAAATACTAAATTATAGAGTTACGATTATAAAATTAATGGGATAACGGAGATTCAGGGGAGGAAAGAACTCTCATTGGAATAAATAATAAAATATTTGATGCAATAATAAATAAAAATATTTCACAAAAAAAAAAAAAAATGTACTGGAGTATCAGCGCATTAATATCATTTCCTGTTACTATAAGATTTGGAAATATGCTTTGGATTGTATTACTCACCATGACGTGTAATTTGACGTCAAATTTAAATGAATAGGCAACATATCACAGACAAATGTTTATTGCATCACAATATGACACTAATATAAATATACACAACCCTAAGATTTAAAATATTTCGCTAATTTAAAAAGAATGCACTTAGTCATGCTGACGTTCGCATTCGCACTACATCGGAGTAATTCCCAGACTAAACTGTCTCTCTCTTGTTGCCATTACCAAGAATAAAAAAATATCCCTGACGGCTCGGCCTACAGGCACAGGTAGACTTCGAAGACGCAGACCGTGGGACGCCTATTTGTTGGGAATTCCGGAAGAAATGACCTTTTTTGCCATGATGCCGCAGTTGGGACCACCCACTTCGAAATCTAACTTGTTTCCAGGCGGAGCCGCAGGGATTTTTTTTTCTATAAGGGTTGGTCCTATAAAAAACTTGTCAATATAAAACTTTTAGATAATATTAAGAGGATTTATAATAAATTTAAGTGGATTTGATATTTTGTGAATTGACGAAGTTATGAATTTTTTTATTCTACCCCCCCCCCCCCCCCCCGTATTCCCTTCCTTGGGGCAATTTTTAATGATATCAAAAATCTGTCATACAGAAATTTTCGGTCCTTTTCCTAGAAGTAATAATAACTTTAAATGGATTCGATACGTATTATAATTAAGAAGTTTTGGGTTTTTTTCTGTTTTCACAAAAAGCCCCCCCCCCCCCTCATTGGGGTGATTTTGCCCATTAACGAACTTGTCCATGAAAAAGTGACATAGATAGATAGATAAAGTTTTGAACTTGGGGGGGGGGGGGGGGGTCTAGAAGTCATAATCGGCGTAGATCTGCAAAACCTTTTCAAAAATTCCAACTTAGGGGGAAATGTAATAGGTAGTATTTTTTACGAAATCTACCTAATTCAGTACAGGGAGAAATCAATGAGTGTATAGCCCATGAAGTTTTAGATCTTTCAAATTTTGACTCTTACAAAAATATTAAATCTCCTGAAATTGCTTGAAATATTTTTTGCAATAATACTAATATGACATAAATTAAATTCCGCGTATAAAGTTTGAAATATTAAATGAAAGGAGTTCAGAAAAAAAAATACTATCAGAGCTAACTTTGAGACACCAGACACCTGATCTGCAGATATAGAAATGTAATCAATAATAATATACATAATTATGTAGAAGTGTTTTAATGAGAGATGAATTGTCAAACTTTGAAGACAGAAAACAACAGCCTTCACATGACTTAAAAAAATTGTATTCATTTGAATCAGGAGGTTCTTTTATGCTCGTTGAAATATTACATAAAAGATGTTCAGAAAAATAATCAGAGCTAACGTTGAGACACCAGAAATCTGATGCAAATATAGAAATGTAATCAATAATAATATACTTTATTATGTAGAAGTGTTTTAATGAGAGATGAATTATCAAGTTTTGAGGACAGAAAAGAACAGTCTTTACATGATTTAAGAAAATTTGTATTAATTTGAATCAGGAGGTTCTTTTATGCTCGTTGAAATATTACATAAAAGAAGTTCAGAAAAAAATCAGAGCTAACGTTGAGATACCAGAAACCTGATGCAGATAGAGAAATGTGATCAATAATAATATACTTTATTATGTAGAAGTGTTTTAATGAGAGATGAACTGTCAAATTTTGAAGACAGAAAACAACAGCCTTCACATGACTTAAAAAAAATTGTATTCATTTGAATCGGGAGGTTCTTTTATGCTCGTTGAAATATTACATAAAAGAAGTTAAAAAAAAAAAATCAGAGCTAACGTTGAGACACCAGAAACCTGATGCAGATAGAGAAATGTGATCAATAATAATATACTTTATTATGTAGAAGTGTTTTAATGAGAGATGAACTGTCAAATTTTGAAGACAGAAAACAACAGCCTTCACATGACTTAAAAAATATAAATTGTATTCATTTGAATCAGGAGGTTATTTTATGCTCGCTGAAATATTACATAAAAGAAGTTCAGAAACAAATTAGAGCTAACGTTGAGACACCAGAAACCTGATGCAGATAGAGAAATGTAATCAATAATAATATACTTCGTTAGATAGAAGTGTTTTAATGAGAGATGAATTGTCAAATTTTGAAGACAGAAAACAACAGCCTTCACATGACTTTAAAAAATTGTATTCATTTGAATCAGGAGGACTTGAGTCCCATGAACTCCTGCCTTTACGCCCCTTCATATATTCATGTTTCCAAAGACATTGATGTTCTGATTGTCTTAAGAAATACAAAGAATTGTTATCTTCCATATTCCTTTTTGTAATACGAAAATTAAATCTCGGAAATCTATTGGTTTATGAGATTTCTGAAGATAAACGAATGCTTTTTCAGAATCGTCGGTATCTCAGAAAGGGTTATAGTATTGTATTTTCGAAAACCTTCTTGCTATTATCAGAAACATATTTCTTTTTTTCCCTGTGTAATGTTCTGATTCTCTTAAGAAATACCATCTAATTGTTCTCTTCCGTATTCTTTTTTATTAATACGAAAATAATTTCGCCTTCCATCATCTATTATTCCATTTAAAGTCATTTAGATTTGATAATGTCAATTAAAAGCGACAAACGTTCTTCGTTATCAGACCTTTATTGAGCCATTTCGTCATAACCACGACTCTATCTCATTTGACTTTAAAAGGATTCGTGAAAAGGCAATTAACCTGAGTGCCCATTATGTTAGTCTTCATCAAGATTTTGGAAATTCATTTTTTTCTGTAATCGATAACATTCTTGTAGGATAATGAGATTATATAATTCATGTCTGTTTTAATCTAGGTACATTAAAAGCAACTATTCAAAGTCTCTGAAATTACTGATAATTGCGCATATATACATCTTGATATTATGAACGAAGCAGATTTAGCTTGTATAATACCAATGTAAATTTGTCTATTAACAGATATGCGTGTTAAATTACTTTATTATTTAAAACAGATACATAGGTATGTCAAGAATTTCGGAATTTCAATATCACTAATTCTTATTTGAGTCGTTTATTTAGAAAACCCCTAAGTGAAGCATTTCAAGTTTTGAGATATTTAAGAAAAACTGTCTAACCAAGCTAAAAGTAAAATTTTTTACGACAAATAAATCCAGGATGTAAAGCACGGCTCTGTACATCAGATCATAAAGTAATTTATTCATTAAAATCTAGGAGAGGGGATATTTGTTTTTCTTTTGCATTTACTTTCTTATTAAAAAAAAAAGACAACTGTTTCCTAATCCACGAAAATATAATATAACCACCAACGAAAATGCACAACAACCTCTTCTTCCCAGTTACCTACGATTCTGAAAAGTATTTTTTATATTTAGAAACCAACATATTTTCGAGATTTAGAGAAGAATTTACAAAAACAAAGTTTCTTTTTGCTGTCACCGATTTTCGGAAACATTTCCGGGTACTTTCTGCAGTGCATTAATCAGCTTTTTCAACCCGGAACATGGGTTTTACGAATGCTATAATTTCTCAATTAAACATTTTCAGCTGTGTAATTCAATTTATACATGCAAGAATAGTAAACTAATATTAATGCTGTTAATTCCTCACGTTCATCTGTAAAACATGTTTGTTGAAAATGAAGGGAGAGTTAGCGGGTAACTCGAGATATCTATCGAAGCAGAATCATCCAAGGATATTTGATAATGATTTTTAAAAAAATGTCTGTAATTAGCCGAGATATTAATTATCTTACTTGATTTTTTTTAATGTATCGTGTAGGGTATCGTTCGAAAGATCTCGAACAGCAAACTCAAAACTATATTTGTTTTAATTTTAGGTATTATATTTTCAGAGATATCGTCGAAAGTATACTGGAAAAATATGCTTTCTCACCCCCCTTTCTATTTCCAAATCTACTGAAACTAAAATTATAAAAAAAAGAGGTAGTAGGTGTTTATTAATTAACAAACAGTAGTTAATAAATTTAATGTACGGAAACCTTTGAGCGCAAATTATACTCGCACTTGACCGATTTATTTATACTATGAGTCGCGCAGAGCAGCGATACCCTCGAAGGCAAAACTTTAAACTCAGTTGTCTGGAAAACTGTTTATTAATGTTTTTGCCAAGATACCTTTTCAACAAGTTAACAGATTTACATGTTTCTTCTTCTTAAATAAAAGAAATTAAATTCTGTACAAACTATACACATAAAACAAACAACGAATTTGTTTTCCCTCAAATTATAGCCAAAAATATGATTATTTTCTACGGTTTTCGATTTTTCTTTAACATTTTTTTAAATGTATAATCAAGAAACAATGTAATAATCAGTATAAAGAAGAAATGACGGCTCAGAAATATAGAACGCGAATTTCAAAATTGAGGCAAAACTAGTTTTGCAAGATTAAATTTATTGTACGCTATTAAAACTTTTGTTAGTGTTTAACAAAGTGTTATAATTTAACAAATATTTTTTATTTCCATAAAATTTATATAAATAAATGCAAAAAGAAGTAATAGTCTACAGTAATTACAGAGCTCCTAACCCATCATCAAACTTCAGTCAATTTATTTAATTTCTAATTTTTCTGGTTCCCTTGAATGATTTCATAAATATTTAAATTTGCAATGCATTCTGAGAAAAACTGTAGAAAGTTTTACACATATATGCATGGTAATGTTTGTTTACGGAATTAAAGGACATGTTTTAGGAGTATATACAGGGTGTTATCCTCTTATTGTTATCCCTCGTAGTATTATCAATTAGCTAATTCCAATAAATTAAGTTCTGCTAATCAAAACATACCAATTGAATTTTTTTTATGGCTGGCTACAAATAATTATGGTTACTGATACGTTACTGTTTCACAATCGTTTTCCTGTTCGATTTTTCTGAGATTAATTTAATATTGTTTATTTGAAAAAAAAAAAAAAAAAAACTTGCTGAGTGATACATCCAACCAGCTAAATCTGTTTGTACATTTATTTAGAATATATAAATAATCTTTTCATGTTCTTGTCAAAGAAAGGGTCGCTTTGGACATAATGATGCGTTGATAAATATAGAGGAAAATGAATTCGCAGAGGTTTATTGTTGAAAGCGTCAAAAGTAATAAAGAAATTTACGAATTGATCGGCTGATTATAAACGGTGTTTTATCGGTCAATTGATTGTGTAGTAGATTTAGTAGTTAGAGTTAGTGTTATCTCTCGTGTTGAGCTGAAATTTTAATTTTTGTGTATATATTTTTTTTCAAATAATTTTCATATTTATTTTAATATGAGTCAAAACAAAAAAAGTATGAACTAGCATTTTCTAAAAATATTTTCATTTAACAAAAAAAAAGAGTTCGTGGGAAGTTTGTGGAAAATAATTACTTTTTCTGATTATTTTAAGTGATTTAAAGAAAAGCATATTTAAAGATGCCATCGAACATTCTATTGCTTCTAATAAAAGAGCATTGCTCGCATCTTAAAACAAAACTAGTCGGATGTGTCAATCCCAAAACTTTCTTCTATCTCACACAGGTTTCACTAAAAAGAATCAGCACCAATTTATATCAAGGTCTAACTAAAACTCAAGTTTTATTTATTTCCGTGCATTATTTCTTGAGATATGACTATCGTGAAAATTCTGCCTAGCAGCGCCACCTGCTGGACGATTTTTACCAAAAACTAATCAGCACCCATTTATATCAGGGACTAACTGAATCTAAAGTTTTATTAAATTCCGAGCATTAGTTCTTGAGATAGAGCGCTCACAAAATATTTGTCACATACAGACAGACAGACGGACAGACAGTCACACACAGAGTCAGACAGACATTTTCTAGAAACAGTCAAATCGTGTTCAGGACCTTCTAAAACGTATAAATCCGTCGAAAACCGGAAGTCAAAAATTTTCATGAATCCAATACTTTCTTCTTGTAAAGTTAGAAGAAAGTAAAAATATTGAGAATATGTTATATTTTAATGCTAAATCATTTTTATTACAGTAAAACAATCCTATCAAATTTCATTTTCCTACAAATCATGTTCTTAAAAATGTGTTTTATTTTTATACAGGAACTCCCTTTATATCGTTATCCAATAACTAAAACCTAAACCGTTAGCTTTAGAGGTATATAGTTCCAATTGTAAAAAAATATTTTAAATGTTGTTCTTCATCACATCAAAAGTCATTTACATCAAAATAGTTTCTTTTTAAGTTTCGAAATAAAAATTTTTTAAACGGTTCCTTGGTCCGACAGGTTATATTTAGAAAAACTTTTTCCATGTTCTAATGAGTAAAACGATAAAAATTCCATTCTTCTACGAGAAAACGTTACCGAACTTATAATACTTTGAATTTTATTAATTTTCAGCATTTTCTGGAACGAAAAACGGAAAAATATGTTTCGAACGTGGTTTTATCATTAATAAAATGTTATTATTCTAAAATATTCTTGTAATTGAATATATTTTTTAGTAGTGAAAAATCTTCTGCTATTGTCTTCAAACGACTTTCTTTTTCTACAATAAGGATGATTTTTCCAAAATCATTGTATGCTGCTTGAATTAAACTATTTGAAATGTTAATGATTATTTAGTTAAGAAAAAAAAATAGTTAGCATATGTAGTATAAGGTTTATTGAAAAAAAAAAAACTTGGTTTTTTACATAAGGAAACAGCAAAGACATACAAAGGTATGTCAGAATAATTAACGTATTTGCCTTTGCAGAAATATGAAATTTCTGTTCCTTTTTCCATGATCAGGGTTCTTTTCTGTTCTATGAAATGTCATACGAAATATATCTATAGCAGAAAAAAAGAGAGAAATTAAAAAAATAATAATAATAAATTAGAAGAGAACTTGTTATATATAAATATTGAAAATGTATAATATCATCTTAAGAAATCACAGACACAGTAGAATTTACAGAAACGACTTTTTTTTTTTTTTTTTCATTGTGATGAAACAAGTGAAACAAAATAACAAAATACTAAATAATACACCATTTCATCGGAGAAAAATTTCGAAATGAAGCATATAACGTTTACATATAACTGTAATTTTTTAATTTTGATATTTAAAAATTCAGTAAAAATCTATATTTTGCAAGATTTTTTTTTTTCGTTCGTGTTGTAAGGAAAACTGTTAAAATCAGACATGTAATTTTTTTAATTTCTCTTCTAATATTAAAATAATGATGTACTGCATACTGTTCTACGCATTTCACATTAAAATCTGTAAAATAATCTCGTAAATAAAGTTTATTTACTAAAACTTACTTCATAAGGGAGGTTTTAAAAACTTTACCGACATCTTCGTGCATGAAAATACTTCCAAATAATTAATTTACTACATGAATATTTTACTAATTGAAGTATATATGAGTAGCAAAGTTTCCTCAAAAACTCCTTAAGTATCGGATAATCATTTTAATTTTACGTGCAATGTAGAATTTACGGGAAAAGGGTAATCTACTCTACACTTCAAAGGCCGCTTCGCTGACAATCCACCGATCGCTAAATCCCATGTTAAACTATGGGAAAAATTAGAACCGCAAATATTCATTCATTACCTAAGTAAGATAATTATTAAAATACGGTTTTCACCATCAGAATGTACAAGTCAGATGCCGACGATGCGCATTTTTGGAAATTGTCTCCTTAAACTTTAAAAAATCCCTACAAATTTTGAAATTTCCACTCGATGAAATTTTATCATCTTCTTAAAAATACTTAACATTTAAGGAGACAATGTAAAAAAAAAAAAAAAACTCATATCCTAGGCATCTGACGTGTACTTTCTGATGGTGAAAATAGTATTTTAATAATTACAATAGGTAATGAGTAATCGCGCTTCTAAGTTTTCCCACAGGTTAACTTTGGATTTCGCGATGAATGGACCCTACTCACTAACACAAAAAATGACCGCTGTCGAAAGCGGATATTTTCAGCGTTTGTCCCTGAATTTATATACCAGTATTTTTAAAAGTGTTCTTCGCTTTACTTTTCTGCGATTAAATAACTCGAACGAGAACACACAGGAGAAATTTTAAAGAACTTTACTGACGTCTTTCATGTATGAAAAAAACTTGAATATAATTTACAGCAAAATTTCCTCGAATATTCCTCAAGTGTCGGATAATCATTTTTCGTGAAGGGCTCTTTACTTTGACAACCCACTTTCGCGGGTTATTTAATTTCCAGAATTAGATCTAACGTTGGATGTTGGCTGCCAAGAACGATAGAAGCGATAGCGACTTTTCGGGAGCAAGTAGACATATTTGATCTTCATTACTGCAATTAAATTCTTAATAGTTAGTGATGCTGTTGAACTCTTTACCTTTCCGATCACCATATTGTAAATCAGACCTGTACAACCTTTCAGTAAGCAAGGGCGCACCGTAGCTTGTGGCATACAGTGAAGGGCTCCATTATTCACATGATTCGAAAAATGCATGAATATTATCTCCTTTTACTATAGTGATATGTACACGTCTGCAAGATACATATTATCTCACAGAGGTTATGCCGTTGCTCATATATTCGTAGGATTATTTTATTCAAAATTTAATTTTTCCCTTCTTAAATATTAAAATATTATGGGCTAAATTATTTTCTAAATTAATTCTTCGTCTGCGCATTAAATACTTTATTGAAAAAGCTTTCCTTTCATCACAATGTTAATTTTATTACCCGTAAAGATAGCTTTACTCTATTCAGTCTATAAGCTTGCAATCTGCTCTGGTTTTTACATCTGGAAGCACATATTTCAATTAAACTTTACGGTTTGTTCAAAATATAACAGATGCATATCTATCTAAATTTCCATCTGCTGGTTCCGGAATTAATAATAATTGTATATACAGTTTGCCCCTATCAAAACCGCAGTTCACATGCATTTTTCAGATGGTGACTGCGTTGCCGTGCCTTTTCACTTATTTTTGCTAGCCTGCCAATTATGGGTTCCCTTGGCATGTCTACTGTTCGAAGTTAGCATTACGGTCTCTCAAACTCCGCGCCATTGGCTTGATTCAGCAGTTTTATGTTGGCATTGTAACTTAATGAAATAGATCAGATCATCTCTGACTACCAAGCTAGAAGGATCTAACTATTAAGTTAAGCTACGGAGGCCACCCCTTCGCTTCTTCGTAAACCGCATGCAATAACAAACTTTCCATGGATTTGTCTGTGCTTCAACGTTGCATTGATTTTAACATCTTCAGGATGAGAATACTGAGTTTTTGCTTATGACAACGCATCTTATACTCTCCACCGTTTCACAGTCCCTTATGCTTCTGTTTATCAGAAATCTGATATATGCTGGATTGCTTTTTATTTACAACCACTACATCAAAATTCTCCTCCACAGAGGTAGGTAATCATTGACGACAAACGACGGAGGTGGATCACCTAAACAATTGAACAAAAAACATATTATTAGTAAAGTTAACGTTACTATTTTTTTAGTTGTGGAGATGAGAGAGGGTGGGGGGTATCTCAGGGACTTTTGCGTAGGTAAACAAGCCAAAAACGTTACTAACACCTGTAAAAAAAAGGGGTAAATATTAATTATTTTAAGGAAAAGTAACTTTGGAAATAAATTTTTGTTTTAAAGAAATCTAGAAAAGTAAAACATTCGAAGGGGCGCCAAGAAAATATTCATGGCATCCACGAGCGTCACGTTGGACAGACCTGGTATAAAGTATTTAAATTGGAATTTGTGTGTTTGTCAGAGAGAATGAACACGATAGTTTCCAAACGGTAACTTTCGATTGAACTCCCATTGGACGAACATGTTATACGCCACTGTCGCAAAACTGTATCCATTTTCGTACAAATCGGTTGACGGATTAGGCATCTAATTCTTTTTACTTTCTTCTATCTTTCCAAGAAGAAAGTATTGGATTCATGAAAAATTTTCGACTTCCGGTTTTCGACGGATTTATACGTTTTAGAAGGTCCTCAACACGATTTAACTGTTTTTAGAAAATGTCTGTCTGTGAGTTTGTGAATCTGTATGTGACAAAAATTTTATGGGCGCTCTATCTCAAGAACTAATGCACGAAATTTACTTTATATTTAGTTAGTCCCTAATATAAATTGGTGCTGATTAGTTTTTGGTGAAAATTGCCTAACAGGTGGCGCTGTTATGCTGCATTTACCGTGATTTCCGCAATAGCTCTATCTCAAGAACTAATGCATTTATTTTCACCAAACTTCAAATTCAATTAGACTTGACATAAATAGACACTGATTACGTTTTGGTGTAGATATCCCAACAGGTGTCGCTGCTATGCTACTTTTTTCATTATTATCACGATAGCTATATCTGAAGAACTAATGCACGTATTTTCATTAAACTTCAGATACAGTTAGACCTTGACATAAATAGACGCTAATTACGTTTTGGCGTAGATATCCCAGCAGGTGGAGCTGCTATACCACTTTTTTCAAGATTTTTACGATAACCATATTTCAAGAACTAATGCACGGAATTTCATCCAACTTCTATTCTGCTAGACGTTGACATAAGTTGTTGTTGATTAGGTTTTGGTGTAAATAGCACAACAGGTGGCGCTGCTATGTTGTATTTTGCAGGATTTACACGATTTTAGCGATAGTCATATATCTCAAGAAACGGAATTTAATAAAACTTGAGTTTCTGTTAGACCATGATATAAAATGGTGCTGATTCTTTTTAGCGTATGCGAAACCTGTGTGAGATAGCAGAAAGTTATTGGGATTGGCACATTCGACTACTTTAAATCATTTCCCTATCACTTTGCGACTGATTCTATACACTGTAAAACAATAAAGAAAAATCACGCATAAAGCATAGATTGTGAAACACTTTCCAACACTTCCAGAACACTTTAACAAAACTTCTTCGTTTCATAAGGTAAAGAAGATACTATAAATAAACATTTCAGAAAACGCATAAACGCATTTGAAAACCAGAATTTAGCAATTACCACCGACAGCCTGAAAGGTATTCTAATTCTTTTGGGGAGCCCTGTATAGGATATATAGATTTGTATATATTCTAACATAGTATGCTAAAAATTAGTTTAGTAAGACAACGCATAACATAGGTGAAAATTCATCTTCATCAATTTCTACCAATAGACGGAAACATACTTAAATTCTTTTGTACAGCCCTGCATATTACCTACAGATTTTTATACATGCCCCACATTAACCTAAATTTAATTCAGGAAAAAACACACTTAAAGTTTCTGAAATCACATTTCCAGGTATTACTATTCATAGGCGGCCATGTATCCAGTTCTCTGAATAGACCTGTATATGTTTTTATTTTTATTTTACAAGCATTTCTTAGTATACTAAATATAAATAGACTTGAAAATGCATAACTAAAAAAAAAAAAAAAAAAAAAAAAAAAACCGTTTAAGTAATTCGCGCTTATCCTCAGTAATGCTTACGAATTCTTTTGTGTAGCCCTTTATATGATTTATAAAATTTATACACACCAAGTAGTAATGCAAAAATGTAGTTAAACTTAGAAATGCATACTGTAGCGTTAGCGTCACAACCAAATGGGACTGCAGTCAGGATGGCTTTTTAGAGATTTTTATTACACTCAGCTACAGGACAGCACAATGTACTAAAACAACTATAGACAGAAAAAATTCTTTAGACAATACAACTAGACTAACATTAAAGTAGTCTGTTGACAGTATTACTTACTGCTCATGGGTTTGCTTCTTTGAATCTCGAAAATATATCGGTTTTTGAGGTTTCTAAAGATAAAGAACGTTTTTCGAAATCGTGAGTAACTGGGAAGAGGTTATTGTATATTTTCGTAAGTGGTTATTTTTCGTAAGTTAAGAAACATTTCTTTTATTTTTTTACGTTGTAGGGAAAATCTCCAAGGAAATGTGACAGAGTATTAGTGATAAATATTGTAGAGATGTCACATCAAGCATTAATAGCGCGGAGGCAACGTCTCCAATTTCAAAAGAGGAGATCTAGCGTTCGAATCTAGCAGATTATGTTGTGTCAGAAATTTATAGAAAATACTTTTTTTTTTTAAACTTTCTGGATACTGGAGTGTTTAGAAAGTCGAGTGGGGTGACTACAGATTTTTTAATGTATGTCCACGCGTAACGTTGG
The DNA here is from genome assembly GCA_963931845.1 of Maratus michaelseni. Classification (NCBI taxonomy): domain Eukaryota; kingdom Metazoa; phylum Arthropoda; class Arachnida; order Araneae; family Salticidae; genus Maratus; species Maratus michaelseni. Next base: position 59,379,370 of record OZ007594.1, read on the forward strand.
AACGGATGATCCGATTTTGATAATTGTTTTTCTCTTCCTTTATCTTTGTTGGGAGGACTTCTATTGGTGGTGATTCCTATATTTGGAAAGTCAAAGGGAGTCACTTCAGATTTTTAAATATATATATATCTTTTGAAAAAAACAAACAAAAAAAAACTGCTTTTATATTGGCGTATTTTATTTCCGCAGCAGAGTGAGCTAAAGTTAATAAATACTTTTATATATTTTGTAGAAAGCTATATAAGCGAAAATCTTATAAATATGATTTTTTTTGCCCTAGTATATCGCTCGGCATTTCTTTGCAATATAAATTCTCATTTAATGTTAAAAATTTCTCTGTGATTGTTCTACAAATATTATGTTACTTCTCCTGTGAAAATCAGTTTTCTTTTCAATCCTTAAAAGGGAATTTAAATATCTCAAAAGTCATTACTGTCCCTTGTCCTATAACTTGATCAGTAAAACCATCAACAAACAATAATTATTAAAAAAGTTTGAAAAAACAATGGATTTATTATAAATACGAATCTCATGGAGCATAATGCTGTAATTTGTATATGAGTGAAATGTGCAATATTTCTTTTTGCTGGGTTTAAAGTTGTGTCCTTTAGTTATTTGTTCACTACTGTCCCGGTGTATGAATTTTCTCATATTTCCACCAGATGGCAGTATTATATCATTTTCAGTATTGTTTCCAGTAAGGAAGCACATATTGTTCTTAAAAAGTCGCCATTGCTTACTGTTTGTTCATAAAGAATATTTTCTGATTTAAAAAGAATGGGGGAAAAGATAAGGGTTCCTCTATTAAGGGTCACTACTGTCCCCATTGTTAATATAAATACAGTGGGTGATCGGTTAACGAACTTAATCCGTTCCAAAACAAAGTTCGCTAACCGAATTGTTCGTTAACCGATCATAGATTTAGTATAGATTTGTATGGGAATTCAATTAATTCGTTCTTAAAAGCTAAATAATATATAAAAATTAATAATAAATTCTCCCTAAATTTATTTAAATGTAATAATAATAAAACACGCATTGCATACATACAGTGTTGTCCTTCCTTCAGTCATGCTGTTTTTGAGTTTGTGAGGCATTAAATATTTGAGAAAAGCTTATTTTTTCTTTCTGGAGTTTTCAATCTTCCCATTTTAATAGAGCTAATATACGTCCGTATTTAATATGGACAGATCGCAGTTTCATGGCTTTGTCCGTGTCGTTACGTACTTAAAATAAATCATATAAGTTTATTACTTTGACCTATCGAAAACTTCATTAGTTCTCTAAAAGACTGTGTTTACTGCATAACCCGATAAAGCTCCAGTGGAGCCTAGAGCCCGTTAATAATTTAGGAACTAAATTTCAGTTAAAATAATTAACTTGCAATTAAAAATATTTCTTTAAAAAGGGACACAAAGTATAAAAATTAATGTTTTTGTATTCTTCATTCTAATCTGAGGGCCCTAAAATATAGGTCCTGAACTCCCAGGTGCCCTTGAATAAATTAGGCCATAAGTATACAACTGTTAAAATGTTCTCTAAGTCGATAATAGTAGATGCCATTAAATACAGCTCTGCAAATCTGAAACACAGCATTGCTTCTTCTTGGCTTTGTTTTGTTAGGTGTTCGTTATCCGAACATAAAATTCTCTCGCGAAAGTGTTCGTTAACCTGTTCGTTAATCTGTTCGTAAGCCGAACAGTTCGTTAACCGATCACCCACTGTACTGATATTTATAGATTAACCAATATCTAGCTCTTTAATCGAAAGTTTGATATATATTTTTGAAACAGTGCATACAACATTCCGAAAATGTTCTTTTTAAATTAAACTGGTAAAATTGCAAAAACAAATGTCACTACTGCCCCTATCACTTCTGTCCTCTAACAATTTGTGTTTTGTCTAATAAAAACTGTTCCATATTTATTTTTTAATAAAGTGTGTTTCAATAAAGCTACTAATTATTATTTTTTTGCAATATATCAGTGGTTATTAAAATTTCAAATTGAGCCTAAATAGAAGACACTTAAAAATTAGATATCAGTAGAACAGGAGCAGACGAAAATCACACTTGAGAGATTTTTGCTCATATGCTGCTAGCGTGTTAATTAAGTCAACTGATTTTTAATGTCATTAGTAGACAATCTCTTTAATTTTTCTCCATCTTCTTGACGGTGTTATGGTTTCATTCCTCCTCTGGAGTAGAGTCCTGCATCGGGTCGGGCATCGCGATTTTACCCGACCCGGACCCGTGAGCTGTGTGCTAACGCTAATTTGTTTCGTTACGGGTGGGGATGGTTTTAAAAGTTTCGGGATCAGGTCGGTTTAGGGTGGTTTCTGGTTAGGTTTTGACTCTTTCGGATTGACACGATTTTTCAAAAGAAAGTCCTTAATATGTTTCAAATGGAAAAAAAAAAAATAAACTATATATCTGAACATTAATGAGCGTATATGTGTTTATTTTTATACAAAAAAGTACGGATTTGAATATTACGGTTCAGGTCGGGTTTTGGGTTGAGTAATTTTTTTTTCTCATTCGGGTTGTGTTTTGGGTTAATTTTAACAGAAATTTCGGGTTCGTGTCGGGTGAAACACGACATGTGCAGGACTCTACTCTGTAGTGGCATGTAAAATACATTTTTTTAAATAAATATTTAGAAAAAACTATGTTAAACATAAAACTTTTGTATTACATTATTTTTTTTTCTGTTTCTCATATTTAAAAGTATAGTTAAAATGTTATTTATTACAGCTGTGTTTAAAGTCGGTTAAATTAGTTTTTTTAAATATTTTACATTAAAACAACGATGTGTTGACTGTGAAAAATAATGAATATTATTGCTGGATTTTCCGATTCCCAAAGCCGCATCTACTGTTGTCGCGACAGCTGATGGCTGTTTTCCCGATAGATTGAGTAAGATCAATTACACATTTGAAAATCAGCTTCTTGTATTAAATAGTTAACTAAAAAATGTTGTTGCCTCCCGGTCTTTGAAAACGCCAAAAGAAAATAATGTTCACAGTATAATTGCTGAAGTATTAATATAATTACTTCAGCATGATTGCTGTTCACAGTAATTCGTATTAAAAACTATAAATTAATGTTATAGACATTTTTATGACTAAAACAAATTTATAACAGAAGTTTTAAAGTAATTCACTGAGGATTTCGTGCACTGAACATCATAAATCTTTTTTTTGAATGATCCTTTTTCTACGTAAAAACATCAAAATAATTTACGGCACGCATAATTCAATGAAAGTAGTAATGAATAGCCAAGTTTCTTAGAAATCTCTCTAAGCGTTGGGTAATAATTTTTCACGAAGTGCTCTAGACTTTTACAATTTCTTTTAAAATCACTTTCGCTTGGTTATTTAATTTCCAGAATTAGATCGAATGTTGGGTGTTGGTTGCCAAGAGCTAAAGAAGCACTTCTGATCGATAGTGTAATCTAAAAAGCACTTTAGATATTTTCTTAAGAGGAAGTGACAATGACGTTTGGGGAAAAGTAGATATTTTTAATCTTCATTATATAGTACTTTAATTCTTAATAATTAGTAGAACTGTTGAACATTGTTTTTACGTTTTCGTAACGACAAAACTAATATAATGTAAACAATAAAAATATTAATAGTAACCTACCGTATTGGAGATTTTATTTACGGATAAGAGTGTTTTAAGATAAATAAATGCTTTTCAATTTTTAGATTACTTTTATTTTAAACATTAGGTGGTTCTGTCCCCTAAGAGCTTACGCTCTTCCAGACCCTACAGATTCTAAAAAGATGCTAATTTGTTCTGTTTTAAAGATATTACCCGATTATAGCAGATTGACTGATTTTATTACGACCAGTGGCGATTGCGAAATAATTATTTTATTAATTAACGAACAGTCATGGAGTTCCAGAAATAATCTGAAACTATCCCCAGTCTGAGAGAGAGTCTAGAACTCATAAAATCTTTAAAATGTTCTCATAATAACCATCCCTCCTACTTCAAACTACTCCAACTGACACTATAGAAATATTAAACTTACCGAGTACTTGTGATTTGACAATATATTTAACATCTACGAAGTTTTAAATTCTGAAGTGTTTCAAGAGCCATGAGAGCTACTTCAGACTTCTTAGAAAGGACCCGTGTATAAATACACTGGAGAGGGGCCTTCTTTAGGGATTCGCAGACAGCACTTCTCTTGCTTCGCTGGTTGAATGGAGATTATCCGGTAAATAGGACATTTGCGTCAGAGTTGAATCTCTAGACGGACGTCTGGTTAAAGACAAGTTAAATCGAGTGCAGGACTGGTAGCTGATATCTCTCATAAAAAGTAACTCACGGGAAATGTATATATCTGCCGACAGGTTTTCGTATTCTTTTCTACATATCTGTGTTTGTTTATTCGTATTTGTTAGATGTTTGTAATGTCAGATCGTGAATAAAAAATTAATGAAAGTTAACTCTTATCGCCATCATGAATTTATTTCTCACTACGCCACACGGTTTTCTGTAATCGGATTGCCATTTCTTGCCTTTGACTGGGGGATATTTCGGATCTCAATGCCGCATCTACCGTTGTAGCGACAGCTGATGGCTGTTTACATGATAGACTGAGTAAGATCAATAACACATTTGAAAATCATCTTGTATAAAATAGTTAAATAAAAAATGCTGCTGCCTCACGGACTATGCAAACGCTAAAAGGAAAAAAAAATATTTTAGACGCTATAAGAAAATCGTTTAACATATGACGTAATTTTCACCATTCAATGCTGTTCGAACGTAATAATTTAATTACTTGAAAGTTTTCTTTCTTTTTTAATATTCACGTGTAAAAATGTTTTCAACTGAAAAATGTTTGAAAATATTTTTATTTGGGCTATGAAATAAATCTTTATTCAAATAATGAAATTTTAAATTAAAAAATTGAAAAAAAAAAGCCTCAAAAAATTTATACAAATTTAAAAAATGATTGGACACTGCGTTACAAAGGTACCGATTCTTCAAATTTTATGATTTTAGGTTCCATAATTGAGGTTTCGCGTTAATATATCTGATTATCGCAGTGTTTAAGCACGTACTTTGATTACTTATTTTCTAAATTTGTGTTTTATTTATATAATTTTATTTATGCATTTATTTACTGATCAAGTATTAATTTCCTTACGGAATATTAGCCGGAAACTAACGATGAACTATTTATATTGTTTTAAGCGCACACGGGTTAATCTTCCTTGCTGCACATGAGAGAGAGAGAGAGAGAGAGAGAGATTTTTTTTTTAAATCATGCTTGAAAATTATTTTAAATCCATAAAAAAAAGGAAAATCAGTAAATTCAAATACAATTTTCAAATAAATTGTAATTGAAAGTAGTTTTTTTTATATTCGACGGTGCAAAAAATATTAAATTATGCGGTGTTTAGAAATAATTAAATTAAAAAGAAAAAATGAAAATGAAAAAAAGAAAATGAAAATGGATTTCTTACATCGTTACCACCATCAATATGATGTCAGCGTTACTCGCGGACATGTTTTTTTTGCTTTATAATGTAGATTTTTTTCTTTTAACCGGGTTAAAAAAATATTTTTCAACCATTCATAAATTTTATAATTTTCCACCTATTATATGTATTAGAAGTTGGTGATCTCAGTACATTTTTTCGTTTGTTTTCTAGCGTATTTGACTTACGCTAAAACTGAAAAGCTGCAGCATGAAAAACTTCTGGTTTGCGTGATACGGTAAATTTTCTGTGGCTTCTCTTTAAGGCTGTTCATTAATTCTGAAACAATCTATATCCTGTCACTTTGATGGGTTTGTATGTCCAAGCTATTAAGGAGTCGATTACCTTTGACATGGCAAAAAATAGCTAAAGTTTTAAAGCTTATTATCTTTAAAAATATTAGTTCCCCTTTTGTACCAAATTTTAAAGGCAATTTTAAACAACCCGACTCTTTTCAATTTGGTCTTTTTGGGAAATTGAAAATGTTTAAAGAAGTTGGTAATTAGATAATAGAGATGAGCCTTGGCTCTGTTTTTGGAGCCTAAGCCCGACGATATGAAATCAGAACACGGGCCCGAGTTTGAAAAAAATTGTGCCATCAGAGCCTGAGCCCGTCCGAGTCCGATACCAAAAGTACGCAATAGAAAATTGTTAAGAACATTTTAAAATGTTTGCAGATTAATTTTCTCATTTAAAAATATCTTCTTAGATAGAAGCAAGTATTAATCCTAAATACTCCCTCATGACAACGTTTCATGATCATGTCCCTGAAAATCTGTTCAAAATAGCAAATTTGATATTTATACACAACCACTGTTCCACTCTAAAAACGACATTTTAAAAATTGCGCAAAAAATACTCAAATCTGAGTATGTCGCATAGTCAAAATCGCTCAGAATCAAAATTACTCAAGTTTGAAATGTGTATATACTCAATTCTGTAAACATGCACACACTCAAGAATGAAACATCATGTGCTCCTATTTGAGTATGTCCGTGTTTCAAAAATGAGCATGAACTGACTCATTAGAGTATTTCCATGTTTCAAAAACGAGTTTGAACTGATTCTAATCATTTTTGAGTATGTCCATCTTTCAAAAATGAGTATGAACTGATCTCTATGTGCTCAGTTTTGAGTATCTCCATGTTTCAATGTTTTCTGAGAATTTCTTTTTATTTCAGACTTGAAAGCATTGAGTCGTCCTCTTTGAAACAAAAAGTTTCATAACAAAATGAAAACATCGTTTTACTCAGATTTGAAAGTATCATTTTTCTCAGTGCAGATCTGCAAAAACCACGATTTTTATTCTTTTAAAATATTATTGTACAACTATGGTAGAAAGACATAAGTTATGTTTCCTAGTAATTCTGAAAAATCAAAGATGTAATGGAGGATATGCGGTCGTATACGCTTCTGGATTTTTATTATTTATTAATATTATTTATTTTTAATCTCCATATATACCCTCTGTTTCTCGCGTAAAGCTGTTGCGTATATTCTCTAGCATATAACCGTAACCTTCGAGATACTCAAGGCCGTGACATTCCCCCAAAAACAGAGGAGGAGAGGCAACGTTTCCGTCCAGTATCCAGCAAGAGAAGGCGCTCTGTTTTACTAAAAATTTTCACTAGAATTTATTTCTTTGAAATATATTTTTTAGGTGCGTTCGTAATTATATAAATACGTAGCACCTATTGTCGTCGTCTGGTCCGTCCGTCCGCATATAACAACGCAAAAACTACCCAACCGAATGGTTTAAAATTTAAGATATATTATCTTTGCAGAATTTTGTCGAGACATTTCAAATTTTTTAAAAATCGAATAAAAACTTTAGAAAATATTAATAAAAACATTTATTAAGAAATTTAATTTTTTTTTTTTTTAAATCGGTGCTTTCTTTTTATAGGAGCTTCCGAAGTTTAATCGTCAAGCGACCGAGATACTTATTTTATTACAGAAATTAATCTGCAGACGATATAATGCATTTCACAGAATTAAAAATCACCAAGATCTGAATATTTATATAACTAGCTAGAGTACGAACGCACCTCATTTGTAACGTTTGACGTGCAATTTCCAACTTGTTATTTTATTTTAAGAAACGGTATATAAATGAATGTAAAAAAGCATACACGGAATTATTATTTTATTATTATTATCATTGTACCTGTTTCATTGACATCTTAGAAAATTCTCCAGTTCCTACGTTGCTTGCTTAAGACTAAAAGAAATGCTTCAAAACTTTAAAAAATGCCTTAAAAAACTGCAACGCTGATAATAAATAAATAAATAAATATTTCTTATACAAATAATTACAAGAAAGGCTTGTTCTATTTTAAATCGTCTGATTATTAAAATAAATTTAACTATAATAGTAATAAAAATATAATAATAATTATAATAATTATTATTTATAATAAATAAATATTTCTTATAATTACACAAATGACTTTTTCCATTTTAAATCGTCTAATTATTAAAATGCACTTAATAATAATAATAAAATTTCTTACGCAAATATTTACAAGAACAACGTTTTCCATTTTATATTGTCTGATTATTAAATTAAATTAAACAGTAATAGCAATAATAATAATAATAATAATAATAATAATAATAATAATAATAATAATATTTCTTATAATTACAAGAATTACTTTTTCCATTTTAAAACGTATTAAACGAGAATTAAAATATATTTAATAATGATTTTTATTTGAAAATAAAAATTATCAATTATCAATTATTATTAAATGTATTTTAATGATTAGACCATTTCAAATGGGAAAAATCATTTTTGTAATTATTTGTAAAAGAATTATTCATTGGTACATATGTAATCGCACTTATGTGTACGTACATATGTATTCAAAGCATTTGCTCCAAATACAACCAAATTCAAACTTATCTTTTATAATAATTTCAAAATAATTCCTAATTGCCGTGCCATGTTGAATGTTTCTTTGAAAAGAATAATAATAATAATAATAATTCGTGAATATTTTCTCTGTTTCTTATATTCAATTAGAATTTTCAGCGACCTTTGTAAAGTGACCTTCAAATTTCTCCTTTCGTGATGAACCAGTGATTCCAAACTGCAATTTTTTGTGCATGTGACACCCAAATCTCATTAGTGATATGGCTGCATGAATAAATCTTGATTTAAAAAATTGAATTTGAGAAAAAGACCTCAATTTTGAATCTCTGTATAAGGGCGATGATGACGTCATTGTCGTTTCAACCAATAGAGCTGTATTATTTTATCAAGATGTATATGATGTCGTAGCATGACGTCATTATTTCTTTGGCTCTGCTATTGGTTTGTCTGAGGCAGACGAGATGGGAAAGATATAGGTAAAATATGTCTGGGTGGTAGTCTGTAGTCTTTATTTATTTACAAGGGGAAATCCCGTAATGTGAGACGAGTGAAAAAAATATTTAAAAATCAGCCAAATAAGAAAATTTTTCCCATAATATTTACCGGAAAATCTTGGAAAGATTCTGAGAATCTTTAAATATTAAAAAAATGTCAAATTTTTATTTATTTCTTTTATAACGTACACTACTAAATTTTCTGTATTTTTAATTTCTTCTATATATATATATATAAGAAGTATTAGGTTAGAAAAAAATTTTGACTACCGGTTTTCGTCGGATTTATACATTTTTAGAAGATTCTGAACAGGATTTGACTGTTTTTAGAAAATGTCTGTCTGTAAGTCTGCCTGTCTGCAGAGTCGTCCTTAGCGAAAGCGAGGCCGGGTGCCAGAACTTTTGCGAGGCCCTTCCATTCCGACCATAGTTGCCAATTTAGCTGTTTTATTATTCATCTACCAGAAAATTTTAATAGTAATTTTTGCTTTCTTTAATGACAGATATTATGTGATCAAATAAAGTAAAGGTAACTGTTCGGAAATTCTGGTAGACATTTTGAATGAAAATAAATCCTCCAAGTTGACAATATTGCTTCTCACAATATAATCGGCTTTTGAAAAAGCTTGCGCTCTCATGACATACACAGTGGCGCATCAAGGATTACTCTTTTTTTTGGTGTGCCTGTGTGTGGGATGTAGTATATTTCAGTATAGGTTTATAGAGAATCGGACCGATTTCCTTTCATAATACTCGGACTGGGCTCGGTCTATTCTTTATTCAGCAGATTTAGAACGGGCTGAGAATTCATTCTGGCCGCGTCATGTCGGAGCGGCTTTTTCTTTCTTTGGTGAGCGAGGGGGTAAACTAGTAATATTGTACAGTCGTTAAAAAAGAGAGAGACAGAGAACATCCTCATACTTTTTAATCGTCAAATTGCAACAGAATGATGCGAAAAGTACTGTTCGACTGCGAATTTTGTTTATTTTTCGAATTTGAATACAAATTTTGAAAGAGGAGTCATCTACATATTAAAAATTGTATCGACTTACAAATAAAAATATTTCCATCAGCCAAGCGTCAAACCAACCATCAGCTCCCTTGTTCGTGTCAATTTTTTATCGAAGACCCCCCTCTCTATATTTTAGTTTATCGTAAATATAAGGGGTAACAATTTAAAACAGTTATAACGTGATTCGTAATTATCGTAGGATAGTATCATATTTTGTATGATAAATATAATCTTTATAAAAAAGGGACTTTGTCGTTTTTTTTAAACCGGAGCTCCTAAATTTTAATATAGCACAAATGTAAGGGCTCGTTAACCAAAAACACTCCGGATCCAAATTGTCGCGGCTCAAGCAAATTTCGCATGGTAAACATTTTAGGGCGAGGGAGGAGGCTCTGTCGATTTTTTATCGAAGCTACCCATATTTTAACGTTTACATAATTATAAGGTGGTAACAAATTAAACACTTATAACTCGAACTGTAGTCTTCGTAGTACACTCATATTTTGTGTGGCATTTTTTATTTATTATATTAACCCTATCACTATGTTCTGGGGTCGACGCGGACCCCAAGCACTTTCAACAAGTTGTCAAAAACTATCACTCACAGAGTAGTATCAGCCGGTGACATCTCATATCATAATGTTTGTAACACACGGTAAAAATTAAACTGTACGAATATAAGTGGTACTTGTTTTGTTTTAATTTGAAAAATAGATAGCATATTTGTCCTGGGCAACAACAGGGCATGTTTCGATAGGACATAGTGATAGGGTTAAAGCGACAAAGTCTCCCACTTTATAAATATTACGTTTACCATACAAAAATAAGAGTGTTCTACGATAATTACAGCTCGAGTTATAAGTATTTTAAGCTGTTAGCACCTTATATTTATGATACACTAAAATGTGGGGGGCTGATTATAAAAATTTGACATAGCCCCCCCCCCTCCTTAAAACTATAAAGTTTTTCATACAAAATTTGTCTGGACTGTGACAATTTCAATACGAGTTATAGCTTCTGGTTATCGGGACCTTATATTCAGACTATATTAATATTTAGGGAGCTTCGGTTAAAAAAACTGACAAACCCCCCCTCCCCTTCCTCCCCCCCCCACACACACTTTATAAAGATTAAGTTTACCATACAAAATGTGAATGTTCTACGATAATTACAGCTCGAGTTATGAGTGCTGATACACTATAATAAGGATAGCTTCGATAAAAATCGACTAAACCCACTTCCACCCTTAACGTTTACCATAGAAAATTTGCATGGGCTGCGGAAATTTCGATACGAATTATAAGTGGTTATCGAGCCCTTATATTTGCACTATACTAAAATTTAGGGGCTTCTGTTAAAAAAACCGACAATGTCTCCTGTAAAATTATGTCACTTTGTTCATGCTCACAAAATTTGTGTGCGCTGTGACAGTTTGATCTCGAGTTATAAGAGATTAAATTTGTCGGGCTCTTATATTCAGCTTTTTATAAAATTTAGGGGGCTTGATAAGAAAATTATAATGGCCTTCATGATGCTGAACCATACAACGTTTGGTGGGCCCTACGACAAGTGGCGAGTCCGAGCTATAGGGGGCGAAATGGCACCGACGGGACCGAAGTGTCATGTACTCTAAATTTTATTATGTCATAGATAACTCTCAACAAAATAAAAAATAATTATTTAGCTATTTTGCATAAATTCGTTTTTTGGGGTGCGAGGCCTCCCTAGGCGCGAGGCCCTGTGCGGCCGCACCTGTCGCACACCCCTAAGGACGGCTCTGCCTGTCTGTCTGTATGTGACACAAATTTTGTGGGCGCTCTCTTTCGAGAACTAATGCTCGGAATTGTTCCGATTCAGTTAGACCTTGACATAAAATAGTGCTGATTAAGTTATGGTGTAAAAAAATATCGACTTTCTGTTTTCGAAAGTCACGAACACAATTTCACTGTTTTCAGAAAATATCTGTCTGTATGTGTCACAAATTTTGTGCACTCTCTAACTCACGAGCTATATGGTAGCAGAATAGGATGAGATTTAATGTGAAGTTCTTTTTGTATGGGAACTAGTGTTGATTTAGTTTCTGAGCAAAATCCCCCCAAGAGGGGGTGCCACAAATCGAAGATTTGTTCGATTTGTGTGTTATAATCTATAGTGTTTATGTTCGTAGAATTCAACGAAACATCAAATTTAGAATCCTCATGATAGAAATAGATTGTCATTAAATTTTGGTTGCGGTCATCTACGGGGGGATGCTGAAATTCGAGGATTTGTTCGAAATATGCGATGCTTATATCGCCAGTTCAAATGCACAAAATTCAACAAAACTTCGGACTTAGCATTCTGATTATCCAAATATATCGTGTAAAAAACTTATTTGCTAAATTGATGTAATTCCTTGTACTATTTAAATTATTTAATTGATTTGATTTGATTTATATAGCAGATAGTTTTGTGATGGCCACAACATACTAGTCCCCCCCCCCCTTTTTTTTTCCGAATTGTTACGCAACTGAAGTAACGCATTTCCGTTTTTAAACTGTTACGAATACAACAGCGCATTTTGTTGCGAAAAAGTTCTTCGACGACAGAGTTAAAAATTTTACTTGGCATAGAATTGAAAAGCCCTAAATTTAACTTACTGTATTAGTTGTTCTTTTAAAAGAGTAAAAAAAAAAAAAAAAAAAAAAAAAAAAAAATTGAGGGATCAACTTATTTATCTTTCTTTTCTTTTAAATAATCTGAACAAAATAAATGCTTTAACCCTCGGATATATCCGAACCTCATATGAGGTTCTATTGAAAAGTAGCCCTCAGCGAGCTGTGACTGTTTTATTTTTATTTCGGTATCACATATAAACTTCTTAAGGGGTTCAATAATGCTTATGAAATACTGCAATAAATAACAGATCCATTTCGTTTCAGAAAATTCAGTTGGAAAATCTGTTTTTGATATTTATTTTCTGCATGAGAGAAGGTTTTCTCAAAGAATTTCTGATTTTGGATCTGGATCTAAACAGAAATATGATCATTTTCAGGGTTTCGTTCATCTGATGAAACCCTATTCGTCTCACTCCTCTGTCTGTCTGTCACAGAGTTCGTTCTCAGAAACTGTATAAGTTAGAGACTTGAAATTTTGCATACTTATAGTTGAATACCTCCTGTCACACGACAAATAAAAAAAAATTGAAAAAGTTTTATATTATTTTAATTAAATGAATTAATTTAATGTTCATTAAATGAATTAATTTAATTACATATGACCATTTCTGCGAATTAGATTTTAAAACAGAACCTTAATTTCTAACTTTTCGCGTAGGCAAGGTGGTTCGGTGGTAGCGCGTTTCTCTTATAACTCAAAGGTTCCGGGTTCTATTCTCAAGGACGGAAGTATAAATTTTCGATTTTTCTCCTCTATAACTACATTTCATTGTCCGATGGATTTAATTAAAAGAACTTTGATATTTTTTGTCATTTTAAGGGTTCCCTTTTTTTAGCTAAACAGGTAATTAAATATGCTTTTATATACAAACATATGCTGTTACATTTCTCTGAAAAGCAGTTCCTGAATACTTTTAATTTTATTGAAAAAATAGTTTCCTCTTGTTATCATTTTTATTAATAATTTAATGGTGCTGCCATCTATGTTCGCATTGATAAAGTGTATTGATAAATGATAATGATTTAATAATTATAAATTAATGACTTGGATTTATTAATTAAAGGATAAAGTGTTTTGAAAGGAATATTAAACGAAACCATTTGTGCTATCTTCGATCACACTTATCCACTTGTTTTTACTTATTATTTGTTTTACTTGATACGGTTGTGGTGGTACTAGTGTTGCCAGGTCCACTGTTAGAAAAAGCAGGGCATAAAAATACAGTAAATCATACGAAAACGGAACCTGTCTATAACAGAATCCTGTCTTAAATGTAAAAAGCGTTTGGTCCCGACGGAAATAGTCCCATATAAATCTAACTACTAAGACGAAAAACCTGTCTTTAACGGAATATTTCTTTGGTCCTTGAGATTTCGTCTTAGTAGGTTTTACTGTATTAGATACACACAATTGCCTTAGAGAGTAAAACCTCGGAAAGCGGATTCACTAGTGACCTAAGCAAAATTCTGTATTGAAGAGGTCTTCAATTGGTCAGTTATAATTGTATGGTGTTCCCTCAGTAGAGCGACGAATGTTTGACGTTTAAGACGGGATTTGTTATAGGAATTTCCGTTTTGACAGGATTTACTGAACTAAATACAGTAAAATCTGTAAAAGCAAAATCGCAAGGGGTCTAAAAAATATTCTGTTTTATGCAGGTTTCCGTCTGACCAAGTAAATTTCTTTCGGCGAGACCGTAAAAGTTTTCCGTTATAGACAGGTTTACTGCATAAAGTTCCACTTGATTCAGATTAACGAATAGCATGGTACTAAAACATGTATAAAATAATTTGTACATCAAGGAAAATCGGGACTTTTGGCATCCCGCGCACTGGTTCCGCTGCACGGGTCTTGAAAGCCTTGAAAATCGGGACATCCCGATTAGTCCTGATAAGTTGGGACACCTGGTGATACCCTCGGTCCCGACCACTAAAGGCGAAGCAATTGAGACAATATTTAGGATAAAACAAACAAATTTATTTAAAATTAATAACAAATGAGGTTTTCAGTAGAACGGGCGAAGCTTAGCTATACGGTGCTCTAATTCAGATTCAACTAAATCTCAAAATAACTAAATGCAAATTTACTACTTTAAACTCAACTTACGTAAAGATAATGGCTGCTCAAAATTGTATCCCCCAGATGACTTCTACTTCGAAGAATCCCTATTACTGAAAATACAATAAGCAATGTCATTTCAAAGCTATGTTAAATGTCTTTATCTAAATGGAATCCCGTGGACTGCGAAATTTACTTTATTCAAGTACGTAGATTTAATTTCTTACCAAATCGCAAAATCTTCAGATAACACAAGACGGCAATACCTCCCAAGCACGTGGTAGAAAGTATATGAACCCCAAATCTCACAAGCGAGAAGCTACAGCATTGTTTTCCTTGAAAATCAGGACTCGAGCAAAATCTGCCCGTTTCAGCTCCAACCATCTTATTTATACATCGCCAGCCGACCACAGCAAGCTAATTAACATATAACCGCACAAAAATAACCGCGAAGCTCAGGTTCAGGGAGGCACAATGATACTTTCGAAAGTCAGATAAGCGATAGATTGAGGTCACTTTTACGCACAGATGTTAGGTGCCGACAACACGCTTTACAAACTAGGTTACCCTCAAAAGTGAGTAGCCATATACTGCCATAAGGCGTCCAAAGTTTAAATTATCATTAAAAATCCCTTTAATACCTAATAATTATAATAATAATTTTTTTTTATGCTTAAAAGCCTCATAAGAGGTTGGATTTGTAATTATATAACAAGGGCAATTTTTTTTTCAAAATTCAGCAATATTATTTCATAATAATACATTTTAAATCTATCTTAAATGCAAAATATGTTTTTTATTCATTTAAAAATAATTTAAGTATAACAGAGTTAAAACATCACATATTCGATTTAAAAAAAATTAAATTACTCTGTTTAACGTTTCCTTTCTTTATTATTATTATTATTTTTATTTAGAATGTCTTTACAGTACACACTCATATTAACCTTATCAGATGATCCCCTCAAAACCTCCTCATCTATACGTGTGTAATAAATATTAAATTTCTACAAAGAGGAAATGTCAAATTTCTTGTGAACTCTCTTAAATGATCCGACTGTACTTTTAAGCACTATTAAGAAAAATTTAAAATAAAATTTATTTAATCCGTCTAATTATGAAAGTAGATTTTACTTTCTTCACAAAATACTGATATTGCAAAAAAATCCAAGAGCAGCATTCTTCTGAATGTTTTATAACAGAAACATCGTTAAATTACTTGCACCTGGAAGTTATCCAAACAGTGGCAAATTTATTTTCTCACTCCATTCTTTAACTTCAACTTTCACTTTCGACCTTGAACTTCAACGCTTGAGGAAACTTTTGGTTTTGTTTTCTTCTAGCGTTTTCCCATTGATCACGTGATAGATCATCACCGCAGCGCATGCTAGGGCATATTTTCTTACAGTTCTCTAATGCTGTGTAATTAGATAACTATTTTTAAATATAATATCGATAAATGTCATTAGAAGAGAAATAAATGGTAGTGAATATTATTAATCAATCCTATGCAACCTTTGCATTCGCTTTTATTTTTAAGATATCTAAAAAAATATTAACTTTTTTTTATGGTTTTTGTTTTGGAATTCTAAATTACGAGTAATAATAAAATTCAGTGGTCAGTGTCATTTTCTAATTTTGAGAAATGATATTGTAAATCTATATTTAGCCAACCCAATATTACGCCAATGTGCTTTTGGTATAGCAAGAAAACACTGAAAATTGTTCTGAGTCTTCTGAATAAAATTAGTAACATAAAATGAATGGATCTAGACATTTCAAAATTTATGAAAATTATTTTGTAACCAAAATCACAGAATAATTGAACATCGAACACTAATAATATAATAAAAGCTAATACAGGGCTGCGACTGGCGATTGTTTTTATATTCTATTCGCACCACTATTAAAAAAAAATGGTATATTTGTTTTGTCTATGTTTTTAAAGAGTATGTAAAAAAATTTTGTTGTGAGAAACTGGTGTGAGGTATAATTAAAAAATAGTCGCACGATCACAAAAGATTAAACCGTTTGCACTTAAATCTATATAGGTAATTCAGCATTTGTTTCCTGCAAATATTGCATAAGAAAATTAAAAGTTCATCAACAAATATATAACTAGCAAATCTGCAGATCAGGAGCCTCAACGTCAGCTCAAGTCACTGTTTTTTAATCTCACTTTTCATATTATTTAGCATCTTACAATCCGCAATTTAATTTTTTTCTATTGCATACATATTTACAGGCATATACAATTCTTCGGAGGTTTCAGAAATTAGAAACGTTAAATTAAACACGGTTTATGCAATGATATTCTGAAATTCTTATGAACTTCTTATTCTTGTAACTTTTTAGATTAAAAAAAAAAAAACTTGTATTAAAATAAATTCTTCATTTATGTCAATAGAATACAAAAATAATTTATTTTGCTAATGAATTATTGGAACAAAATAGTGCGTGTTGCTTTTATTATTTTTATCTTCTTTGAAATATCGTTGCTAGGCAACTGATACATTAAAGAGAAAAGTAAAAAAAAAAAATGCATTTTAAAATTTGTAAAAAACATGAAAATAAAAGTTTTATATTTCCGGGACAGATGCAAAAAATTTTCCAATCATTTAAACAATTAATATCTCAATTCTAATAAATGTATCGTCAATTTTTCAAAATTATTAGATATATTTAAAACCTCCATATCGAAAATCAACATCCATAATTTTACGTTGAAATCCATTATTCAAATATGCGATTTCCATTTCAGTTAAAAATGAAATTTGAAAATCGTCTGCAGTCCCATAGGAAAGCATTATGATTTAAAAAGAAATGTTCTCTATTTTTCGAACGAATGAACCAAATTTAACCAAAAACTATACAGCTAATTCCGGGTATCTCACCAACATACCCACCAAAAATCAACCTAATCGGATCATTTTTACGGCAGTTATCGCGGAACAGACAGACAGACAGACAAACAGACAGACAGACAGACAAACAGACAGACAAACAGACAGACAGAAACCAAAAACTTTTCGGGTCTCAACAGTAAGCCTTCACTGACGTTTCTCCAAAAAATATAAATAAAACACAAAATTAACAGAAATGTTATAGAACTACGCTCTTAAACCACTGAAACTATCAGTAGATGGTTGATTGTTGAACGTTTTTTAAGAAGATGCATGCATGATTCACGATTAAGTAAAAAAACATCTAAATCAAGTTTTATTATTAAAAATTCACATAGGAGGTGTTTAAACTTTCATTCATTATAATGTTGCTAAAGAAGAACTTGTTAATGTTTAATTAAAGATCTTCAATTACAGTTATATTGCAGCTACATGAATTTTATGTTCATAAAAGTAATATTAATATTGCTTCAATTTCATTTTTGAACAATATATTAATAATATTTATTAACTATATTTTACTAACTTCTTACTGTGTCGTTAGAGAGCTCTTTAATTTACATAAATTGAATATGACGGATGGCACCCATGTTGTGTCTTTATGATTCGATTGGCAATCGGTCGTCCCACATTTTTTCACATTCCTGTCCCGCATTGTTGAATCTAGCAACAGTACCAGGGTTGCCACTGGCGACTGTTTTTATATTCTATTCGCGCACCATTATTAACCCCTTAATCGTCGCGCCCTTTAAGTGTAGGCTACTTTTTAAAAATTCAGATTGCTTGATTACCACCAGTTTTTTTAAATAGAAATGTTCGCCTTATTTAATAGACGATAAAATAATGCAAGAGTAAAGCCAATAACACTATTTTAAAAAAAACTGGTGGGAATCAAACAAGCTGAATAAAACAGGCGTAACATACGCTGCCCGTGAATGTCTCGGGCACGACGATTAAGGGGTTAAAAAAAAATAATTTTGTAGTATATTTATCTTGCAGATGTTGTCAAGGTGTATGTAAATAAATTTTGTTTTAAAAAAGTGGTGCGAGATAGAATTAAAAAATAGTCGCCATTGGCAGCCCTGCCCTACTCAAGATTCCCTTTTAAAGAGAATTCCTGTCTTGCCTTTTTGAAGGACAAAAAGTAACTTACTTGCTTGAAAAATTTAAGAATAATAATATAAATAAAAATTCTAGAAATGAATTATAAAAATGCTTTTATTTACACCGGAAATATTTGAAGCTAATACAGGGTCATTCATAATTCCCTCCGGGGTTTCGAAACGGTATAGTAAAAAAACGAAGACGAATATGAAAAAAAGAAACATATGAAATTATTCCGAAACTATTCAAGTTTTACTTACATACATTACAGGTGTTCTATGTGTGAGCCCTTGGTCACACGGCATACATCCATGCGATAGTCCAGTTCCTGCCATACTCCGTTTCTTTAAATCTGAATCAGTGGTGTCAGTTCAACGGGTCTTTCGTAATAAATATCGAAAACAGGGACCAACTGACAAAACAATTCATGTATGGTACCGGAAATTTAAAGAAACGGAGTATGGCAGGAACTGGACTATCGCATGGATGTATGCCGTGTGACCAAGGGTTCACACATAGAACACCTGTAATGTATGTAAGTAAAACTTGAATAGTTTCGGAATAATTTCATATGTTTCTTTTTTTCATATTCGTCTTCGTTTTTTTACTATAACGTTTCGAAACCCCGGAGGGAATTATGAATGACCCTGTACTTTATTTTAAAAAAGTGCATTCATGGTGCGTATTACAAAAGGTGCATATGCTTAGAAAAAAAAAATAATAATTGCACGTAAGTCAAAATCATTCACTATGAAGTAGAAGTAGTAATATTCAGCGCAATTAAACTAATTTGAAAAAAAAAATATAGGCTAAAATATATAAGTATCATGGCTAGAAAAATTCATGATAAGTTAGAAAATTCAACAATCAAATAAAATCTATAATTTTAATATTTGTTGCCTGTTACACTGTAATTTATGAAAATACAGATGCACGAAATTCCACACAGTTTGCAGTTTTCATTCGCAGACATGTGTAACTTAAAAATAAGCAAAGAGTTTCTCTAAATTATTTCTATGCTCGATACAACCCCCATAGCTTATATTTTGACTCAATTATGTTTTGTCAATATGTGTAGTCAATAAACTTTTTCGTTTAAAAAGTAAGTTTATATTGCAAATAATAGTGCTCCTGCAACGATTGGCTTTATAAAAAGGAACGATTACAAAATTAACCGAACGTTGCAAAAATGAGGAGAATACACTCCATACATTTTTACATAATTTTCATTGCGGTTAAAGTTTTAAAATGTCAGAATTATGTATAAATTTACAGGTATGTAATGAAAGTTGCCGAACAGTTGATGTCGGTTAAGGGTCTTCCGAGTTCCTTTTCCGAACGGCGATCAACTTTACGCCCAGTCTATTTGTGAGTAAAGTGTGTTGTAAATATTGAGCCGTTGGGAAAAGTTAAATGTAGTGTTAACTACATAAAAAAGAACAATTAAAAATAGAAGAAAAATTAAACAATTGGGAAAAAAAGTAAAGCAAAATAGATTAAGGATAGAGTCTAATAAATGGAAAAATGTAAAATGGTATAGCTGTAGTTAAAATTAAAAGTTGAGAAAGTGTAAAATAGGGTTCGGAACATGTTCATAAACAGCACATAAATGCCAGATGGAAAGGCAGGCAAAGCTAAGCTTTAACAAAAAAGGCAAACATTTTTTTTTTCTGGTATAGTTTAGGGATAATTTTAATTAAGAAAATAGGCCATACAAATTTTATTTATTTATTTATTATTTATTTTTCTTTTTTTTTTTTTGGGGGGGGGGGGAGGGTATAGCATAGGAATAAGTTTAATTAGGAAATTACAAATTAATATAAAAGTAAGAGAGAGAAATTTGCAGAATGTTGAGCACTAATGCTCATAGTCAATAATGCAAGAATATTTTGGACGCTTGCGGTGATGTGGTTCGAATGCGTCATAATCCGGCAATTCTGCAATTATATCATTAGGGAGGTCATATAATTTTCCATAAAATTTTTTGGCAAGGTGGTTGAATCTTTTATTTAATGTGGTAGTAAACTCTGCGAATAGTGCTATTACGGAGATAGCGACAGGCATTTCTGACAGTACGCAGATTTTTGTTATGAAGTTGGCTGAGGTTTTTCATGGAAGATTTGCAGATACAGCCCCAGACCAGACAGGGTGTATTGGAAACATCCATGTGAACATTTAATATATATATATATATTTTTTAAAGTTTTCCGGTGTAAGTTTTAAATTTTTTTCTCATAAGTAATTATAGAATTTTACATAGTTTTTTATTGTTTTGTTTTATCTTTTTTAACAAGGTAGTATTTTGTATGTGCAAGTCTCATTATGTTCGACGATAATAAAATTAATTTGCTCTTTTGTTTCTCATAATGTGGCTCGCGACTTTTTATACAATGCTTTATTTGGCCCTCGGTGGGGAACGAGTTTGACATGCCTGGCTGTAAAACTTCTCAAAAATGAATTATGAAGAAACATTTGCCAGTCCCGGAAGTATTTTCTAGTATTTTCTTAATATGTTATACATGTAGTCAAAAAATCAGTTTCAAGTAAATTATATACAAAAGAATGCACGCAAAAACGTATTCACATGGTCATTCACCCGTGTGCCTTGATTACATTTTAATGGAAAATCGACTAATAACGCATTTGCATTTTATCAACTATTTTGCAGTGTAGTATTTATTTACAAATGAATTTCCATAACAACAAAATGAGTATAATGTGGTTCATAACATGAAACATTGCTTGAATCTAATACTTTATTATTTATTTATTTATTTATTATTATTTCCCAAATGTATGTTTAGTATAAAATACCTGAAATTAAAAGGAGATTTTGCTAGAAAATAAGGAAATAACAGGCCTATAAAAGGATCGCATAAGGTCTAAAAATTAAAAAAAAATTATTAGCCTTCTGCAATCATGTTTCTTAAAGTTGTGCAATGTCGATTATGGCATTAGTAAGTTTGTTGGTTCAGTTTTTAAGATTGAAGGTTCCTGTCTGAAGAAGTGTATGATTTGTAACAGGGATGGGCGTCATTTAACACAATAGGATAAATAACATTATTATTGTGTTAGAATATATTGCCGCATTATTACTTTACTGGAAAGTCCATGTTAATTAAAATCTCAAATTTGACATAATTTTCGGAAATATGTTTTACCATTATCGAAAACTGCAAAACGCTATTCGATTTCATAATTTCTGAATAAGAACACTTGCAAAGTGTTTGCGTTTACGAATAAAAATGACTTCATCAGAGTGTCAGAATGTAGCTTAGTTTGGATTTGAGAGCAGCCAGAAAACTCTGAAAATTCATGAAATTCAAAGTAGCATAACTAGGTAAGTATTTGTCGGGCAAAAATTGAATTTTTATTATGTAAACACATTTCAATGGTGTGGATTCAACTCAACAGAAAACAACTGCTATATTTAGTGCTTCTCAAAATTATTTCAAACATTCTGTTTAAAATCCTTTTAATTAAAACGCCCGTTGGCAGCATACATAGTGATTGGTTATGCGTTACAAAAATAACAGGTTATTGGAACCTGTTACCGATGCTACTGTGAAACAATCTGTTAACCAAAAGTAACTGCATTTAAGATATCTAATTTGGAAGTATATATTTTTATATTTATATGAGAAAAGTTAAAGGTAAGATTTTACGGTCATAAACAGGGCTTTACAATTTTTATAAAATCCGGTAGCCAGCAAAAAATTCTCGTCGCCAGTAAAATATATTTGCGTTATTCCCTCCCTCATCATTGATTATCAAAAAGAAAAACAGTTTTTTTAGGAATTAATTGAGAAAAACTCATAACAAGCATAGTATAGAATTATTAGTTACATAGTTTAGAATAGTACCGGATTATTTGAATTAGATTGTTTAATTTAATTTTCTATGCGATTTTTAGCGTTTTTTCCCGCAGAGATTTTTTGACATTTATTAAAGGAATCATGTTTCAATCTTTTAACCCAATATAGTAAGTTTTTTGTTCTTCTGTAGCGATTTTTTCGTGTTTCGCTGCGATTTTTCAAAAGTGGAAAAGGAAACCGGGTCAGTCTTTTAGCCCAATCTATTAAATTTTGTCCTTTGCGATTTTTGAATTTTTAGCGAATTTTTATGCAATTTGTAATTTTTTTTTCGCGTTCTGCGGCAGTTTTTTGAAATTCATAAAAGAAATCAGATTTCTATCTTTTAGCACAATAAAGTAAATTTTGTTCTTTTGTTTTTTTTATATTTTTCCAGAATTTTTTTAATGGGATTTTTAGCAATCTTTTATAATTTTTTTTTTTTTTTTTTTTTTTTTTTTTCGTTTCGCGCCGATATATGGACAATCCCGCTGGCATTCCACTACAGCCCTGTTCAATTGTTAAAATCCTAGTGAAACTGTCGACGTGGGCGCGACCAAGTATGCCATGTGTGCGGTCCATACAGGCGCCAAGATTTAAAGAAAGAAGAAAACGCTTAATTTAATTATAATTATAATATATATATAGTATATATTCTAATAATTTAATATTCTTTATAATTATAATAATTCAATTTCTTAATTTAACTGAAAAAAATTATATTTTCTTGAAATATTAATTGTTTTATAGATTAAACAAATTACTTATAATCGCATATTTAAAAATACATATTTTTTATTTTATTCTGATCATAGTTCTAGTAAGTGTTTCAGTAAGTAATTTAGAGAGTAATTGCATGGTGATTTTTTTTTCTCTTCTTAGAAAAGGTTTAATTTAACTATAATATATATATTCTAATCATTCAATATTCTTTATAATTACAATAATTCAACGTCTTAATTTAATTATACAAAAATAAATTATATTTTCTTCAAATATTAATTGTTTATAGACAAATTACAAAAAAAATTTACTTATAATCGTATATTAAAAAAAAAATAAATATATATATATATATTATTATTATTCTTATCATAATTTTAGTAAGTGTTTCATTAAGTAGTTTAGAGTAATTGCATTGTGATTTTGGAACAGATATGTTACACTCACGCACCTATGTTTGACGACTTTTTGATTGCTGCGATTTCCAGACTCACCTCAAACCAATAACTTAATAGAATAGCTAGGTACCATTGAAGGAAACAATCCCCAAAATTCGGCGACTTTTTTACTTTTTA
Organism: Maratus michaelseni; assembly: GCA_963931845.1. Classification (NCBI taxonomy): domain Eukaryota; kingdom Metazoa; phylum Arthropoda; class Arachnida; order Araneae; family Salticidae; genus Maratus; species Maratus michaelseni. The sequence goes on from OZ007594.1 coordinate 59,403,125, forward strand.
TAACCGATTTAAAAAAAAAAAAACTGTGCGTGAGTGTAAGACATCATAGCGGTGATTTTTTTTTCTTTTATGGAATAAAATCTTATCAGAGGTGTTTTTTTGCGCACTCCGGGCAAGATATTTTGGTACTCTTCGGTTAGCTGGGCGCCAGCGATATATATACATATATTATATGTATATGCATATATATATATATATATATATATATATATATATATAATCATTCTTTGCTTATAATGTGGTTATAATGTGGTTCCCCTGCCCTTGAAAAAGTGAATTACATTATAAGCCTCACTTGTGTTTATACTTTTGCTTCACTTTTTGAATAAATAATACTTCATATATTAGGACTATGTTTTATAATTTGTAATTTAACAGTGCTATTTGGTATAGTAATCTCATTGTATATGGTTAGTTGCTTCTGTTTCAATAGTTAATTTTTACAATAAGTTTATATATATACAGGGTGTTCCGTTAAAGGGGTCCAATATTAATAGGGGTAATAGAGGAGATCACATGGAGCATAAATCAGTATATAAAGCCTGGTCGGATCTCAATAGTTTTCAAGTTACAGCAAATAGAATGAAAATTCGGAAAATTGTAAAAGAACCCTCATTGCTAAACTATCGATAATGCTACATAAAAACGAAGCACATATTTAGAAAAAGCAGAAACAAACCTACAAAATGACATCAATTGTATTAAAATAGCAATATTTATTGAGGAGTTACAAGCCCTGAAACAGTGAAAAAAGTACGAAATCCAATATACATCAAAATAGTTAATCGTTAATTCCAAAAAGACAACTCTAGCTACAACAAGGAAAATGTAGTAAAATTTGGTCCATTCCGAAAACTTTCGAAAAAGCTTACAATGAACCATATCGTTTTAATTGTGTGAGAGAAATTAATCAGTTTCTTAGTTACAACTCCGCTTTCTTTGACACTAGCAAAGGTTAAACTCCGCCCATCACGATTGGAAACACCGCCTTTTTAATTACTCTCAACTATACATTTTCGATCATGCTTCTTCTGAGATGCAACATTTTTAATTATTCAAGAGTTGAATGAACCAAAATAACTTTACAATAATAGTCTACATTTTAAAGTGGTCTTTTATTGATATAAAGCTTAAGTTAAATTCCTTAAAATTAAACTGGTGGTGAAAATTCGGAAATAATTAAAAATATTGCGATTTGTAACTATGCAAGAAGTTTCAGTACATGTTTTACATGGACAATTATTGTATGTATATGTGCATCATAATTTATGATAGGAAATAATAATAACAAATAGCATAATAATTTTATTAATTATAAATTTAAAAAAGACACTAAATTTTAAATTAATTCATACAAACTTTGTAATTTACAATTTGAGTACACCACAGTCTGTGACTTACAAAATACTGTGCCAAAAAGTGTTGAAAATAAAAGAAAAATGACAAATAAAGAATTACATTCCACGTACTTTATGACATATGTGAAGCATAGTCTTCTGGCTTGCGCTGCACAGTTCAATGTCGGAAGGCAGACGAACGGACATTATTATAATAGGTGTTCGAAGTTGCGCCCATTAACAGAATGGAATAGTAAATCCTCCGGTGTATCCACAGGCGTTTCATACACCAGCGATTTAAGGTGTCCCCAAACAAAAAAGTCTAACGGATTGAGGTCTGGAGAGCGTGCAGGCCAAGCAACAGGTCCACTGCGTCCAATCCATTTCCCAGGATATGTTGAATTGAGGTGATTGCGAACACCTATGAAAAATGTGCCGGTGCGCCATCGTGCATAAACCACATATTGTGGCGCAATGTTGCTGGCACATTTTGCAGTAACTGCGGTAAGATATCCCGTAGGAAAACCAAGTATGTACTGCCATTGAGTACATCTGGGAGTAAATATGGTCCTATGAGATAATCGCCGAGGACACCTGCCCATATGTTCACACTGAACTTTTGTTGTGCGTTCGACGGGAAAACAGTGTGCGGATTTGTATATGACCATGTGTGCATATTGTGCGTGTTTACCACGCCCTCTCTCGTAAATGTTGCTTCATCAGTAAATAAAATATTTTCCAGAAATTGTGGATTATTTTCTGTTACATTAAGCAACCAGCGTACGAATTCTGTCCGCTGAGCACAATCTGTTACTGATAACAGTTGTACCCGCTGCACATGAAAGGGGTGCATGTTTTCTGCACGCAGAACACGCCACACACTTTGGTGAGAAACACCGACTTCAGACGCAGCAGCTCGTGTACTCGTGGAGGGGTTATCTTTAAAAATATTCAGTACATCTTCTTCCATTGCAGGTGTTCGTACATGTCGAGGTTTCCCTGCATCAATGCTTGCTGTATTAAACGATCCAGTCTCCCGTAATCGTCTATCGATTTTTATGAAGAGTTTCGGACTTGGGCAACGTCTCCTTGGAAATTGCTCACGGTACATGCGCTGTGCTAGACATGCATTTCCATGAGCTTGCCCGTACATCAGATGCATGTCCGCATATTCTTCGTTAGAGTATTCCGGCATAATTATTATACATCAACTTACTACAATCCCACTTACAACAGCCTCCCTTTAACATAACGCCCACTGATGACTGCTGTTTTATTACACTTTTCTTCCTATACACATAGAAAATTTGCATAAAAAGTACTTCTTCTTCATCATCCTGAAAGTTCATGGAGGAAACGCAGCAGTCACGGAGTTTGCTTTAAGACAAGGCGAGAGCTGCACAATATGTCATTCACTTGACCAGACTGAATAATGAAAGGGTATTGATAGAGGTTGATCAGAAATGTATAATTGAAAGATATTAAAACGGGGTGTTTACAATCGTCATGGGTGGAGTTTCGCTCTTTCCGAGCGTGCAACAGTACAGAGTTGTAACTAGGGAACTGGTTGATTTCTCCCATACAATTAAACTGATATGGTTTATTGTCAGCTTCTTCGAAAGCTTTCGGAATGGACCAAATTTTATAACCTTTTCCTTGGTGTAGGTAGAGTTGCATTTTTGGAATTAACGATTAACTATTTTGCTAAATATTTGATTTTGTATTTTTTCACTGTTTCAGAGCTTGTAACTCGCCATTAATTCTCAATATTCTAAAACAACTTATGTCATTTCGTAGGATTTTTTCTGCTCTTTCTAAATATGTGCTTCGTTTTTATGTAGCATTATCGATAGTTTAGCAATGAGGTTTTTTTTACAAATTTCCGATTTTTCATTCTATTTGCTGTAACTTGAAAATTATTGAGATCCGGCCAGGCATTATATACTGATTTATGCTCCGTGTGATCTCCTCTATTACCCCTATTAATATTGGACCCCTTTAACGGAACACCCTGTATATATATGTGTGTGTGTGTGTGTGTGTGTGTGTGTGTATATGTATATGTATATGTGTAGATATATGTGTGTGTGTGTGTGTGATACATATGTATATATATATATCACTGGTGTCCGGCTAATCGAAAAGTACCGATATTTTTAAGCACCGCTAGCCATGTCTGCATTTTATTTCGGGATATTAGATACATTTAAATTTTATTTCTTTATAAATGCATTTACAAAAATCAACTATAAAATCTCAAAAAAAAAAAAAAATCTATTTTATTAAATTTTATGCCGATTCCTTGAATAGCTTCTTTAGCTTATTTTTTAAACAATATAATATAAATTGAAGAATTGCATTATACCTATGGTTTTAAATAATCTGCATTCATAATTTTTGTTAAGAATATTCCATTTGACTTATTCGGAATTCACTAATGTATTCATGTCACGAGTTTTATTAAAGAAGAAATTAAAAACCCTTCAAATGTGCATCTGTGCGTGTGGTTATTATTTTCTTTATTGCATATTTTTGTAATTACATAAGTACTTTTACATACAAATTTGTTATAACATGTCTTTCACGATTTTTTTTTTTTAATTTTTAAACTCCGTACAGAATATTAAAATTACTCTTATACCGTATTTACTCGCATATTTTGCGCAATTGTTTTACCATTTATTTGGTGTCAAAGGTAGAGGATGCGAAAAATACGCGGGTTATTTAAAAAATATTTATTGATATTAAATTTCTTTGGGGAAAATCTTAAAAAATTAGTAATTAAAGAATTTTATTACATTAAATAGGTGAATTTCATATTAATAAAATAGAAGTTCCCTGATGATTATTATACAAATGTATTTATGTTTTTAAAGTTTCGTGTTACTGGTTAGCGGGATTCAAAATTATGCATTTAGGCTAATGTCACACGAACGTATATTTCGAGGCTCACGGTTTCCGCAAGGCTCCTACAATCCGGGCTGTCTCACACCGCCATTAAATTGCCCGTAGAAGAACAATTGGCCATGCATCGTTACATAAGTCAATTATCATAAGTCAATAATAAGTCAATATCACAAGTCAACATCATAAGTCAACATCATAAGTCAATATCATAATCAATTTCCACTAAGGCCAATCGCCTTAGTGGTTCGTGTCACATCCGAAAAGTTGACTAAGTATAAAAGTCACCATTGGTCACATGTATTTGTACATTATTGAGGAAATTTCATGCTATGTAATTATTTAAGGGAATTAATCCGTAATACTTATATTTTAAGTCTATAATGTTCATCAGGCTTAATAACAATTGATTTTTTATTATATTTTATACTAATGAATTCAATCGATAAAGAATTATCTTGGAAATGATTTTTTGAAAAAATATAATGAAAAGTATTATGTTTAAAAATATTATATAATTTGTATTTTCTCACTCTTTACGTGTGTTTTTCTAATTGCTATAGAAACGTAAAATCGAAATTTTGAACTTTTGTTGCATGTGGGCATTAAAATGTAATAATTGTGTCTGTTAAACGTATTTTATATACAGGGTGATTCATAAAAGATGGGCAGAACTTTAAGGGGTTATAGTACACTTAAAGACAAATAATATTAAATAGGAGACTAAGGGTCCCAGACGTATTCCCAAGGAGATAGGGGGCATTAAAGTTTAGGGTCCGAAATTTCAAATGATTATAAAACATGGAAAAATTGGTCGATTCGTTTGCGGTTTTTGCAAAAAATTTTCTTTATGCCAGTATTTTCTTGAAATAAAATTTTAAAGTTCAATTTCAAAAAATGCCGATAGGGGGCGCTTTAGACTTTGGAGTAACAAACAACTATTTTTTAACGTTATTTTTTGTATTTCTTTAAATGATTTCGAAAGCTTAGACTTAAACTTAAATTTTGATCTAAAAATCTGAGTCCTAACGAGTAGTTAAGTAGCGTAAACTGAAATTTGAAATTTGAAACCCTTCTCCCCCCAGAACAAAAATCAGTTATTCCCGATCTTTGTGTCGTAGATTAGGCTCTAACTACTGCCGCGTTTTGCTAAAATTATTCTTTATGTCAGTATTTTCTTGAAAATAAATTTTAAAGAAAATTTTCAAAAAATTCCGATAGAGGGCGCTTTAGACTTTGGAGTAACGAACAACTATTTTATACCGTTATTTTTTGTGTCTCATTAAATGCTTTCTAAAGCTTAGACTTAAATTTTCAGCCCAAAATCTGAATCGTTAGACGTGGTTAAGTTTCTGGGGAGAGGGGTTTGAAATTTCTACTCCTGAGCACAGTTCAGTTTACCATGTCCACACATTGTGTGCTGTGATACGAGGTAAAAAGACACAAATTAGGATTATGTTACCAAAGCATATTTATTAACATGTAATCACAATAAATGTTCAAAATTGTGACCACCAGAGGTTATGCACGCAGAACAACGGCGACGAATGGAACGGCGAACATTCGCGAAAACATCAGGCTTTTCGAGCACTTCCCCTACAGCGGCGGAAAGTCTGGCGACCAGTTCCTCGGGGGATTCAATGGGTGTCTCATACATAAGAGCCTTCAATCGTCCCCAAAAAAAGAAATCGAAGGGTGAAAGATCTGGCGAGCGAGCAGGCCAAGCAACAGGACCACCTCGACCAATCCATCTGTTCGGAAATGTGATGTCCAGATAGTTGCGGACGTCTCGTACGTAATGGGCTGGCGCTCCATCGTGCTGGAACCACATGACCCGCCGGATGCGTGGAGGAACAACGTTTAACAGGTCTGGCAGCACATGTTGCAGAAATGTGAGGTATGTTTTACCGTTGAGGCGTTCAGGAAGAAGGTACGGTCCGATTAGGTGGTCTCCGAGGATTCCTGCCCAAACATTGATGGAAAAGCGTCTCTGATGAGCATGTGGATACGTAGCATGTGGATTGACATCCGCCCATACATGTGCATTGTGTGTGTTAAATGTACCTTCACGTGTGAAGGTACATTCATCGGTGAAAAGCACAGTTCGTCCAAAATGTGGATTTAGCGCGTTCTGCTGCAGAAACCAGCGGGCGAATTCAATACGATTTGGATAATCCCCTGGAGACAGTTTCTGGACTCGTTGCACATGAAACGGGAGCAAATGTTCATCCTTCAGTACCCTCCAAGTCGTGGACTGTGAGGTATCCACCTGGCTAGCCACTGTTCGTGTACTTGTACTTGGCTGCGCCGCTACTACATCCAGAATGGCTTCTGCAACAACTACTGATTCGTCCTTTTTTGCACGACCTGCATTCGACCGGGAAGAGAGAAATGATCCCGTCTCACACAACTGTCTGTGCAAGCGCTCGAAAGTTTTGCGGTTAGGCAACCGCCTGTTAGGAAATCGCTCTCCGTACATTCGTTGTGCCTCTGCACCATTTCCATCTGCCGCTCCGTAAATTAAATGCATCTCAGCCTTTTCCTTATTCGTGAAGGGCACCATCTTCCGATTCATTACTACAGCGACATACACTTGACTCACCGTTCAGTGGTTTTTATGCCTGAATCGTGTCGAAATTTTGCATACGTGTTCTTCTTCTTCCCCATTTGACATTTGCATACTTTCTGTTTCCTTCTTCACCCGGTGACTAGCGTCAGGAATGGAGCTTTAACGTTTGCATGAGCGACGTTTCCAACTGTGCCAGTGCCTTTATGAGTGAATTCCGACTATGCAGTCCTTGACGAAAGTTGTATTTTTGCCTCGTATCACAGCACAGAATCGTTGGGCATGGTTAAGTAGTGCAAACTGAACTATGTTCAGAAGTTGAAATTTGAACCCCCTCCCCTCGCTACTGAACCACGCTCAGCGATTCAGATTTTGAGCTGAAAATTTAAGTTTAAGTCTAAGCTTTAGAAAGCATTTAATGAGACACAAAAAATAACGGTATAAAATAGTTGTTCGTTACTCCAAAGTCTAAAGCGCCCTCTATCGGAATTTTTTGAAAATTTTCTTTAAAATTTATTTTCAAGAAAATACTGACATAAAGAATAATTTTAGCAAAACGCGGCAGTAGTTAGAGCCTAATCTACGACACAAAGATCGGGAATAACTGATTTTTGTTCTGGGGGGAGAAGGGTTTCAAATTTCAAATTTCAGTTTACGCTACTTAACTACTCGTTAGGACTCAGATTTTTAGATCAAAATTTAAGTTTAAGTCTAAGCTTTCGAAATCATTTAAAGAAATACAAAAAATAACGTTAAAAAATAGTTGTTTGTTACTCCAAAGTCTAAAGCGCCCCCTATCGGCATTTTTTGAAATTGAACTTTAAAATTTTATTTCAAGAAAATACTGGCATAAAGAAAATTTTTTGCAAAAACCGCAAACGAATCGACCAATTTTTCCATGTTTTATAATCATTTGAAATTTCGGACCCTAAACTTTAATGCCCCCTATCTCCTTGGGAATACGTCTGGGACCCTTAGTCTCCTATTTAATATTATTTGTCTTTAAGTGTACTATAACCCCTTAAAGTTCTGCCCATCTTTTATGAATCACCCTGTATATTATCAACATAAATATTTAATAATAGAAATTATCATAAATATTGAATACTTTTATACAGAAATTATTTTATGGGTATTTTTCTTTTTCCAGTGTCATTTTTCACATTTCATATTCAAGTTCGTCTCAATTCGCGACATTTTATCAATATTAGAATGCAGACGAATAGATAAAAGAGAAACCAAACATTCTTTCAATGTTAAAAAAAATAATAATAAAGAAAAGCTTTGCATTAAAAAAAACACATTGCATTAAGAAAAAAAACCTTGCATCTGCAACAAACAACAAATGTAATAGCACAATAATTCTTTTCACATCATATCTTATTGATTGCCATTGTAGATTTTTTAAAGAAAAGATTCTTTCTTGGTTTTCTTCTTTATTGTCACAAACACATAAAAAAAACATGAACTTGACAAAACACAAAAACTTCACAGTTGACATCCACAAACATATACAAGGGAACTTCTGGTTTCACATTCTATTAACTAATGTAAAAATATTCTTAGAAATAAACCTATTTCAAATTACTTTCATCTAACATGAAAGCCTTAAATTAAATTATAAATTATTAAGTTCCCAGCCAACATAATACTGGGGAAATACAGTACAATAGAATAAAACAAGGACAATCCATGCCCTGCAAGCACCTTTCACCAACCAACTCAACAGACTGACTGATGTGAGAATTCTGAATCAAAATTGTTCTTAGAATTACATAGTGGCGCCATCTGTTATCAAACAGAGCAACTATTAACTGTACTGAACATACTCCCACCCATCAAGAAGTTATTCTTGATGCAAAGGAAGTAAACAAAGTTTTACAATTGGTCTCTTAAAGACACCCCTAGAAGTTTTAACAGTCACTACACGGACTATTCCATCCTTACCTGGATGAATTTCAATAATTTTGCCCAATGGCCAAACAGACGGAGGAACATTATCCTCTTTCAAAATTACTATATCATTCACTTTAAAATTTTCAGTATGTACTCTCCATTTTTTTCAATTTTGTAAAGAACTCAAATAATCAATACTCCACCTTCTCCAAAAACATAATTTTAATTTTTGCACAATATCCCAACGAGACCGTAAAGACAAATTTTCCTCATTTAAAGGTTCAGCTGGAGAAGTAATAACATCACCAATTAAAAAATGAGATTCAATATATTTATACTGTCTGAATTGTTATCACTATCAATTGCTACTAATGGTCTGGAATTTAAGATAGATTCAATTTGAGTCAAATATGTATAAAGTTCTTCAAATGTTAAATTAGTACTTCCAATTACGCGTTTCATACCGAACGAACAGCGGCTTCCCATAGTCCACCAAAATGCGGACTCACTGGAGGAATCATATTTCAATCAGCCACTCAATATTTCTTTGAGACAGAAAATAACAAATTTCTTCATTTCTTTCAATTGAACAAATAAATTTATATAAATCTGAGAGTTGCCTTTTAGCACCTACAAATGTTGTGGCATTATCACTATAAATATGCTGAGGAGCTCCTCTTCTAGAGCAAAATCTATTTAATGAAGCAATAAATGCCTCAGAGGTTAAATCACTTACCAGCTCCAAATGTAGAGCTTTAGTTGCAAAACAAACAAATAAAGCAATATAGCATTTGGTAGTCTTTTAGCTCCTCTACCTCGATATTTCAAAATATTAATAGGCCCTGCATAATCGATTCCGCATGCAGAAAATGGCCTGTTAGGAGTAACTCTGTTAAGAGGAAGATCTCCCATTAACTGTTTGGAAGAGGCTGCTCTATACCTACAGCAAGTAACACATTTATGAATACAATTTTTAATTATCCTTTTGGCACGTATTATCCAATAACTGTGTCTAATGATGCCCATAAGTAAATTTAACCCAGCATGAAAATGCATAACATGAAAATATTTAACAATTAATACACTTAATTTATGCTGAGTTGGCAAAATGACTGGGTGTTTTGCATTGTACTGGAGAGGTGAATTTCGCAGCCTACCTCCCACCCTTAGCAAACCGTCACTATCAATAAAAGGACAAAGTGAGAAAAGAGAACTTTTTTTAGAAACTGATCTATTTGATCGAATACAACTAATTTCACCAGCGAAATATAGCTGCTGAACATAAGAAATAATCAAATTACCTGAATGTCTTCTTTCGATTGTTGATAATGGAAGAAATTTACCTTTATTCAAAGGACTAGTGTTCATTTTGCCAACTTTCTGTTTACAATTTTTCACAAACCTAATACAAAAAGCTAAAACATCAATAATTTTGGTAAAAGAAGAATAAATTTCAAAATATAATCCAAACAGAGAATTATTTAAAGTTATTGGAAAACAAAATTTAGAGTTCTTTTTCTCTTTATTTACAGTGTCTAAATTAGTCTTAATTTGAGGTTGAGGCCAATGTTCTTGATTTAAAGAAAGCCATTTTAGGCCATCCCACCAAAGGGAACAATTAGGAAGATCCCTGGGAGATAACCCTCTAGACGCAATGTCAGCAGGATTTTCCCTTCCTGGAACATACCTCCAACAGTCAGATGGGACTGAATCTAGAATTTCAGAAGTTCTATTGGCCACATAAGGCTTCCAACACCTAGGATGAGATGACAGCCATGAAAGTACTACTTGGGAGTCAGTCCATGCGTAGAACTTAATAACGAACGTATTCAAAATAGTCACAAGTGTAGAATATAGTCTGGAAAGTAGTAAAGCACCATTGAGCTCAAGCCTAGGAATAGAAACTGGTTTAAGTGGCGCTACCTTGCTTTTTGCAACCAATAGGGTCACCTTTTACTTTATTTCACCAGGTTGTACTACATATATCACTGCAGCATATGCCGATTCTGAAGCATCGCTAAATCCATGCAATATGATCTCTTTATTGGAAACTTGGATCCATCGGGGAATTCGAATAGAACAAACTTGTTCAAATTCCCTTTGGAATTTTTTCCAATTTGTTTGGAAATTTTCAGGAAGCGCAGTATCCCAATCTAACTTCATTAACCACAATTGTTGGTAAAACATTTTTATAGAGACAGTGCATGGTGCCAAAAATCCTAACGGATCAAATAATTTGGCAGTTTGTGAAAGAAATTTTCTTTTAGTTATGTTATCATCAAATTGTAAATTAACGTTAAAGATAAAAATATCATTTGAAGAATCCCAGCTAAGCCCTAAGGCTTTGGAACAATCATCAGGATGGATTTCTAAATTTGTAGACTCAAGAGAATTTGAAGATAAATGAGTTAATACATCAGAAGAATTAGATCTCCACTTTCGCAAATGAAAACCTCTATTTTCTAAAGCCAGTGAAAGCTTTTCAATCACTCTAATAGCTTCTTCACTTGAGATTGAACCTGACATACAATCATCAACATAGAAGCTCTCTTGAATTATTGCAGCTATTGCAGGATCGTCTTTCTCTATGTCCTTTGCAACTTGATATAAGCAGCGAGTAGCCAAGAATGGAGCTGAAGATGTCCCATAAGTAATAGTTCGCAGCCAATATTCCTTTAAAGCTGAGTATGCTGATTCTCGCCAAACAATACGTTGTAAATCTTGATCTTCTGGAGCAATCAAAACTTGTTTATACATCTGCTGAATATCAGCAGTAAAAGCAACAGAATTTGTTCGAAATCTTATCAGAATAGTAAAAAGATTTGGTTGTGGAATTTGTCCAACAGCCAAAACAGAATTTAAAGAAGCACCATTAGACGGTTTGCATGAACCATCAAACACCACACGTAACTTTGTAGAAATAGAGTCACTTTTTATAACAGAATGATGCGGAAGGTAATATACTTTGTTGCTTGTAGGATTTGAATTTTTGTTCACAAGTGTCATATGACCAAGATCTTCATATTGCTTCATAAAATTTCTATACTCCTTTTCAAAATTTTTATCAAACTGAAATTTTCTCTCCATAGCAAACAAACGTGAGACTGCCATGGACTTAGAATCTCCTAATGACATCACATCTTTATAAATTGGTAACTTAACTTCAAATCTATTCTCTGGAGTTACCTTGTAAGTTGAGCAAAAATGTTGTTCACAAAAATTTTCTTCATCAGACAACTGTGGAATTTTAATGTTTATTTCTTCAGTTTGCCAAAATTTTTGCAATAATAGATCAACATTTAATTCGCTTGCAACACTAAGAAAATGAGCTTTGATACTAGAAGAATATTTATATTTAGGTTCCAATTTTCCAGCTACCACCCAACCAAACATAGTATTTTGGGCAATTGGCTCATTCTCAGTACTCACAATTCTACCATATCTTAAAATAGTAAAGAAACAGTCAGATCCCAAAATAACATCACATTCTTGCGGTTTCATGAAATCTTCATCTGCTAAGGTAATACTTTTAAGATACTCCATTTTTTTCGTATCAAGTAATTCAGCTGGTAACTGAGATGTTACTTTAGGCAGTATATAAGCCTGAACCTTTAAGGACTCATTAGAAAGCTTAGACCCAACTGTAAGAATCACTGAACCTCGAGTTTGTCCAGCTGATACTCCGGCAATTCCATTTAGAACAATTCTGTCATTTTTTCTTTTTAACCCTAAAGTTCTTATGACATTTTCACTTACAAAGGTACATTCTGAACCAGAATCCAGCAAAGCTCTGAAAGAATAGGCTTTATTTTCATTATTATATAACAGAACTCTAGCAGTAGGAAGAAAGGAAACACATTTGGAATTATTGAAAGAAGCACTAGAATTAATTTGCAATTCATGAGATGTTGACTCGTGTACAACTTCCCTACTTGAAAGATGGTTTTTATTCTCAGATGAATGAGGAAATAATTTAGTTTCAGTCTGAATAGTGCAAGCATTATTACCCTTACTCTCTTCATGTAAGAGTGTATTGTGTTTACTTTCACATTTAAAACATTTTAAATGAGAATTGGGACATTCCTTAACTTTATGAGAATTTAAACACAAAAAACAACAGTTATTACGTTTAACAAAGTTTTTTCGGGCCAAAACATCCATAGATTTAAATTTCATACATTTGTATAGTGGATGCATTCCTTGACACTTTAAGCACACCTTTGATTGTTTATTATTTGAAGTGTATTTAGAACCAACAAAATTTGAGCTTTTGGAATGTTTAATATCACTTTCATTGTTAGAGATGAGCTCTAAAGAAGAACATCTTACACTTAAAAAATCAAAAAATTCTTTCAAAGTGGGAAATTCATTTTCTGTACTTTCAATGGACCAAAGTCTTCGACTTTCAGGATCAAGTTTTTGGAATAACAAATATATTAACCATGGATCTCTATTTGTAGCTTCATCACCAACAGCTTTCAAACCCCTAATAACTTCATCACTAGTATTAAGCAAATTTCTTATATTTATGCTATTAGGTTGAAGAACTGATTTCTGGTCTAAAAATAATTTAATCAAAGAATTTACAATCTGTTTCTTTTTATCATACCGGTCTAACAATTTTTCCCAAGCTTCTTGGTACGATTCATTAGAAAGGGAAATGTGCTTAATTAATGAAGCTGGTTCTTCAGAAAGTAACCCTTTTAAATACTGAAATTTCTGAATACCACTCAAAGCTACTTGGGAATGGACAGTGGAAACAAACATATCCTTAAAATTTGTCCATTCTGAAAATTTTCCAGAAAATACTGGAATATTTAATTTGGGTAATATATATTACATTGATTTGGAACAACAACAGAAGGACCTTGAACAGGATTTTGTGTTACAGTATTAAAAACTTCTGAAGAATTCAAAGAATCTAGTTTGTTTTGATATTTAGTTTTTAACTGAAAATACCTTTCTTCAAATTCTGATAATTCTGAATCATCATCAGTCAAATTAGAATCTAATCTTAAGAACTCTTTAAGTAAATCATCTAATCTTTGTAATCTAATCAAAATTTCATTCTTTGTATTCAAATTATCAAAACTATTCTCTAATCTAGTTACAGAGCCTTTAACTCTACCTCTCTCAATTTTAATTTGAACAGCTTTCTTTTCATAATCTTCCATTTTATACAATAACTTATAAGCAGAAGGATTTTCAAAATAAAATTAACTTCAAAACAAAACTAATAAATATTACTTCAAAATCAAAAGTAATCAAAACAATAATAATCAAATTAAGTTCAAAACCAGAACTAAATTAAATTCAAAAACAGAACTACTATACAATATTCAATCACTTAAGAATACTGTTTCATACAAGCAATAGTGGAATGTTCTGTTCTACAATCTGCATAAACTTAAAAATAATCTTCAAATTCTTCAATGCAATATAATAATTCACTATAATAATTAAATATTCAAATTTTTCAATTAAATAAATCATAATATTCTTGAGAACAATAAATAAAAAATCATAATGTTCTTCAGAACAATTTTCTTTTCAAGAACAGTTATCCAAGCAATATAATTCTAGAATACTTTCTTATTCTATCATTTTCAATAAACCAAAACTTAATTGTTCTCATATTGCAAAATAATATATGCTGAATACACTTTCATATTTAACTGTATTTGCAAACCAAATTTCAGCATCAAAGAACAGTATAAACAAAGGTACTCGTCATTATTTTTGTTATTCTTAATGCATCTTTCTTTATATTCCTTGGACATATCTTTGAAAAATATTGTATTGCTCTGAAGCTTTAGAATATTTTTCAACGCCATTGTGGTTTTAAATGTCTGTTTTTAGAAATAAATTTTGATGAAAGTTTATTTGGCGGAATATTCTAGCTATTAGAATTGAAATGAAACCTACAGAAATATCTTCATTGTTCGCCGTTCAGATGAAACTTGTGAGTCATCCCTTGGCAGGAAACATAAAACATTATTTTTATTCGACAGTTTTCTACGCGACTAGACTAAAATATTTGGGAATTTGTTATAAATGTTACTGTGGAATTCAATGTATGCATTTTTTTATTATCATCGGTGTCTTAAACTTTATACTGAAATGATTATTTTTTTTCTAATTCACCGTATGTTACAATCATAGACTCTTTTAAACCAAAATGTTTTATGACTTACTTTCCTACTATTTTTAGAATTTTTAGGTGGTAACAGTGAAAGATCTACTTTAACAGTTAAAGAGCCATTTTTAAAGAATGATGAGATCAATTTATATTTTTCTATCTAACAATAGATTTTTTTTTATTAACAGAATTATTAATGAGTTTTTATTTTCGAAAGGAAATTCTTCGATAAGAAAAAGTAAAGATTTTTTAAACCAGTTTTTTCTTTTAATAAATTTATTATTAAAGAAGCAATTAAAAAAAATATATAAAATATATTTTAAACTTTAAAAAAAAAATTTCCTTTATAAAAACTCTAAGTTAAGTCACTATTTCCAAATGACAATTAAATCAATTTTATTTTTAAATAATGCATACTAAATTGAAAAATCTTAATGAAGTAAATTTATATTTTTAGAAGTCTTAGAAAAGTAAATCTAAATATCTTAAAAATTAATTTTAATTTTTACGTTTTTAAATAACAAATAATAATTTTCGTTTTTTAATAAGTATAATTTCATTGAAATGTAATAATAATAATAATAATAATAATAATAATTTTAATTATAACGAAACAATTTCAAATATAAACTTTCACGTAAAAAAAAAAAAAAAAAATTTTTTTTTTTTTTTTTTTTTTTTTTTTTTTTTTTTTTTTTACACATTAGAAAAAAAGAGTAAAACTTTTTTTTTTTAAACTAAAAAAGGATCATATAACCAACTTTTAACATGAAAAAAAAAATCGGTACTTTTCGGTTAGCCGGGCGCTAGTGAAATGTATATATCTATATATACATATCTATGTATACATACACATATATGTATGTGTATATATATGTATATATACATACATGCATATATAAATGTGTGTATGTATAGATATATGTATATATATGTATACATAGATATATACATTTCACTGGCGCCCGGCTAACCGAAAAGTACCAAAAAATCTTAATTAAGTTAATTTATATTTCTAAAACTCCTAGAAAGGTGGAAAATTTTCTTTTTCAGTTTGAAAAACTTAAAAGTTTTTTTTTTAAATATTAAATAATAAAAAATAAAAATTGTTTTATTAAACATGTAAACTTGATTACGAATAATATCGTATTGATCCCAAAAAATGTTAGGTGTTAATTGTAGAGTGTGAAATATACAGGGAATATTTCCGACAGCTGCTGTGTAACCAACACTTGGTTTCACTAAATCACTGAATACAACACGTCGATTTCGCGCTGAAATTGTAAAAGTAATAATTAAAATTAAGTGAAATAGCTGCACGCGTTTACGCATCGTAGTTTGTACATCATGAGCAAATTTGCGGTAATTTCTCATTGCGGTAATTTCTCCAAAATTGACAGGACAGAGAAAAATATTTTTCATAAAAAGTAATTGTTTATGGCAAGAGTTTTGTTAATATGGTAAGAGTTTTTGACGGAGAAACCTTTTTATGCCGTTAATAATCTCCACGTCTTGTGAACGATCGAAAGAACACTTAGAACATGTTAAAAACCAGACTCCAATTAACTATAAGTACCTCAAGTGATAACCGCAGCTGCAAACCATAGTGAATAAAACCAGAGACTGTCGAAACTAATCAGCTGAGAAATTTTCCAGACTCTCACCTTCAACCTACAACGTGATGCCCCGCGCGTGTTGAACTCAATAACATTTTCTCCCAGAATCTAAAATGCAACCGAACAGTTAAGACGCCCTTGTATATATCCCAAATATAATGTAAAATTGGAGCACTTTTAAGCAGTCTTCAATCGCGATTTAAATGTGTATATAAAGTCAAGAATTACAATAATAATATTATATTCAAACGAAAAATGGATACTTACTTACTTCACGCAAATGCATTACTCCCACTATTATTTCTTATTCAAATACAGTGACACGATGATTATTCAAAGGAACAAATATTTGGATTACTGTGGATTATTCTCTGCGCAAAAGGAAAATTTCAGGTAAGCTGAACCAATCTTTTTTACCATTATCAAGAGATGAAAATGTATATTAAAATATAGAAGACTGATATAACAATTTATAAAGATAGAAAATTAATTATGCTACCGAAGGTACTCTAACAGTTTTGAAAATGACAGTTGTGCCTTATCAATTTAAAATAAAATAATTTGTATATTAGCGGTATCGATATATTTTTTAATGAAATCTCAGTCAAAGAAAAGTAGGTGAATTTCGGGTATTATGGAATATCATTTACTTTTGTGGCAATATCGCAGCTCGATATTGTTTAAAACCGAAAACCGAATACAATCACAAACTTCAACTATCTGTGATTAGTTATTTGTAGACAAAAATCATTTTAAACGAAATTTCGTCACCTGCAAACAAATAATAATAATGAAAAACTTTTTTGGAGGGTATTATGAGACAGTCGCGGGAAGTATGAAATAGTGGGTCAAAAATGAAGAAAACGAACAAAATTCGGCAAAAAACCCCCAGATGTAATGGTATCAAGAGAGCATGATCAAAATATAAGTGTCTATTAGGTAGGCAGCCAATATATTTCAGATTCATACTTCAGATTTGCAGATTCAGATTCAACCAAGCAGGGAGGCCTACCATATGGCTTTAGCCTGTGCAAGCCCTGTTTGGCAAGTTTATTAAGAAAAAAAAAACATATTTGATAGTGCAATTTTGATTATTTACAATGCATAAAAAATTACTATAAGTGATGAAGTTTTTGAAGTATGTATGCTATTTGATGATGAAGATAGTCTATAATGTTATATACAATGATGGAGAAAATTTTTGGATTATTTACAGTTCGTGATTGGGAGCGAGAAATGTTTTTCGCGAGCACGAATATATGTATTTCTGTTTTCTCCTAAGAGTTGATGGGAGTTTGCTGATAAGAGTTTGTGGTCTGGGACGTAAAAATGTTTTTAGAGAGATAAAAGATGAGTTATTCACACAAGCTTTTGGGTTGGAAGCTGAGTTTTTGCACAGATGGTTGGTTGAGGTATGTGGGTGCTGTTCCTAACATGGCTGGTGGTTACTAGAAGACAATGTTCCGAAATAGCTTTCAGTTTTCAATTTCACCAACTATGTGTGGTGGAGGCATCTGGAATAGATGCTGGTTCCTTTCTAGAATGTTCATACAACTGATTATTTTGTTTAGGAGGTCTGGTCGCTTCAACAGATAGGCGAACCAGTGTGAAAGGGATATTGTTGATGGTTTGTGGATGTGAAGGGTGGAGGTGAGGGGGCGTTGTTAGGTGTAATGGAGGGAGTTGCCTCTGTGACCACAGGTACAGAGAGGAGATTCAGTTTTGCCGATTTTAGCAAGGTAATCTGGGAAAGGTCCATGGTTGGTGGCGAACAAATCACAAATATAAGGATCGGTTTTTGCACCACCATAATTATAGAGTCTTATGATATATTGCTATTCCATATAACTCGACACCGCCGGTTTGAGAAAAAATTACTCAACGTTTATAGGCGTGAATCGCGAGCTAAAAAACGAATATTACATCATAAAACGAATATTACATCTGTTAGTATTCGATGAACATTATGCTTAGTTTCAATGTAAAAATATTACTTCTAATAATGAATAAAAAATATTGAAAAATTATCTCCTGAAACTTTCCAAAGACGAAAAATGAATATTTATTCACACAACGCGCCCTGACTCCGTTCGACGAACTGCGCGTTCTAGGGGGCATTCTGGAAACGTTCTGAAGTAGTTTATGATGTTGCCGCTTGGTAGAAGCACTTTACCAAACAAAAACCTTGGTATTCCATATTACCCGGCTATTCCATCATACCTGAAGTTGCTCTAGTCTACATATTGCAGAAACAATAATTTCATGGTATTTTACGAAAGAAGAGTTAATATACGTGAGTAAACACGATATCATTTTTTAAAATCTCTCTCTTTGCATTTTTTTTTCTTTTTTGGCATTTTTTGCATTACTTACGTGTGTAGATTGTTATCCGAAACAGATCTCGTGATATTCCAATTTCTTACAACAATCGTTTTTGCTCGAAACCATCTCTCGAAACCATGTCGAAAAAAAAGAAAAAAACTTATCTCGAAAACATGTCAAAATCTGTCCATGGCAAACCATTTTTCTCAAAACAATGTTTTTCAAACTGTGCGACCATTTTTCTTGAGAAGTATTCGACAAATTTATTTCATATTTTTTTTTAAAAGAAAGGTAATCGTTTCTGCTGGATCTTATACCACCGAAAAAAAAATATAATTTTCATTGGATTAATGACTTTTTGGGAGTTTGCAAAAAGAAAAAAAAAGGGGGCGAAAAAAATTTGCTTTGTTCAAATGACCTATATTTTGTTAAAAATCAACTTTTTAAATTAAATGTTGGTATAAGCTCTAGAGAATTTAATGCCCTTTCATAATTTGGCGACCCAATTTGTTGTAGATACTTGAGACCGGAGAAAAATGGTCTCCCGATTGGAAGTTCACTACGCACACCTACAGGACTTCCCGTCACACAAGGGGTGTTATTCATTGATTTTACATACAAAAATTTATATATCAAGTGAAATGTCATTAAATATAATTCAAAAAGTCAGAAAGTGATATCTGTTTTCATTGTAACCAAAAAAATATCACAAAAATCACGTGAATTTTAGTCCAAAGAAGTGGAACCTCCCTTCTTAAGAGGTTACTTCACTCACGTGAAAACACCCACTCGCTAATGTTAATCCTATGGGGGAAATATTTTAAGATAACTCGTTCGCATTTCAAGATTTTAATTTTTTTTTTTTTTTTTTTTTTGCATTGGATAGCTAAAGGCAATCTCTATGCTGATCCTTTTGTACTTTTTTTATTTTAATTACAAGTTTTTTTTATTAAATACTTTCACTTTCGGAACCGGTTTCAAAAGTAAAAATATTCTTAAGTCAAAAAAAAATAAAAATAAAAATAAAAAACTACAACTGTAACATTAGCGAGCGGGTGTTTTTGCGTGAGTGAAGTAGCCTCTTAATTAAGTTTTCTAAAAAAGTTTCATTGTTATTCTCGGATTTTCTGCCTTTAAATTAATGTGGTGCATCTTATATCCGAGATGTAAACTCGTAACACGCGTAAATACAGTTGCTAGCAAGAGCTTTTTTTTTTTTTTTTAATAAAATTTCTAGAAAAGCTCCATTTTGAAATTCATGTATTTCCTGCCTTTAAATTAATATGGTGCATCTGATATGCGAGATGTAACTCGTAACATGGGTATAAATACAGTAGATAGCAAGGCCTTAGGAAAGGTAGAAGAGATAATGAAAATAAAGACAATTTTTTTAAACTCTTACACTGCAAAAAAAAAAAAAAAAAAAAAAAAAAAAATGTTGATTTTACAGTATAATACTGGCATCCCCACTGTTAGTATTATACCGTAAAATTAACAGTAATGAACAGTAAAATAAGCAGTAATATGCTACCGCGCATGCGCAGCAGCGTATTACTGCTTATTTTACTGTTCATTACTGTTAATTTTACGGTATAATACTAACAGTGGGGATGTCAGTATTATACTGTAAAATCAACAATTTTTTTTTCTTTCAGTGTATGCAGGGGTGTAAAAACTGGGCGCCAATGGGCCGATTGCCACCACTAAATTTTTATTATTCTTCGCACAATAAGAATGCTGATAAAATTTAGGCGAAGAATACTAATAAAATTTAGTGGTGACAATTGGTGCCCAGTTTTTACACCCTCCTACTGATATTCCAAGACTGTTTTTTTTTCCTATAAAATATTCTTATTAAAAATATTTTTATTAAATACTTTTTTATACAAACTTTTCTTTTCAGGGGGTTTCTGCCCCTCCTCCCTGAATTCCCAATAGTTTTATTAATTTGATAACAGTAATTCTCTAGCATTCAATATTGAATTTAATATTTTAATTCTTTCATCAAAAATCAATGAAACGGTGATTTCGTGATAACGGCATTAATAATCAGTTTGAACGGTTAATTTTTCTCATACATATTTTATTACTTTATGATAATCTTAATTTTATAATTTTACATAATTTTGGATTTGCTACCGCCATTGGTAGCTAGTGTGTTATATAAAAATGTCGAACTCCGAAGTTGAAAGCTATGCGCAATTTTGTTTTCTGTGGAAACATTATTTTACCTATATTCTGTTATTCTTATACCGCTGCAAGTGAGATTTGTAGTTATTCAGCTGTTTCTTGCAAGCTTGTGCGTCAAAATTTATTTCCGAAAGTTTATCATTTGCATAACTCTTCTACATGGCATACTCATACATATATCGTTTTTTTCTTTTTTTTTTTCATAGCCCTGACGTTAAACCCACTGACACGAAACAACTCTACTTCGTTGCATCATGACATCTGGTTTTGTTTACGTCAGATGGCAAAAATTATACGTTTGTTTTTCTCCTGAAATAAAAAAAAATTGTGTGTATATTGGTCCATTTTTTTCTTGCAGCGATGCTTACGATTTATGAGTAGGATTCAAGAACCACACTTTTTGGAAAAAATTAACAACTTAATTTTTATAATGTTTATTTGTAAAATATAATTTTATATTAAAATACATCGAAGCCTTTAGGGAAAAAAATCCATTTTAAAATGTTGAGTGGGTGATCGAGATTCTGAATAATTTCTTGATCAATCCTGTCTGTATAATTGTGTGCTATAATACACACACATATATATACTATATTGATCATGAACTCTTTGACACCAAAATTTAGAAAAATAATTTCAATGTTAATTATTTATGGGGTGCACCGATCTTCTTCTTCTTCTTCTTCTTCAAAAAAAAAAAAAAAAAAAAAAAAAAAATGCAACTCTATCTTCGTTTTTTACTTCCTTATATACTCATAAGAAGATATTGGATACATGAAAATTTTCGACTTCCATGGATCGAATTATGTGTCCTTGAATATGATTTGCCTATTTTTGGTATATTTCTGTCCGTCTAATTGTGTGTTACACAAATTTTGTAGACGCTGTAACTCAAGAACTGTTACACGGAATTTCACGAGTCCCCATGTTTAGTTAGACCTTGACATATATTGATACTGATTAGATTTAGGTGTATATCGCTGTTATGCTGTGGTTTTCCATGGAACTAGCAAGGAACCCCAAGGACAAGAGTAAAATATAAGCCACCAATCAGACATTGACTTTGAAAAGCTACAGAAAGGAGGGGTAAAAAACGGCCAAAAATTCGTCAAACGCTTTGGGTTACTGGAATGTTTTTCCCAGAATTCCTTGCCGAAATAAGACCGAAACTGACTTCTGATGCTCCTTGCATGTAGGTTCCTTGTTCCATGTGCTTTTCATGATGAGCGAGATAGCTGTATAGCTCAGCATCTATGGGACGGAATTACATCAAGATAATATACTAGGTGCGCAACTAAGTTTCCGGGTTTTTGTTATCTATAAAAAAAATGGAAAAATTTATAAGAAATGCAAAAAATTGAATTATTTAAATTATCGTCCCTCACTAGCTACACATTTTTGCCATCTCTCTGGCAATACATGAATACCGCGACGATAAAAAGACGCGTCTTTGGACCGAAACCATTCATCCAACCAATTTTGCACTTCTTCGAAATTGGCTAAGTGTAGCCCAGCCAAGCCATGGGCCATTGACCGGAACAAGTGATAATCGGAAGAGGCCAGGTCTGGTGAATACAGCGGGTGCGGTAGCAGATCCCATTTCAGTGTTTTCATGGTGTCCTGGACGATGGAAGTGTGATGGCACGGAACGTTGTCGTGCTGCAATATCACTCGTTCTTGTCTCGTGTCCCATTCTGGCCGTTTTTCGAGCAATGCATGGTTCAAATTATTCAGTTGTTGTCGGTAGCGATTCCCATTAACAGTTTCGTCTGGTTTCAGCAGCTCATAGTACACGATTCCTTTCTGGTTCCACCAAACGCAGAGCATTGTCTTATTGTCTTCTTTCTGAAGGAATTTGGCCGTGCCATCGATGTTGATGCTTCGCCAGATGAAAGCCACGATTTTTTGCGTTTGGGATTCTCGAAATATATCTACTGCTCATCGCCAGTAACAATTCGATGCAGGAAACTCTTTTTTCATGCCGCAAAAGCAAAATTTCGAAGTGGCTCTTCGATTTTCCATCTGTCTCTCAGTCAACTCATGCGGCACCTATTTTCTTTCCTTTTGAATTTTGCCCATGACATATAAACGTTTGGAAATACCTTGGCGAGTCATGTTTAATGCCTCTGCAAGTTGTTCTTGTGTTTGCGTATCATCTTCATCCAATAACGCTTGCAAATCGGCGTCCTCAATTGTTTTTGGTCTTCCAGAGCGCTCCTTGTCCTCAGTGTCAAAATCGCCATTTCTGAAGCGTTTAAACCAATTTTCACAGTTAGTTTTCGATGGTGCATGTTCGCCGTAGGCCTCCTCAAGCAAACGACATGCTACAGCTGTATTTGTTTTCAAGTTAAAACAGAAAAGCAAAGCTTCCCGCAAATGCTGTTTATTTGGAACAAAACTCGAAATTTTCGTTGTTAGAAAAAATATTTTTGCGTTTCGATATGTGTTGTTATTACAACTGATTATTGTTAATAGATATCCAAGCTATTAGAAAAACACAACTTTAGACATGTATGTACACTACATATAGACACTACATGGGCCATTAGTGCCATCTATGTGTGAAACACCGAAACTCAGTTGTGCGCCTAGTATAAGATGCTTATCATGAAAAGTTTTTCAGCTTTGATCATTTAACAGTGGGCGTTGCTATGCTGTGCATTTTGTGATGAACAATGTAGCTGTATGCTGTATCTCAGTTTTTATTGGGTAGAAATGAATCATATTTTATAGTTTTGTTATTGGGGAAGCACTGAACTACAGAAGATAACATTTTCAGAATGTTGCCAAATAATTAGAATAATTCTCCTAGGGGAAACCTACCACATTTAGCAACAGTTTTAGATAAAAGGAGTTAGTGCGTCTCAGCTGTAGTCTACCTTATGTGTAGACATGGAATGGACAGTAGATTTTAATTAGAAAGTAATTTAATTTATTTTATATATAGTAAATTTTAATTTTAAACTATTTGTCAAAGCTCACGAAATATATATTTCTGCGACCGATTCATGAAAATCGCTATTTTTCTGCGACCTTTTGACTGAAATCGCGATTCTTTTCCACGATCGTTTGTCGAAATTTATGATTTTTTTTTTTTTTCCGCAACCGACTGACAAAATTCTTGGTTTTTTGCGCGATCGTTTGACGAAATTTTCGATTTTTTTTTGTGTGTGTAATTGTTTGAATAAATTCGGGATTTTTTTTTTTTTTTGTCCACGACTGACGAAATTTGCGATTGTTTTTTTCCCGGGATTGTTTGACGAAATTCGCTTTTTTTTTTTTTCGCCTGACAACGTTTTTTTTTTTTTAAATTTCTGCGACCGATTGGGGAAACCTGCGAGTTTTTTCCCGACTGATTTATGAATGAATTAATTTTGAGAAATACTGTAAAGACAAAAAAAAAAATTGTGGTTTTTACGAACATTAAAAATTATTCGTGTGGACGACTCACATGCCTTTGAAAGATCCCATGCAACCTTTTCTGTTATGCGGGATTTTCTTATTTTGTGCGCGATTTGGAAAATCCCACACGCTATTTCAAACTCCTGCCCTCAAACGAAAACTTTACCTCTCTCCTCCTAAGAAACATGAGAAAGGGCATCGGCAGCTGATTACAGGCAGCTGATTAAATCTGTTTCAAAATATTGCCCCTCCCTGGATTTTGTTCGGCATGTGCCCATGGACGCAATACCGAGAATAACACAACTACACTAATTAAATTATTATATTAAAATGATGTAGAAGAAAATTTTGTGATTGACACAACACATATTAGTTTATCTGACACATTTCTCCCCATATCCCACTTCTTGTTTATCTATTCAAAATCCGACATCCACGTGTCGTGAAAATTCTGTCCACTCTTCCAAAACAGCACAATTCATAAAAATCCGTCTCGTTATTTCTATTGCATAAAGGTTTACTACTATCAACGGGAAGATTTAAAAATAACTCTTTAGTATGATTTAAGTTCGTTTTTGGCAAACATTTCTAGGAGTTAATGGGAAAATTGGCTTTAAAATAAATTAAAGGGAGCACATCTGTCATCGTTCGGCGAATTACCCCTACGTTTACATGTAAATGTCAGACATTTCTACAAGGTTTTTATATATGATGTTTATCTGCTCAAATGTTCTTAGATATCTTTTTTTATAAGTAATAACTATTTTATCCAAAGACAAGTAAACAGTAAATATTTTCGAACATTTATGTAAGCATTACCAGGTAAATTTAAAAGAAAAAATAAAACCGATTTCAGTTTGTTGCTTCTTTACCCATAACTTTACAATTATGCAAACACATTCATGTAGTCAACTTTGCCAACATTTTAGACATAGTTCAAAAGTGTTTCTGAATTCGGTTTGTTTCTTGTCTGCCTGCCTATCTGCCGTCTGTCCATGCTCTAACTCACTCACGTAAATATACTGGGATTGCCATTCGATTGATATATATTATTGAGGTTTACTATGACGTGTTTTGTATTGAAAATGAAGGGCGTAGTATTTATCGATCATTTACAGGGACACACAAATGAATTCCGTTACATTATGGTCTATGGAAAAAAAAATCGTTTGCGGATTATTTTAATGATGTTACGCTATTTCAAACATATTGAAATTGATATATATGACTGAGCTGCACTACACGATGTTTATTAGAGAATAGGGTGTGCATAGCATTTATCGATCATTTACAGTGACACACAAA
The DNA here is from genome assembly GCA_963931845.1 of Maratus michaelseni. NCBI lineage: Eukaryota > Metazoa > Arthropoda > Arachnida > Araneae > Salticidae > Maratus > Maratus michaelseni. The sequence continues at coordinate 59,428,802 of OZ007594.1, forward strand.
AAAATTCCGTTACAGTATTGTCTATGAACAATAATTGTTGGAAGTGCGTTTTCAGTTGTGGTACGCGTTTTTAAATGTTAACACATCTTTTGCATATTGCTTGTTGTGTATAAATTTTGTAGATCATATTCAGGGCTGCACAAAAAGTATCGAGCACATTTCCGTTTATTGGCGGAAATTTTTTAAAGGGGAATTTTCAACTGTGCTATGCGTTTAATAACTGAACTACATTTTAGCATACTATGTGGTATATACACATCTATAGGACATACACTAAATTGTACTGCGCTGCAATTGCGCTGTGCTGCGCTGTAATTGTAAATACACTGCGCAAAAGAATTCGGATATTTTTTCCGACTATTGATGGTAATTGCCGAAATTGGATTTTCAGATGTGTTATGCGTTTCCAAATTGTTACTTAGACATTATCTTTCACCGTATTAAACTGTGAAGTTTCCTTACATTAGTCTGAATGTTTTGGAAAGTGTTTTATAAATTATGCTTGATGCATGATTTTAGTTCTTATTATTTATTTATTTCATGCCATTTGACATATAATAGCGAAAGCACTTTTGGCACAACTGAGTTTTTATATCAACACTTCAATGTTATCTATATTCAAATTAAACTACTAATTAAATAATACTCATAAGTTTTTGAGGTTTTTCTTTCCTTTCCTTTCTTTCTTTCTTTCTTTTTAACATATTGGAATATTTTATACTATACAGAAATTAAATCTATAAATCTGATTGTCTAGTTTTAAGATTTGATAGTTATTTTGATAAAAATAGATTGTGATAGATTTAACCCGTTCGCGACAAGTGTATCGTCTGCGTGACATGTAAAGTTCGTACAAATCTTAATATTTTCTACCAGTAATTTTTTGTCGTCTCATTTAAACGTATAATTTCTGCAATTAAATAGGGTAAATATTTCTATTTCAAAATACTGGTTCTGAAAGAATAAGAATTTTGTATCTCGCACTCACCACGAAGGGGTTAATAATATTTGAAGATTTTTTTAGCACACAATACGGTAAAAGAAAAAAAAATCAATGATAAGATGAAAGAAAAAATGAATAAAAATAACATAAATCCGTAACTGTAATGGTCATTTAATTCTTCATTTGAGTGTCTTCTTGAGAAAAGCATAAAAAGAAAAAAAAGATATTTTCTAAAGTATATTATAAAAAACACCAAAATCAATTTATATCTTTTTTAATGATCGCGTAGTGTAGAGTTATCTACTCTAACCTTACATCTTCACAATGTAAATGTTTTATGTATTGAAATATTGTAATATTTTGTGTCCTCGCCTAGAAACCTACTCATCCATTTACCATCTCTCAGCCCGATGATTTGAATTCAAGAATGTGGAGTTTGGGAAATAATTTGTGAATTCAATTTTGAATTTTTTGCGGATCTGTGATTAAATTATCCAGAGAAATGCATTATTTAAAAACACAAACGAAGTTCGAATTTTAAAAATTTATTTTACATCTTGTTAATTATCTACTAACGAGGAAGGTCTCCTTAAAGCGCATACTCATAATATTTTGAAAAAAAAAAATGCTAATGAAATTACTCATGTCATGTACGTAATAAAGGATCAGTCAAATTTAGCTGCGGAATCCTTTTAAAAAATTGTAAAAAAAAAAAAAAAAAAAAAAAAAAAATACTTTTGAGTATTTGGCGTAAAAAAAAAAAAAAAGAAAAAAAAACGCGATTTGGCGAGCAACACTTTTTCTCCGCCAAACGCGAGCGATTTTATTGGATTTGAAAATTCCTGGTTAAATAAGTGGTTTAAATGAGCAGTACTTTATGAATTTGAATTTAAACGATTAAATGGTTTATTGGTAACAGAAACGAAATTGCTTTGTTTCTGTTACTCATTTTGAACGTTATTAATTATAATGAAACTGTTTAAAGTTGACCGCATACACTACAATTGAACTCAAACAATTTAAAGAATGTTACAAAATAATTAAACATTCCTAAATATTAAAAAAATATCTCTAAACAAAACTTAATTTACTTCATGTAATATTTAATCTCATCAAAAACGTCACCTGTAAAAAATGCAGCCAAGTCTCGTGACTCTTTTTCCGTAAAAAGTTCTGAGATCGTATAAAGCCAAGTTTAGCTATCTTATTAACTCTGAAAATTTCATTCACAAATCACTCCTAGTCTCTACATCCTTAGTTAAATATTATTTTGTGACTTGGCAATTACGCAGCATAGGGAAGTTATTACACCTTACTATGTTATGTGAGAAGGGATGAGATAATATGATTAAGGCTAATTATATACGCACAGGGAAGTTATTACACCTTAATATGTTATGGAATGGCATGGTATTATTTGATTAATACTAATTATATACATCACATTCTCGTGCTACGTAATTGCCAAGTCACAAAATAATATTTAACTAAAGATGTAGAGACTAGGAGTGATTTGTGAATGAAAATTTCATTAATAAGATAGCTAAACTTGGCTTTATATGATCTCAGAACTTTTTACGGGAAAAGAGTCACGAGACTTGGGTGCATTTTTTACAGGTGACGTTTTTGATGAGATTTCACTCCTTTTTGTAAGTAATCCTCCTTTTCTTGATTTTGGGTTCTTTTTGGAAATCATCCACTGATGTTCGCTAAGCCCACACTCTGTCCCTATTATTTACAGGTATAAAAAATTTGAAGCTTTAGTTTCGTTTGCAAAGTACTGTAGATAAAAAGAGATTTCAGGTTCCTAGGCCAGCACTAAGTTATGGGAGGGGGAGTGTCAAAAGTACTCTCAATTGCTTCCAGGATAAGTGCTATCCATCTGAGATATTACTCGCAGCCCTAGATACTTGATATTTAGCATAAAAGACCTTTTTAGTATAAAAAGAAAGCCAAAATTAAAATTTCCGGAAATTTTTAATAAATCAAACTATATTCATTTTTTCGATGTTTTTTTTTTTTTTTTCGTTTTTTTTGGCCTTTTTTTTTTACATTTACGGATTTTTTCATTTTTTCTTACTTTGTATACTAAACTCTACCTTTCTGCCAAATGTCAAGCTTCTAGGACCACAAAAGCGGATTATTTTCAAATTTTTGACTTTTTATAAATTTATTGATTTTTCGATTTTACTTCTAAGTTACCTGATTGTCATGCCAATATAGTAATTTTTTGATCCGTCTTCTTAGGATCATTTAGGTTCAATTTAGAGGTAAATGAAGTGAATGTTAGAGTCACCATGATTTTATTTAGAAAGAACTATCAAACCATAACCAAACAGTAATGTCGGGAGGGTAGGGGGAGCTGTGAAAGTTTTTGTGGGGCTAACATCATTTAACAATCCATATTTAATATGCGAAGTAAATAGAGTATAATCTGTGAAAGAAAACAAACCTGTCTATAAAGAAATCGCCTATAACGTAGCCAGTCTATAATGGAACTTTCCTATAACGAAATTCGTAAACGAAAGAAAAGAAAACCATAATCCGGGGGAAATAACATAAAACAATTAGGGGCGTTGTACTAGCTAATAGGACAATTATCTTAAAACTAATGTTTGTAGCAGTACAAAATCAAATTGTTTTCGAATTTTCGATTTTTTAAAGATATTTCGATTTTATTTTCGAATTTAACGAATTTTTTAGTTGTTCCTTTTATTGAATAGTAAATACTACCTTTACACCAAGTTTTAAGTTTCTAAGAATACAAGATAAAATTATTTTCAATTTTTGATTTTTTCGATTTTTTTTTTTTTTTTTTTTTTATAATTTTCTGGATTTTTTAATTTTTTCTTATTTTGTATCCTTTATTACAAATTTCAAGTTTCTAGCGCTACAAAATCAAATTATTTTGAAATTTCCGATCTTTTTCGAGTTTTTTTATTCTATTTTCGAATTTATTGTGTTTTAATTTTTCCTTTTTCTGTATCCTAAACAAATTTTTTCGAAATTTACAGATTTTTTTTTCTTTTTTTGTATCCTAAATACTGCCTTTATTCGAAATTTTAAGTTTCTAGCTTTACAAAATCGAATTATTTTCAAATTTTCGTTTTTTTTTCGATTTTTTTATTTTATTTTCGATGTTTGTTGTGTTTTCCTTTTTTTTCTTTTTCTGAATCCTTTACACTACCTTTACACCAAATTTTCAGTTTCTAAGACTACGAGATCATATTATTTTCAATTTCTCACTTTTTTTTTCTTTTTCTTTCTTTCTTTCTTTTTTTTTAATTTTTAATTTTTGAAAATTTCTATTTTTTTTTCGAATTATTCATATTTTTTAATGTTCCCTTATTTAGTATCTTAAATATTACCTTTATTCCAAATTACAAGTTTCTAGCGCTATAAAATCGCATTATTTTCAAATTTTCTTTATTTTTCGATTTTTTTTATTTTATTTTCGAATTTTATTGCGTTTTTATTTTAACTTATTCTGAATCCTGAACACTATCTTTACCGCAAATTTTAGGTTTCTAAGGCTAAAAGATCAAATTATTTTATTTTTTTCATTTTTTTCGAATTTTTCGAATTTTTTAATTTTTTTTTTTTAATTTACCGGATTTTTTAATTTTTCCTTATTTTGCAACCTAAATACTACCTTTATTCCGAATTCCAAGTTTCTAGCGCAACAAAATCGGATTATTTGAAAATTTTCGTTTTTTTTCGATTTTTCCGATTTTTCGATTTTATTTTCGATTTTTTTTTTTTTGTGTGTGTTTTTGATGTTTTCTTTTTCTGAATTCTAAACACTACCTTCACACCAAATTTAAAATTTTTAAGACTACAAGATCGTGTTATTTTCAATTTTCAATTTTGTTCGAATTTGTTGAATTTTCGAATGTTTTTTTTTTTTTTTTCAATTTTCCGGATTTTATAATTTTTTCTTTCTTTGTATCCGAAACACTAGCTTTATTCCAAATTTTAAGTTTCTATGGCTGCGGGATCTACCCAATCTTTTTGATGACGCGAGAGTGAGTGAGTGTGTGAGTGACAAAGAATCGAAACTTTGAGTTCATATACCGTCTGCACTAATTTATGGGTATTTTTTTTAATTATCCATATTTTTTAATTTTTCCTTATTTAGTATCTTAAATATTACCTTTATTCCAAATTTCAAGTTTCTAGCGCGCTATAAAATCGAATTATTTTCAAATTTTCCTTATTTTTCGATTTTTCCGATTTTATTCGATTTTATTTTCGAATTTTTTTGCGTTTTTTATTTTAACATTTTCTGAATCCTAAACACCATCTTTACCGCGAATTTTAAGTTTCTAAGGCTAAAAGATCAAATTATTTTAATTTTTTCAATTTTTTTTCGAATTTTTGAAATTTTTTTCCGAATTTTCCGGATTTTTTAATTTTTCCTTATTTTGCATCCTAAATACTACCTTTATTCTGAATTCCAAGTTTCTAGCGCAACAAAATCGGATTATTTGAAAATTTTCGATTTTTTTCGATTTTTTCGATTTTTTCAATTTTGCTTTCGATTTTTTGGTGTTTTTAATGTTTTCTTTTTCGGGATGCTAAACACTACCTTCACACCAAATCTTAAGTTTCTAAGACTACAAGATCGTCTTATTTTCAATTCTCAATTTTGATGGAATTTGTTGAATTTTCGAATGCTTTTTTTTTCGAATTTTCCGGATTTTATAATTTTTCCTCTCTTTGTATCCTAAACACTACCTTTTTTCCAAATGTTAAGTTTCTAGGGCTACGGGATCTACCTAATCTTTTTGATGACGCGGAACGAGTGAGTGAGTGAGTGACAAAAAATCGAATGTTTGAGTTCATATATCGTCTGAACTAGAAAAGACCGAAAGTTGTAATTTTAAATTTTGGTCCTGTGTGCCAAATACTCTAGAAAAACGAAGTTTTGAATTTTTGGGATACTCCAGCGACGAGATATGGGGGGGGGGGGGGGTCAAAAGTGCCCTGAGTTGCTTCCAGAAAAGTATGCTTACGGCCGCGCTTTCTCGACTTGGCGGAGGCACTGCCGTGCCTCCAGAAACGTTGTATCATTAAAAATGCAAACATTTTTCAGAGCGTAATAGTGACGTATGCTGAGGGTGGAATTTATATGGCAGATTTATCAAACCTTCTTGTGCGGCAATCTCTAATCCCTCTCGAATATAGGATCTCTGGGGTTGGTTAGCGAAGGTTCTCTAGGGTTGGTAGAGAAGTGAACCCTCAACTTAGTAAGTTGTAAGGTTCTCTCTAGGGTTGGTTCACAGCAGTGGCGTAACGTCAGAAGGGGATCACTTTACTACCATATAATTATATACTACATTTGGTCTTATTTAATCTTTGAACGTTATGAATTAAATAAGACCAAATTTGTTATATAAAAATACTAATAGTAAAGTGATCCAGCCCCACCCCCACCCCTGAAGCCACAACACTGGTTCACAGTCTAACTTCTTATGTCATTTTGTAACTATGACAGCACTTTTCAAAACGCCATTGATGTTTCAACAATTTCGTCTTAGCGTAATTTTATTTTTTCGTGTGGTAAACATATCGAGTTTTTTAGCCAAATAAAGAGAATTTGAGGCACGTACTGATTTTCTTGTTCAATAAAAAGAAAAACGCGAGTGAAAGCCACCGTATACTTATGGAAACTTACAGTGACAATGTACCAACGCCAGACGACTTGATAGACAAAGAACGCCCAGGTCAACTAAAAAAATAAATTGAATATGCCGAATTGCAAGCATTGTTGGACGAAGACGATACACAAACTCAACAACAAATGGCAGAGAGGTTAAGTACTAGTCGCCAAACCATTAGTGATCGTCTGCATGCCATAGGAAAGATCCAGAAGGTAGAAAAATGGATACCACATCAGCTGAACGACAGACAAATAGAAGAGCGAAATACGGTGTGCGAAGTTTTGCTTTCTCGGTATAAAAAAAACATTTTTTTTTTTTTTTTTTTTTTTTTTTTTGCATTGGATTGTGACGGAAAACAAAAAATGAATATATTTCGAGAACCCAAGACGTAGAAAATCATGGATTGACCCAGAAAAACTAACAGTATCGACCGCAACATCGGATCGCTTTGGAAAGAGGACAATGCTGTGTAATTGGTGGGATCAGAACGGTGTCGTGTACCATGAACTTCTGAAACCAAGTGAAACAGTTAATACCGCTCACTACAGTCGATTCTGAACGATGCATTGATCGAAAGGCGACCAATATGGGCTACAAGACACGGAAAAGTGATTTTGCAGGACGACAACACCGCATCACACACAGAGACACCATTTCATACTTGGCTGGGGACACTTGCACCACCCGCCGTATTCACCCGATTTGGCCCCTTCCGACTAACGCATGTTTTCATCGATGTCTGACGCATATTCCATGAAACATTTCAACAATTACGAAGAAGTCGAAAAATGGCTTGATAACTGGACAACCTCAAAAGGTGCACGATTTTTCAGGGAGGGCATCCACAACTTGCCAGAGAGATGGGGGAAAATGTGTAGCTAGCGATGGCGCATACTTTAATTAAACCATTTTTTACCTTTCTCCCAAATTGTGCATGTCTTTTTTAATTAAATAATTATGAAATATTAACCGCCACACCTGGTAATAAAGTAATAAATGCATAAAACAATTTTAAATATTCTCATTAAAATGGTGTGGCATTAATGATATATTTTATAATATCTCAGACTTTCATTTCTAAAAGAACAAAATAGATTATTTCATGGCATAAAAATAAAAACAAAATGGGATAAGTTCCAACAATCTTTAATGTTTGGAAAGTCTAGCAAGCGGATATATACGGACTTTTTTCAGCAGTAATAAGACGTGGTTTTAAATAAATATGTCTCGTATTCTGAACCCAATTAAAAGTTGTTCGGATGGAACAAGATCACTTTTCTATTTAAAAAAAGGAAACATAAGAGTTGAAAGAGAGCAGATTCAACCGACCTTCAACTAAAAGCTGTTATTTTGGTTGATTGGATTCACATGAGTATTCATTTTTGGTGCGTTTCTTCTTTCCTATCCAATAGCTTTTGATGACTCAACGGAATGAAAAAGAATGAAATTACAAACATGATGATATTTACAGATTTCCGAAAAATGTATTTTCTTCTTTTGAGCTCATTAGCGGCAGTTCTTTCTTAGAAATATGATGGTCTCGCATGATCAGTTCTGCGTTATTTATGTCAAATAAAGGAAATGTATTAAAGGAAATGTTGCTGGTTTTTGGTTTGTAATTTAAATAAAAACTAATTGAGGGACAACCAGACTTGTTGCATTTGCACAATTGCATTGCACAGAACTTGATATTTCTTTAGACATCAACCAATTGCCAATTTCTCTATTTATATACATATATCTATGTATAATGTAACATTTGTCATGACGATAACATACGAAATACTGAACCTGTTCGAATCTAATTAAAACAGTGTATTATTCTTGTTAGTATCTTAGATTAGTTTGCTATCCAGATATGTAGTTCTTATAAGTTTGTTTACAGGGGCACACAAAAGCAAAAAACTTGCAAATTTGTCATCATCATAACATCCGAAATATTGAAATAATTCGAATCTAATTGGGGCAGTGCATTAATCTCACAAGCATCTTGAAAGAGTTTGTTAATCAAGTATGTCGCTCTTATATTTCGTTTACAGTAACATATAAAAGCAAAATACATGCAAAATTTGTCAGTACGAAAACGTCCCGAGTAGTGAACTAATTAGATATTAGAATCTAATTGGGATACTATATTGATCTTGCAAGTGTCTTGAAAAATATCGATAATCAAGTAATGTAGCTCTTACATTTCTCTTACATGGATGCACAAACGCAAGACATGCAAAACTTGTCATCGCGATAACATCCGAACTACACGAATCAATTCAAATTAGTGACCCCTATTAAACGTTTATACGTGAGTATGTGTATAATACGTATAATACGAAGTACAGATTTTGGATACGTATGATACGGCCAAAACGATTAACCCTTTTATACGAACGGTTTTCATTCATTGCGTGAAAAAAAGATTCTTTTCTACAGTTGACATGCGGATCAGAGACATTGAGAAACATCCGTCAGAGTCCGGCATTCTCGTGGTTTACCGGGGCCATCGGGTTCGGGATTCCTTGATCAAAGAACCACGATGGCCCCGGGTTTACCTGCTTTTCGGTTCCTGTGCAGGTAACAAGAAAAATAATTAAATAAATGGGAGCATTTTTTCCTCAGCATAGATTTTGGTTGTTTTTCCGTCAAAACTAAGCTGTTAATTATGAAATGTTTTACTATGGGTATCGGGTAGCATCAAAGCTGTCTTTCTCAGGCCTGTAATATCCGTACAAGGTGCTAGCAACAGGAACTTTTCTGAATAAAAACTTCACGTCAAATGAAGACATTACATAATTACATGGCTGTAAATTACTCATTTTCTTAACAATAGATAATGAATTTGGAGTAATGTAGAGGCCAGTGACGGAGTAACACGAGAAACTAAATATTTGCTAAATTATGAACCGCAGTTCTAATACATGAGACTATCAGGTGGACGGGAATATCAGCTTTTTGAGTTTTTGGTAAGGCCTAAAACATAGCACCAGGGAGAATTGACGGGAGAGAAACTTTTTTTAACGGAGTCTGATAAAAGAAGAGATGATTTTATTGAATTATTTTTATCTTAAGTCAATCAGTATTTGATCAATCGCTATATCATCTTTCTTGATCTCAACGTAGTGGCCAGATATTGCATGTGAATTAACTGTTTCTATATATAATGTTCTGTCCATCACCACAACTTTTACACCCCTGTCCGCCTTAGAAATGATAATATCATTTTGCATTTTAAGTGGTAATTATTTTTCAGGAATTGCATGTTTTAAAGTCGTTTTTCTGGCTTTATTATTCACATGCATGGTATCTTTATATGTTAAAAGGGAATAAATTCACTTATTGACTTTCCTGTGTCCTTGGTCCGTTTTTTAAAATGAGTTTTAAAGATGGACCCTTTTTAAATGGTTGCTGATTTGACCTGTTTTTCCACTAGTTGCACAAAGCGAATTTTCTTTTTCTGCGAGTCATCATTAACAGTCAATAGATTCAGTGTCGTCCCTTTTTTCGGCGTATCGCTACACCCAACTTTCCTGGCTCATGTTAAATTATTATTTATTTATACTATACTTCTTCTTAGTGTAGAACAACTTCGCCAACAACGTAAAAGCTATGCAACTGCTATTGCATATGCCTGCTTCACAACGAGAACTAACACTTATACGAGTTTTTGGGGCCGTGCGGTTAAGTGTCGCTATCGGACCCCATCATTGGAAACGTCACAGTGTCACGTGACACAATATCACACCTTGCTTATTTTTTCAAACAACCATAATGACAAATTTAAGAAATATAAAACAATTTAAACTGTTTCAAGAAATTTATATAATATTTTATCACTTAATTCACTGAAAATTAGAAGTAACATAAATTAATTAAAATATTTATAGGGAAAACAGCAAATATCCTATATATGAAACATATTATGCAAACTGCTACGGTAATGCCACCAATTTCCAGTTTTTTCTCCGTTCAGTGACACAACTCTGATGAGGTTTGAGGTTCATTGGTAATAAAAGTAAATACGTATGTTTGAAATATACGTATTTTTGCATTATACATTTAACCGATATGCGCTTATACGTATCCGGAAACGTTTAAACGTATTGTTTAAGGTATACGTATTTCATATCGACGTATTATACGTATATCGGTTAAACGTATAATTGAAATACGTATCACATCGGGGGCTCTAATTCAAACCTAATTTGGACATTGTATTGACCTTGCATCTTGGATAAATTCGCTGATCAAGTATGTTGCTCTTATAGTCCGTTTATAGAAACATACTAAAGTTTTCGATGACAATTATTGTCTGCTTGGGTTATATTACAACCTACGGATGATTTTTAAAGTATAATTTCAACAAATTTTAAAATTTTATATAATTGCCTCATATTTATTTCAACGAGTTCACGAGACTTGGCTACATTTTTTACATGTGATGTTTTTGATGGGATCCTTTTCCCCCCTAGCAAGATGATATCGAATGCATAAAAATGAAATTTGGAGAAAATGATGAAAAAAAGATGTAACATTAAAAAAAAAATTGTAAGAAGCTTTTGAAAAACTAGAATTCCTCAACCAACATATAGATCGAGACATCGCTGGAAGTATGCAAGTACACGGAGGATTAGAAAATAAATTTTTGTATTAGCTCAAGGTGTATTCCAAACAGAAGAAAAAACCCGCGCAAATGGCAATTGATAAGTTTTTACTTAAATAAATTGAAATGTATGTATGGAGTTGGCTTGATGTCAGCTTTACGGGAGGGGATGGAAATATGGCTTGCTGTCAGCTTTACGGTGGGGATGGAAATATCGGGGGAAAAGAAAGGGGAAGTAGGGGGAGGGGGTGATTTGCACTTTTGAACCGTTACCAAATACAAAATCTCAATTCTTCCGGGGAGAATATTTTCCTGCTCCGAGGGGGGTTGGGGTGTTTCCCTCGGGCCACACCCTGATTTCATCACTGGTTGCAAACATTTCCATTATTGTTTCGATCAAAAATGCGAGATTAAATTGGAACACGACACTCTGGTATTTTGGACTAAATAATTGATTTGTGAATGATCTTAGATTCCTTTATAAAAACTTTTTGTAGAAGTATAGTCTACCACATCTTAAAGTTTGTATGTGGAATTTTGAATAGCCCGGTATTTTTGATTTAGAACGTTTGCAAGGTTTAAAAGTTTGTAAAAACAGGTATTTGGGAATCAATTTCCAGAATGCGTGCAAAAACTTTAATTAACGTTATATGCAAAACGAGTTTCATTTTTGTTCATTTACAAAAAAAGAGGTTAGTCGTTTCAAGGTCAACGAGAAATAAAACCTGGGGAGCCCAGCAGTTCAATTTCCTTTTTGAAGGAATAGTTTTAAATTTCGCCGAGTCGGAATTTCTAATCGACTGGAGACGTAATATTAAACCTATTGAATTGCAGATTTTTATCGTGAGATAAAAAAAAAAAAAAAAGATTTATGAAGGTCTGATGTTTAAAACAGTTTATTCCAGGAATAATTTTGCACCTGCCGTTATTTCGATTATATAATTTTTACTTTCTTCTATCTATAATAGACTCTAACAGAATAAATCTTCAATAAATCGAAATTATCTTCGATCTATAATAGAAGAAAGTATTGTAATCGAGATTTTTTTTTTACTTCCGGTTTTCGACGGATTTACACGTTTTACTGGTCAGAGATTCCGAAAAACATGTTTATATAAAATGTCTGTCTGTCCGTCTGTGTGTCTGTACTCATTGTATCATCGAATAGTGTATGAAGTTATGCATAAAATTGAACCAAATTTCATTTATAGGTTTTTGGATATGTCCAGCAGGCCCTACTTGAATTTTAGAGATATTCCGCCTGAAGGGGGAGCTGTAATAGCAAGTTTTGTGCCATTTGCATTGGCGCTATGATAGCGAATTTTGAAGTATTAGCATGTATGAGACAGTAGAAAGTTTTGGGATTGGCACATCCGACTAGTTTAGATTTAATCTTGTTCTCAATTCCGACCCAATCATCGAAAAATTTTCTTCCACACGTGGTCATCGAAGATGTAGATATATTGATTTAACACCCAAATAAGCAAAAAAAAAAAAAAAAAAAAAAAAAATTAAACATTTTCTCAAAAAGGCTACGTCTCTTTGTAAAAACGTATCTTTAATAGTTTTTAAATCAATATCTGCACGTGAATGTGAATCACCACAAAAATATATCAATTGGCTATCAACCAATCACAATAAAATATGTATCCCCTTCATGGAGATGACGGTAAATTCAATGGAAGCTAAATAACAATCTCTAAATGTGTTATTTCTCGTGTAAAGATCCCTTTATCTACACGAAAATTGAGTCAATACAGTTATTTAGACGTAAAATGTATTTTGAGAAAGGCTATCTTCAAGCCTGTCGGCTGCTCTCCATATCAATTCGTCGTCTAAACGAATTACGATAGCTCATTTTAAATTCAATCTGTCTGTCTTGTTATTTTGTTAGACGAAACACAATTCTATGCACAACGTTTACAGATTAGAAAAATGGTCACTCTCACGTTTTCTTAAAAAAAAAAAAAAAAACTTCTTACAAGTAACTAGATGTTAACGTTGAACGCACCATTCTTCAAGTTATAAATGACAGTCATCTTTAACCATATTACGGGTAGGTATTTTGAATTATTGCATAAGATATGTTTGTAACTTTAATTTTGGACATCAGAAACACATAAAACCATTTCATATTCTAAGGCAGATGTGTATGCAGTTAGCGATAATATTCGAATTGGTCTGCTTGTCATTTCCGATAGCTTGTGCATAGGCAGAAATACAGTTTAACATCCTATACAATATTGTCTTGTCTTTCGAATGTCATATAAATTATGATGATGTTCGATGATGAAAGAATCTTCTGCTTTTCTTAGGAGAATAATTAATCGTTCAAGCTAATTATTAATGTCATTATCAGTAAATCAATAATTATTTTAAAATAAAAGATTTAATACACTGAAAATTGTAGAGAACAACTATTATCAAATTATAAGACAACGGGTGTAGGGGGGGGGGGGAGATCCGCTTATATAATAAGTTTTCACAGAAATAAACAGTTTTAAAATATCAGTGAATGTAATAGAATTTTCGGTTACGATTAATAAGAATTAAATCACTTGAAACTGTTTAAAATCTTACAGTAATATTAATATGAAAAAAAAAATTAAACTGTGGGTTGAATGTTTCAAGATATTAAAGTATACATAAACGTTCGGAGCATTTGTTTTAAAAAAACATTACATGGAAACAAAAAATAACTATGAAAGAAAAAACTTTTTAATAGCACCATCATATTAGGAAATGCGCTAGAAAGAACTTTGTCATTACCCAATCAGAAGAACACAGAACAGGAAAATAGTTATAAAACAAATTAATTTTTTTTTAAAGTCAAGAAAATATAAAATATATAAATAATAAAATAAAAAAATAAATAAATAAAATAAAATTAATTAATTAAAGAATTAGAAAACAAATTAGATATAATAATAATTTTAAAAAATGCAAATAAAATAGAGATTAAAAAGTAATAATAAAAACAAATATAATAATTAAATACCAACATATTAATGAGAGCATGGTAGAATCAGATTTTTCATTAATTATAACATCACGATTAAAATAAATAGTTAATTTTTCTGAAAGTCCAAAAATGCTACATGCAAATCTAATCTTATTCAAATAAAATTAGTATGGAATTGATCCTTATACACTTATCTAGGGAATGAACTAAAACTTTTAGACTACTTCAATAAATAAACATTTTATAGCTAATCGAAGAATCAATACTAGATATTTTGCATCATCATTATGCAAATATCATAGGAGAAACTGTCCTAAAATGACATACCCTAAGGTAAAAATACTTTTATTCATGCAATTTGTTTCTCAGGACCTTTATTTTTTTAATAAATCGTTATGGCGTTGCAACTTTATTTTCTACTTTTTAAAAGACACCATTGCATTTTGAATACTTCACAAAGTTAATTTATTTTTTTAATAAATTAACTTTGTGAAGTATTCAAAATGCAATGGTGTCTTTTAAAAAGTAAAAAATAAAGTTGCAACGCCATAACGATTTATTAAAAATGATGCACTATGGGGTCATTCCATGGTAACTTACGTTACAATTAGAATAATTGACTTCAGTAATTTTAGTAATATAACGCTAAAAATATAAAAAATCTAATGTTGATATGATTTGTTAACTAAACTTATTCAATGCGAAGCTTGGATGAGAATCACCTACCTATAGTGCTATTTCTTGAACCCTCAGAATTATATTTACTATGGTAACTTACGTTACTGAAAAAGGAACGTAAGTTACCATTATATATCTATATATATAAAGGCCAGTGTTCAAGAAATAGCACTAAAAGTAGGTAATTTTCATCCAAATTTCGCTTTGGATAGGTTTAATTAATAAATCATATCAACATTGCATTTTCAATATTGTTTGGTGTTATATTACGAAAATTACTAAAGAAAATTATTCTAAATGTAACGTAGGTTACCATGGAATGACCCTATGTCATTTTATCTACAGTGCTGTCTTGAAACGACACATGTTGCTATTTACCCATGTTGTTTTACCCATTTGTTGCTATTAATTTTACTTTCATACATAAAAAATAAAATTTTTTTGCACACCAAGAAACACCGGCACATTCACTATGTGCCCGCTTTGAACACTTAGCACAATTTATTTACTTCTCCTTCGGTTTTGAGTGATTGAATAAATCGTTGTAATAAAGACAGGCTTCATCATCATCATAACCGGCAGAACGATCTATGTCTTTGTCGTGGATGTAACAAAGCGAATTTTCTTCTTAGCCAGTAGAACTGTACTTCTTGAGTGTGAATTATACACTGCTCAAAACAATTAAAGGATATTGCAGTTTTAGGTGGATTTTGTATCTGGGAAACTTTTTAGCTGATTGATACATGGTCGACAGACATAGTAGGTTATATGAGAATAAATTACACATGTTTGGCAGAAAAAAATGCATTTTATTGCGCATTTGTGTACAAAAGGAAAAAAACACAATTTGTGCATATGAGAAAAAAAGAATAAGAAAAGGTGTTTTCTTCAAAGAAAATCATTTTCAGTAGGGGGTATGGTTTCCACGGGCGGCCAGCAACGTTGAACACCTTTGAGGCATGAACTCAATGAGGCTATTAATGAGGAGTTGGGGTATTCTGCCCCACTCCTCCAGAAGAGCTCTTTCCAGTTCTTGGAGAGTTTGTGGGGGTTGTTGGCAGCCAGAAACTCGTCTTCCTAGAGCGTCCCAAACGTGCTCGATTGGATTCATGTCTGGAGAACACGCTGGCCATTCCATTCGAATGATTCCTTCCTCGAAAAGGAAATCCTCCACCAGGTTTGCACGATGTGGCCTGCAGTTATCGTCCATTAAAATGAAGTTATCTCCGATTGCTGCAGCGTAAGGGACTACAACAGGTCTGAGGATCTTATCTCTATATCGGCGACCAGTCAGAGCTCCATCTCGAATGATGTAGAGGTCAGTGCGCCCGTCAATGGAGATGCCACCATACACCAACACTCCTCCACCGCCAAATCTGACACTTTCGTGCACGAACGCAGGATTATTCCTACTGCCACGGTCCCTCCAGATGAAAATACGCCTATTATCCGGATGCACAGAAAAACGGGACTCGTCAGAAAACAGAATATTGCTCCATTCATTTCTCCTCCAGTTGACATGCTCGGTTGCCCACTCCCTGCGGTCGCGACGATGCCTTGATGTTAATCTAACACATACCATCGGTCGGCGAGCATACAGACCTACAGCATGGAGCCGGTTTCGGACAGTCTGAGTTGAAATCGTGGTGCCTGTAGCCGAGCGAAGGTGTTGTTGGAGAAGAGTAGCGTTCATGTTTCGGTGTCTCCGAGCTGTTAACGCTAAATACCGATCTTCATTGGGCGTTGTTGCCCGTCTACGATCTTGCCCTGGTCTTCGACCTGCACATCCACTCTCCAAAAAACGGTTCCAGATCCTGGAAATGACACTTTGTGACACTCCAATGGCTTGCGCTACTTCGGCTTGAGTTTGGCCCCCTTCTAATCTACCAACAATTCTCCAAGCTTCTGAATCTGTCAAATGACTTCGCTGAGACATCGTACTCATCGAAACAAAGCAATCACTGAATGCCGATCATCCTTGTCTTCATTCTCTTTTATCCAGTTGAAAGTCAAATTTCATTCGCTGCCGCTGAAGCGACGTTTTTGACGTCAAACTCAAAATTTGCATACTCCACAGTTTGAAAACCAGAAAAATTTGCATTTGTGATTCCCTTCTTCTATTTTGAGCAAAAAAAATTTCGTTTCTATCTTTATTTTATATAAAACTTCAAATATCCTTTAATTGTTTTGAGCAGTGTATTTCTTAGCAGCTTTTGCCTTCGCTTCAGCAATATTAAGAAGGCTAGTCAGAACTTTTCATGCTTCCTCTTTTTAGAGTATGATCTAATATGAGGTGTACAAGGAAGTGGAGATACATCAACTTGTCTGATAAATGAAGATGATGAACTTGAAGATGCTGCCGGTTGAAAAGATACACACTTCTTCGGATTGTCGGAGACAGATGTTGTCAGTGCTAAAATTGGAGAAGGTGACATTGAAACTGTGAAACTTGACGAATTAGGTCTAGATTGGTTATTATCTTTAGAATTTGTGTTGCTTTCCTTATTTTCCAGCAGACTTTCTGTCACAACTGAAGCATGGAAAATATGTTCGGGAAAGATGTCTGGCGGCATGTCATTTTACCTACAATCACTATATTGTATATACAGAGGCAATATTTGAGATCACATGCATTTATAAATTTTCGCATATACATAAAATAATCTAAAAAGGAATAAGTATACTCATCTTATACTTCCGATATGTAATCACTGAAATGAAACAAACGTAAATTAGCACGAAAAAAAAAAAAAAAGTTCCACGACATTTCTGACGAAGGTGTAAACAGTTTTTTTCTAAACAATGAAAAATACAAATTTGAAACCTTCGCCATTAAATGCTTATCGTTTCTAATCGATTCCACACCCTAGCCGTGTACCGTTAAGGGATGACCTCTAGCGGCAATATCAAGAAACATGAGGTATGCCATTTTACCTAAGTATCTCATTTTGGGATAGTTTCCCCTACCTTAATTTGAAAAATATTCCGAACATTATTTTAGTTCACTCCCCACATTATAAAGAAAAAACATATCAAGTTCTAAAAAAAATTAATAATTATATTTTGAATTATCATTTTTGAAAAAAAGAAAAAAGTGAGATATATGAAAAAAGTGATTTTGAGAAAAATGCATTCTTAATTAACATAGCAAAACCAGTAATGCTAGATTTAAGTTAAATTATTCGTTGCCAGGTACTCTCATAGAATGTTAATTATTTTAAATGTGAAGAAAAAAGTCTTAAAAAATTATCTTTTGTAAAAATTATCAATATCGTTTGACAGCTTTGCAGGCTTATTTCCAGCTATTTTAATGATCACTTCCGGTTTGTGAAGTTTTAGAAAGTCTTTAATAACTTGGCTTTTAATTGACGTAGCTTCAAAATCAAAATTTTTTTTGTAAAGTTGAATAAATGCTCTATTCAATAAATTGAAAAACTGAAAATGTCAGGGTTTTTTTAATTGATCACTTCAACGCATTAGGATATCTTAAATAAAATAAGTTCAAATTAAAATTGCGACTTGCAGAGCTGATGTCGAGGCTTTTGATCTGGAGATCAGGGATATAGTGAAAGGTATACGGTGGTATGCGCCGTATACCTTCTGGATTTTTAAAAGAAACTCCGTATACTTTCCTTAGCAATCGTGTAGTGAGTTGCAATTTTCCAACAGGGAAAAAAAAAATATCTGGGCCAGGATTCGAACCAGGGATCTCTTGGCTGAAGCTGTCAGTGCTCTGCCAATAACAACTGAACCATCCCGGACGAATCTGGAGGACTCAATTGACCCAGCTAACCTTATTGATCATAGCATCTGGTCTGATATCTGAAACAGCTCAACAGAATAAATCGCAGGTAATAGAACTCCAGAAAACGTTGGATACGTAATAACACTTGATTAATTTTAACACAATTATTCTAATTGGTAAATAAATCACATAAGTTGCAATACCCCTACTGGAATCAGATGCTAAGATCAATAAGGTTAGCTGGGTGAATTGGGTCCTCCAGAGTCGTCCGGGATGGCTCAGTTGGCAGAGCATTGGTAGCTTCAGTCAAGAGATCTCTGGTTCGAATCCCGGCCCGGACATTTTTCGCCCAGTTGGAAAATTGCAACTCATGTGATTTATTTACCTATTAGAATAATTGTGTTAAAATTAATCTAGTGTAGTGTTTAGTCTCTAACGCATACCCATTGCCTATAGCGTTTACTCTAAGTTTTTTTTTTTTTTTTTTTTTTTTTTTTTTAAAGACCACACCACTTATAGTTAGACATGTAATCAATATTTACAATACTTCGATATATATACAATTGTTTTTTTTTTCTTTTTGAGAGAGATGAATTATCAAAAACTGAAGAATAGTTTCTGCAACAGCTCATATGACATAAACAAAATTGTCTTTATGAGATACTCCCTTTTCTACGCCCCTGTCCGAAAATTAGTGAAGATGTTGTCATTTTCGTAATCTAAAATCTTGTAATAATCTTATTACGAATAATGTATATCAAAGCAATAGTGTTCTAACACTATTGCTTTGATATACATTATTCGTATATCAAAATTCGTATATCATATAGGAAAAGAAAATACATGCTTGAACTTAATTTTCAATTTTCGGTAAGATGAGTATATTTGCTCTACATAATTTTGTTAAGCAAAAAAATAAATAAATAAATAAATAAATAAATATCTTGTCAAAAAAAAAAAAAAAAAAAAAAATCAAAACAAAGTTACCACAGTTGTTTTTAGCAATGTCATCTTCATGGATTGTGAAAGGAATGTGTTGCCATTTTCGTAATCTAGAATCGTGTAATCATCTTATTCCGAATAATTTATCACAAATCATTATTGTTAATGTAAAGTAAAACACATGTTTGGACTTCTTTTTTTTTTTTTGTAAAATGAGACAACTATTTGGTCTAGATCAATCATCTATGCAAAAAATATTTTGACAACTATTCATTCTATAATGAATGGCTGCGAAATCAATGGTTCTCTTCTGAACAGAACCATTCTATGCTAAATGACATGCAGATGGTTAAAAACAAATTCAGTCCAGCTGCAAAAGTGGTTTCAGCTAAACGCGTTTGATTTTCTTGCTCTAGTTCCTCTCTGACGTGTAAAAAAAATTCAGCCATGAACTTGAAATCTTAGCCCTTAAAATCCAATCTACTTAATTAGATTATGCAAAATAAGAGAATTTTTTGCTACTTTAATGAGAGTTATTAATGAGTTTTTTTTTCTCTCATAATGCTATGCTAAATTTAGACCAATTATGTTACATCTTCTATTTCGAGAAGATTATTAGAAGATTTTCATTTCCTATAGAGACGTAGTTTCGAATCAGGCTTTGTTTAATATACAGGGTGAGCATACATTATTGAGTGCATTTCAGAGTTCGAGAAAACTAAAACAAAGAAATGTAGCACCCGTTGTTGTTGTTCAAATGAGAGAGCGGTTTAAAGTTTGTTTTAAAACAAACTGTCTTCCATGAGACCACAGTAACAAGATGTGTGTATCTCGACATATTACAGTGTTATACCCTGTTCAGATTGGGTATTTAAGATATCTTAGACCACCAAACTCATTGAGTGAGTTCCACAAACTCACTCAGTGAGTTCGAACTTTCTATTGCTAGATACAGCCGCGACCACTCACTTTGATTGGCTCTGGAGGATAAATATAACTGATTGGCTGTTGAGGCTGGCTTTAACTAATGCGTATGTGTACATTCTACGTTTGTTCAGATCTCAGACACAGTGAGGTTCAGTGAATTATCTTAGATGAGTTTTGCAGTGTGAACAGGTATTAAATTCCGGGAGGATACCACAACAAAAATGGCGATCTGAGATGTCTTAAATACACAGTGTGAACATGGTATTACGCTTTGCTTCAGATGGAACATCGTCACCCACAAGTTTACTTCCAGCAAGATGGAGCACCACCACATTGGGGTGCCAAGGTGCCATTGTTAGAGACTAGCTGTAGGAAACATTTCCCCAACGATCGAGGTGGACCGATTCCTTGGCCTGCACGATCACCCGACATAACACCCCTAGATTTAATCCTTTGGGGATTTGTTAAAGGCCGGGTGTACGCAGCAAACATTCACGATACTGATGAACTACAACGAATCACGAGGTTATTGGAGGAATAACGGTTAGATGCTCCGCAACGTTTGGCGTGACATTGACTACAGACTCGATATTTTACGTACGACAAATGGAACTCATGTAGAACTTATTCAATATGTTATATAAAACTGTTTAAAATATGCTTGTCAATAAAACATTAAACATGTAAGTACAATACTTTGTTTTTGTTTTATGGAACTCTAAAATGCGCTCAATAATTTATGCTCACCCTGCATAGGCACGTGATATCTCCAAAGTTTGCGGCAATCATTGGAGTTCCAGAAGCAGAATCATTTTGGTTTACTAATCTGCTATCGTATAAGAGTTACAGGATAAAATGCCGAGGAAGACAGTATTGCAGTATTTAAATATCAAACTTTTTATTTTAAAGAAAGAAAAATAAAATAACAAGTATTCTTTGTAAAATAATGATATTTTTTTTCTTAGAATAATAATTAATTTCTGTAAATACTATGGTTTTTAACTGTCATATTTTACAGATTTTCTCTGTAAATTCACTCTTTATTTTCTTTTAAAATAACACTTTATTTCTGTAAATTTAAGAGCATTTGACTGTTAAAAACAAAAAAAAAATTGTAAAAATTAGATTTTTCTTGTAGGGTTTTTTCTGTAAAATTACAAAATATTTCTGTTAAAATAACGCTTTATTTCTGTAAATATATTTAAATATTAAAAAGAAACAGGAAAAGTCTGTAAAAAATACGGATATTCCAATTAAATACATATTTTTTCTGTAAAATCACAAAATATTTCTGTTAATATAACAGTTTATTTCTGTAAATGTAACAGTATTTAAGTGTTAAAAAACAGAAAATTCGTTAAAAATTTACAGGCTTTTTCTGTTGAAATATATATACTGGCTGACATACTGGCGGACAATTTTCCCCCGTAAATTTAACAGATTTGTTTTTTACAGTGTACCAGATTTTGAATATAAAATTATTCATTTTATATATAAAAGGTAATAATTCTTTATTTTTTTTTTAACATTATGGATTCTACTTTAGACTAAAACGATTTCAGTGAAGATTTTAAAAAGTTCAAATGAAATTTCGCCCTTATTCACTATAAGCGATGCTAATACTTACAGTTTATTTTCTCAAACCGACGTGCGTGAGCTCGTTTTCGCTGGTTCAAAAGTTTAGAGTGGCCGTATCGATTTTATCTTATGTATATATTTGTTCTTTCTTCGAAAAATACGGTTAAAGATATAAATGATCGGAGATCTTGAGAAAAATTTTATGCATATTTTATTTAGACATGTCAAAACAGTCAGAAGTACATTTTCTAAAAAAATAATAAATAAGTAATGAATACTCTGAAAATAATCTGCAGACTAAATGAAGAATCTACCACATATATATCTGCTACCTTCCATTGTTTGCTACACTGCAAAAAATAATTGTTGATTTTACAGTATAAAACTGGCACCCAGTTGCCAGTATTATACCGTAAAATTAACAGTATTAAACAGTAAAATAAGCAGTAATACGCTGCCGTGCAAGCAGTAATACGCATACCGCCCGGGCGGTATGCGTATTACTGCTTGCACGGCAGCGTATTACTGCTTATTTTACTGTTTAATACTGTTAATTTTACGGTATAATACTGGCAACTGGGTGCCAGTTTTATACTGTAAAATCAACAATTATTTTTTGCAGTGTACCTGTATTATAAAAAATATGTGGTGAACTCATATGGTTCTTACGACGAATAAGATTACTATTAAGAAGTAGTAATATTTAAAAGTAGGAACCGTGCGAGTCCTGCTCATATTTTTCACATATTTTATTATGGCCATGGTTGCGTCTCGTTCAGTTTTCATCTGGACTGTCCAGTTTCATCATGATTTTTGAAACTGGATTCTTATTGACGTGACATTACTTTAATTTATAACTGTATTTCATTTTTTATGATTCTTTCGAACAGTTTATCGAGACAGTAAATATTAAAAATCCAGCCAAAAGTACGTAAAGTACGATTCATGCAGAAAACATATAAAAATAACGTTAAAAAACTTTTTTTTTCGCGTATTTATAATAAAATGAGCTAATGAATGCAAATGCAAGTTTTCTTTAAAACATGTCTTTATTTGCACCATCGAAATTTTTTTTTATATAGCTAGGCTAGTCTGCGCACGTTGTAATATCAAGCACTCCAAAAAAGTCGATACACCAAGTTTATTGCCAAGGTCGACCTTTGTATGGGACTGTAAATATATAACGATATCAATTTTTTGGTAATTTTTGACCCCCCCCCCCCCCTTACGATATCATACGTTATCAGTCATTGAACACCGCCCGAACCCCAATGATATCTTTATGAATGTCTAAAAACTCTTTTTATTGTTACGATTTTATTATTATTATTATTATTATTATTATATATTTGCATTGATATACAGATATGGTTTTACCTGTATTATTCGCCTACTTTACTAATTCAAATGAAGAGAAGTCAATAAACTATCTCTATTATGTATGAAATGACTTTATATCATCTAATACTTATTATTTGTTACTATTTAAAAGTATTTGGTAAAAGCTTTTTGTTGCATAATGCATTCAACAGTAATGTTGTCTTCTTACACCGGGAGGGGGGCAAGTAAAACTTCTTATAAACAAAACAGGTGGGCAACATTCTTTCTCTTTACTTTCTAGTAAACACAACAAGTATCATTTCATACATAGTTCGCAAATGGCTGTTCAAATGACGGATTATATGCGCATATTGCAGATGAATAGGAATGTCAAACGTTAGGGTATTCCATACTTCGGAATGAACTAATTTTATAATCATTTAACGGTTAATAATAACTTTGTGTTTTCAAGAAAATAGAAAAATAATACAAAAAAAAAAAAAAAAAAAAAAAAAAAGCAGACTATTTAATGTAAATTGCTACAAAAAAAAAAAAAAAAAAAAAAAAAAAAAGAACGAAAAATCATGCGCCAAGCATAGATTATGAAACACTTTCCAACCACAGCCAGAAAACTGTAACGAAACTTCACCGTTAAATAAGGTGAAAGAAGATATGTAAGTAAACAGTTTAAAAAACATATAACACATTGAAAAATACAATTTTCGAAATTACCTTCTTCCAGTGTCAAAAAAGCAGTGGAATTTTTTTGTGCAGCCCTGTATATGATCAATAAATGTAGATATATAGTATGATAAAATTTAGTTCAGTTAGAATATTCATATTTAGAAATTTTCGCCAATCGATGGAAATACACACGAAATCTTTTGTACAGCCCTGTATATTATCTGAAGACTTTTGTACACACTCCCTATTAAGCTAAAAGGCAACTTAAAACTCACTTCCAACAATTACCAAACGTAAACGACAATGTATATTTTTTGCGTAGCCCTGTATATGAATTTATTTATATTCCACAAACTTCTATTAGTCTACTAAATATAGTTCAGCAGGAAAATGCGTAAACACAATTAAAAACTACCCTTAAGCAATTCACTCCCATAGTCTGTAATACTTACGAATTCTCTTGTGTAGCCCTGTATATGATTAACCGAGTTTATAAACACACACGTACTATTAAAAAAAAAAAAAAGTTAAACTTAAAAACGCAAACCAAAGTTGAAAACGCACTTACAGCACATAGACTGTAAATATCGCACATGTACTGTAAACAATATATTTTGTGTGTCCCTGTAAATAAACGCAATGCACACAAAAGAGCAAATTATAGTGCACCTCAGTAATGCATATAGTTTTCATTATGTTTGAAATAGTGAAATATCAATAAATTACACTGCAAACGATTTTTCTCCATAGAACGATGTGTAACAGAATATTTTGCTTGATCCTGTAAATGAATAATAAATGCTTTGCACCCCATATTCCACAAAACACATGTTTTAATGCGCTTCATAATTATATATTAATTTCATTATGTTTTAAATGACGTAGTGTCATCAAAATGCACTTAAAACGATTATTCCCCATTGACTGTAATGTACCGGAATACTTTTGACTGTCCCTGTAAAAAAAACTATAAGTGCTACACGCTTCAGTTGGAATAGGGAACATGCTATAGTAAACGACAATAACATATAAAAATTTCAGAGCAATCGGAGCATATTTACAGGAGTTAGAGAACGGTCAGACGGACAGACGGCAAGACGGCCGTACGGCCAGACAAACCGAAGTCATAAACACTTTTTAACTAGGTTGGAAAGTGTTAAAAATGGTTGGAGTAAAAATGATAACGATATCAAAACACACTTAGCCCTCCCCAAGATATATCTTAGAATATCAAGTGCTAGACCACCTCCCTCCCCCCCTAAAGTGATAACGTTATGTATATGTACAGCCCCTATCAGGTAAAATCGCCTGTAAAGCTAGTTTTACACCAACAGGAGTATCCGCGCAGGGCAAGCTACCGTATTTTCTAGCATAATTTATGCGCGTATTTGTCGCACTCCCTACTTTTGAAGAAAATATTAGGAAAATAAGAAAATTCGCGTAATTTTCGCATGGCGAATAAGAGGTAACTCAGATTCAAGAATGGAATTACAAATTAATCTAAGGATTTTTGTTTTATGTACAACAAGATTTTCTTCATATAATTAAAATATAGTGATATCTACTCATTATAGAGAGAAAAAAAGAAGGTATTGTTCTGTATCATTTTCAACTCACTCCACTTAATTATATCATATCAATAAATGTTTACTTCAAGATCTTTTTCTTTTCTTCCTACAATGAGAAAATAGTGATATCTACTCGTTGTAGAGAGAAAAAAAGAAGACATTGTTCTGTATATTTTTCAACTCACTCCACTTAATTGTATCATATCAATAAATTTTTACTTCAAGATCTTTATCTCTTCTTCCTATAATGAGAAAATAGTGATATCTACTCACTGTAGTAGGAAAAAAAATATAGATTGTTCTGTATATTTTTCAACTCACTCCACTTAATTATATCATATCAATAAATGTTTACTTCAAGATCTTTTTCTTTTCTTCCTACAATGAGAAAATAATGATATACACCATTGTAGAGAGAAAAAAAGAAGATATTTTTCTGTATATTTTTCAACTCACTCCACTTAATTATATCATATCAATAAATGTTTACTTCAAGATCTTTTTATTTTCTTCCTACAATGAGAAAATAATGATATCCACCATTGTAGAGAGAAAAAAAGAAGATGTTTTTCTGTATATTTTACAAACTCACTCCACTTAATTATATCATATCAATACATTTTTACTTCAAGATCTTTTTCTTTTCTTCTTACAATGAGAAAATAATCATATCCACCATTGTAGAGAGAAAAAAAGAAGATATTTTTCTGTATATTTTTCAACTCACTCCACTTAATTATATCATATCAATACATTTTTACTTCAAGATCTTTTTCTTTTCTTCCTACAATGAGAAAATAATGATATCCACCATTGTAGAGAGAAAAAAAGAAGATATTTTTCTGTATATTTTTCAACTCACTCCACTTAATTATATCACATCAATAAATTTTTGCATCAAGATATTTTTTCTTTTCTTCATATAATGAGAAAATAGTGATATTTACTCATTGTAGAGAGAGAAAAAAAAATTATTTTTCTCTATGTATTTTTCTACTCATTCCAGTTAATAATACCATATCTACTTCTATATCAGACCAATTCTTCCCTTTTTGCATTTCTTAGAATTAAAGATTCCACTTTTTGAAGAATGGAACAAAATTCTTCAAAGCCTCATCGGTAACTTCTTCGTATTCATGGAAAACAAATGTGCAATAATCTCGTGTCTTTAAAAATTAAAACTATTTTAAATCGCCAGCTTTGACATTTTATTTTTTCTGAAACGTCTTTTGTGTTCATAGGAAAAAAAAAATGCTGTTCGATTTCCTAGCATCTTAATAAGAATACCCGCAAATTTAGTGAAATATCGAATACAAATGAATGTGTCAGAAAGCAGTGAATTTGGATTTGAGAAATAAAATATACCAGTTTTTTGTATTTATTTATTTATTATATTTATTATTTTCTTTACGCTATTATAGTTATAACAACAAAATCTTAAAGTAACGGTGTATTTCATTTATTTTTTTGTCCTGGAATTTCTTTTTAAATTTATATTATTAAAGAAGAGGGAGAAATAAGCAGTCTGTTAATCCTTTATTTCTTAACAGAAGTCATTTTTCAATGCCCCTACTAGAAGTTCTAATTGAGGTGCTAGTCAAAGAAAACTGTCTTACAGTCGTGTTTTCACCGCAGAACAGATTAGAAGAAAATTGAATGGACATCTGACTTGAATTCACATCATGTAACCATAGAAACCAATTTATCTTTTCATATTTGTTCTATAATTCTTTGTGAACAAGTTTTCCCTGGGTCAAGGTTACATTTTCAAGATCACATTATGCTAAAACGTATGTTATATATAGGAAAAAAAAAATTAAAAAATTGTCAAAATATGAATAATCGTATAATAGCGATGCTGTAGTTATGAGATAATATTAAATATTAAAATAATAAATTTTGTTAACCCAGATCTGTTATTATGCTACTGGTGTTATAAAAAGAGAAAATATTTCTTTTGGAAGAAAAAAGATTTTATATTTTTGTAAGATATTTTTAACATGAAAACAAATAATAATGGGCTAAATTATATACATTTCGTGTGGTGAAAATCACATACACGTTGAAGCGATATTTTGAGTGTAATATTTCGGACCTTTCTAGATATTCATATTTTTCATTATCCTAAATAAATTAAAGAAAACTTCATACGTTGTAAAAATTTAAATATTTAAAAATACTTGTAATTTTAATAATACTGTTTTAACAAATATGCTATTCAAAATAATATCATAATAATAATTAGAAGTTTTTTGTGTGATAACTCTTATTTATGTTTATATTTATCTATCTTTAAATTTATTAGTAAATCTGATATCAAAAGTTTTAACATCACCTGTACAAGTCACATTTTCAGTTTGATCTCATTTTACGTTATATCTAAAATCCTACAATACACAATACCATATCATTTACATTAGTTTACGTTAAAGATTTTTCAAAATTTTAGGAAATCCAACGCTTTTCGACTATGACGTTAAACCCAATGTCATACAATAATATTCTTGGACTACTTATTTTTGTGCCATTTTTTAAAAGTAAAAAAAAAAAAAAAAAAAAAAAAATATTAAGAGGCTTTTTTTCATTTACGTATTATTTAACGGTATTTTTAAAGGGATGAATCAAATTCCACCAAAAGGTATACAGCTAATTTCGAATATCTGATAAAGGTTTCACCAGATTTCAAATCGTTCGGATATTTTTTTCGACCAACTGTAAAATCAATAGTATATAATTTAACATTTAAATTAATTATGCTATTTTCTTTTCAGTGAATGATAAAATTTGAAAATCGACTAAATATTTAAAAAGGTTAATGTGAAACCATACAAAAGCTTTCTAAAATGATTTTTTTTTTTTTTTTTTTTTTTTTTTGTAAATTTCGAACAAATTAACCAAATTAAACCAAAAACTGTACATTTAATGCCATTCCATTATACCCCACAAACATACCTTCCAAATTTCAAGATAACCAGGTTTTTTTTTTTTTTTTTTTTCCCGATAGCCATTGTGAAACAGACAGAGAGACAGAAAAATCGAATCGCATACAATTCAGTCTTACTATAGAAAGACAAGGGCAAGACAATATCAATGCATGTTTTTCTCATCTGATTCTCAATTTTCTCATTGAAGAGAAAATTTACCTTTATTTATGAAAAAAAAAAATGAAAATGTTCTGTAATTTTCTAACAAATTAACCAAATTAAACCAGAATACAGTTAATTACCCCACAAACCACAAACATCCCTTCTAAATTTCAAGATAATCAGTTTTTTTTTTTCGACTGCCATTGCGAGACAGACAGAGAGAGAACAAAATCGAATTGCATACACTTCAGTCTTACTACAAGGGCAAGGACAAGACAATATGAATGCATGCTTTTCTCTTCTGATTCTGAAATTTCTCGTTAAAGAGAAAATTTACTTATTTTTATGAAAAAAAAATTTGAAAAAGTTCTCTAATTTTCTAACAAATCAACCAAATTAAATCAAAAAGTATGCAGTTAATTCCATTCCATTATACCCCACAAACATCCCTTCTAAATTTCAAGATAATCAGTTTTATTTATTTATTTGACTGCCATCGCGAGACAGACAGAGAGACAGCAAAATCGAATCGCATGCAATCCAGTCTTACTTATAAGGGCAAGGGCAAGACAATATGAATGCATGCTTTTCTCTTCTGATTCTAAAATTTCTCATGGAAGAGAAAATTTACTTTTATTTATGAACATTTGCCCTGAAAAATAAGATTATTCTATAAAGGATTTTTCTTAGAATGAGAGAAGAAAAAGAAATGTTTTAAGAGTTAGTTGTAAAATTTTATCATAATATAATTTTTACGGTGGTGTTAAGTATATACAAAACCTCCAATTAATCTGAAACGTCGCTCTATGAAATGTGTTTAAACAATTTTAATTTATGTGTTACTTTTTTCCCGTGCTCATTTTCAAATTCACCGCATAACAAAACAAAACAATTCTTCGAAAAGAAAAACGAACCTACAAACTATTTTTTCCCTCTGACAATGATGTAACTGAAAGGATTTTTTGCAGAAGAATCGTTGTTCTAATCCTAGCCTAACACGCTTGAGAAGAGAAAAAGAAAATTATTTAAATAAATAAATAAATAAACAAATTACACTGCAATTGTCTGGAACTGTAGACTGTAGCTTGGCGACAAGCTCTCTGGCTATTGCAGATGTGAAAACGCGCATGCGCCACTACAAGGGTATTGTGGATCGTTTGCCGACATTTATGATTCTTCTCATTCTGCTAGCTACAAATCGAGTTGGACAGACTAATTTTGGAAGTGTTCTCATTCTAAGCTCTTTCTTGATTTTTCCAAGTCTTGCATTACAGTTGTTATAAGACTCATCTTGGGTAAGTAAGTCAATGTATTTTTTTAATCTTTAAATTATTTATTTATCCTTTATATTTTACGTATGTAGATTTCGCAATTCGATTATCACGTCAATTAAAAATTATCCAAACAACGCTGTTCCAAATTTATGAAAGTACAAAAACACATTCTTTCTAAGTTATTTTAATGCGAAATTGTTAATTGATATTTTAGATAAGGTATTTATTTCAGAGATTTTTGAGTAAGTTATATATTTTGCTGGTTGGCTTCTATTTAAATTTTTAACCCGTACGCGCCATTTATGCTGCACGAAATCTTTAAATTTGAACACCAGAATATTAGTACAAAAATTTTCCCTTATTTAATCTCAAGTTTTCAATGATTTAATAAGTCAAGAATTGCAATATGATAAAACTGATGACAAAGAATTAAAAGATGCTCGTCGTGAAGAGGATTTTAATATTCTTTCGCAGTTGCAAAGACTTTTTTCGGAAATTATGTGTTATTTTGCGATTTTTATTTCTAAAATGATTCGAATGAAAGATTCTACAATCAGGAATTTTATTTTACTTTAATCTAACTTTCTTTTACATTAAAATAATTAGTTTTATTCGCAAATTTATACTGTGAGAGTAAATTTTAGGTTGATGTTCTAATGAATATGTTAGTGGTACACATTGATTAGCGTGTGTTCTATACATTTATCTGTTGCATTTGGTTTTTGTATATCATCAGTAATGTGTGCTTTGTAAATAGCAAATTTACATATAATATTTATACATCTTCACAATAATTTTTGTATTTGCTGTGTGCAATGCATTATTTTCCTTTTCTTGTGAAACTCGAATTTTCATATTTATCAAAATTCTTTCCCTACAACTTTGTACATTTTTCTTACATAGGCTATTTGCTTATTTTTAAAAATAAATTTTGGTTACTGTCAGATGTTGTTTCAAAAGTTTTTTTTTCTTTTTAATAAACCGCAAAACTTAAATAATAATAATAATAATAATAATAATAATTAAAACATTGTGGTTTCCGTAAAGATAAGTACATAACACAGCAGAATAATGCATACATCAATTAGATTAAACAATATTGATTAAACAATAACAAATTTTAAAATATGACGATTTTTTTTCATTCATTATTCACTAATAAAAAATAGTGATACTTTTGGGACAAACAAGGGTGGTGCGGGCGGTGCCCCAGCACCAGGCTCCATCAGTTAGAATAGGCGCTGACAAAATTAATCGGCGCCGACAGTAATTAATACTCATGCATCTACGATGGGTAGAAAAACTAAAGAGGGTTTCGCACCAACGCCAAATACAGTTGTTGCAGTGCTGCTCATTTGTTAATCATTTGTGTAATACACAAAACAATGTATTGATCTGTGTCTGACGAATGCAACAATGAATGAATACAAAAATGTATTTATCTGTGCATTAAAAATAATAAGTAAACATGATACAGTTTACTTTTACATTTTTAGTGGTACTGATGGACAGGGTAAATGTGCCAGTAACCCTCCAAAGTTTTTGGTTTATAAAAAAATTATTAAATATTAATGTTTATGTTTATAAAATTCAGCTTTTATTTATTTATTTACTGTTTTATAACTCTCTCTTGCATATTTTATAATCTGGGTTATTGTTGACAAACTTAATCAAACCAGTCGGGAAGCAGAAAATCATGTTTCCCAGTTGCTGAACTGGTAAGAGCAAGAACTGGTTTTACTTAAATAATGTATACCTATTTTCTTTATTTTCTTGAAAAAAAAATCACACGTTTTTGTTTTGAAAGTAATAGAAAAGTTTGAATTTTATATACTAATGACCTTTACAAAATTTCATTTATTTTAAAGGGTTTTATGACTAGTGTCTATTATTGGAATATTTAATAAGTCAATTTCTTGCAATGGACACCTTGTGTGACCACTACTAAAAGTATAATTTCACAGTTGGTCATAGTGCATCATTTTTTTTTTTTTTTTTTTTTTTTTTTAACTGAAAAGATAAATAATCAAATTTAATTTTTAAATTGCCCTTACCAGAATCTAATAAGAACAAAGCTTTTATAAAAATCAGATTTTAATTAAATTGAACATATTTAATCCTTTTTAAAAAATAAAACCAGATAAACCAGAATTTCAAATTAAAATAGAAAAGTTGATTTCCTTAATTCTGCCTTGAATATTTTATCAATATTTTATCTGGGAATCACTCAAACCAATAAGGAAGCAGAGAATAATATTCATGGTCATAGAAAAAGGAAGGGTCCATGGGTGTCAAGCACTTGTTCAAAAAAAAAAAAAAATGTCCAACGATTGTTAAAAATCTAGTACTTTCGGTCTTCAATGTTTAATTGTATGATGTTTGATTGTGATTTGTTTTCTGACAAAACAACTCCGTACATTAAAAAATACTGTGAATATTAATTAAATTTATAATTAGTAAATTTCCATATCTGAGGCCTTAATCATCAATTCTGCAGTTTTATTTTGAAATAATTTTATTTAAAATTTAAAATATTCAATCCGCAATTTCACTCCTTTCATATTAGTATCAGTAAAATATTTTCCTAAATCCCGCATTGTCTTAATAATTTGATAAATGTAATTTTCTGGAATTCAGTATTTTAATTTTTTTTTTCTAAAACAACTAAAGTTTTGATCTTTTGATAGTAACTTCATTAATAATTACCTTGAACAATTCAGTCTTATCATAAAATATTTTATTAATTACTGTTATTCTAATTGTTAAATTTATTTGAAAAAAATGATTTTTTTGATTTATTGGTATGCTCGCATTAAGTTCTAGTTCTAAATACAATCATAAAAAACAGTTATCTATTACTTTATGTGGGGTATTGTGATGTCCTCTAAAAAAAAAAAAAAAACCCACAGTTAAATGTTTCCTAAAAAAAAAAAAAAAGCACCGCACCCTAGTACTACATCAAATATTTCACTAAAGTCATTATTTTTGTTTTGTTCTGCTGTTCTGTACCATTTAGAATAATAGTTAAAAATACCTAAGGAGTGCTTATTTAGTTTTAAAATAACTTAAATTAACAATTGCAGAATTCTGACAAAACATGAGCTTCATTTTTACAGATTTTCTTGTTATAATAGAATTTTAGAATAATTTACATATTTTTTTATTTTGTATGTTAAACCATTAATATGTAAAAAAAAAAGAGCTTCATTTTCATCTTATTATGCCAGGTGTGGGTTTTTTTCAGGCAACGTGGGTTAATTTTTGAAAAAGTGGTTTTTTTTCAAATTCACGTTTAATTGGCTGCTATTTTGTAATAAAGTGATAAAATGAAAAATGCTCAACATTAAAATCTTAGTCAGAACAAGCTGTAAAAATTTAGCCATGTTTATATTTTTTAAATTCTTTATTAGACTATTATTAGACTGAAGAAATTTTAAAAAATGGTTTTTTTTAGAGGACAGCATATAATATTATATAACATATAATATAATCATGTAATATAGTATTAAAAGAAACTGGAATATAATAATTATAACTATTAAATAAAAGGTAATTTTAAAAGAAATTCACTAAGGGTGTCCAGTGCTGACATGTTTACCTAACATTGCACTAAAATTGCGATGCGACAGTAAAACTCAAAACGCCTAATTAATTTTAAATGTAAGTTAATCAAAGGTTTTTATTGTTTAAAAATGAAAACTTTTACATAAAGGAAAAAGTGTATTATGTTTTTAAAAACGCTTCTTATTAAATATCTAAAAACTACTCTTTAGAACAAATTGTAGGTGCCCCGGATTTATCAAAAATTTTATCTATTTCCATGAAATATTGTTGTCAGTTTGAATAAAGATACAGGATGTTCCATATATATCCGTTCACATTTCAGAAATTTATTAAAAAAATTACATTTTTCAAATTTATACTAATTCTTTGAGACATTTGAATATTTTCTAAATCGTTTAGTTTCTTTAATTGATTTTATCATTGAGAGCTGGTGTTCTACTTTGTAAAAAATGTAAATATTTAATAATAATAATAATAATAATAATAATAATAATAATAATAATAATAAACACCTTTTAAAAGCCCACTAATGTTTTAAAAATATCTAACAATAAATGTACACATTTACATAAGTTTTCTTTAAATAAAAATATTTAAAAGCTTAATATATCATGGAATGTAAATTGTAACACTGGATAGCTTCATAACCATCGAATGAAAATATATGTAATTATCATAACTTATAAATTTAATAATTATTTGTAAAATGAATCAAAATCTTAGAGATATTTTAGAAAATAAAGTTTTAAAAAATCTATCAATTACTCAATTTCTCCATTTTAATTTTGAAAGTTTAATATTAAACATTTATATATGTAAAGAGTTTTAGTTTCAATCAATAGAAAATTATCATGACTTCTAAAAATTTTAACACACTGTATTCAGTGGTCGTAAAGAAATCCTCCACGAAATATCCAAACTATGTAGTCGACATAAAAACGTGTAAAAGTTTCCAATTGCAGGAAAACGTATAGAAACACGTTACTTTTTGTATAATATTTTTTAAGCATGAATTTACTTTCAAAATGCCCAGAATAGGACTGCTTTCATTTGATATGAAAATTAAAAATTCGATTTGTACATGCGTTAAAAATGAACTGTTCACTTTATTACTGTATAAATTTCACTTTTGACTACCTTTGTAACATTTCAAACACTTTATTGGTGGGATTGCTATATAGTATCTGATAATGATGATTCTAAACAAAAGATATAAAAACATATGTTTAAGTTCTTTTTGAAAATGATTTATAGAAATCATATTAATTACAAAAACTAGATATTAATAATTTTCATAATAACAATTTTAACAGTTCTTTTTATAAATTTTCTTACTTATATAATGATTGACACAATGAAGATAGAGTTTTAAAACCATTCTAAAGATCCAAAAAAGTTGTTTTAATTTTTAATACGTATATAGAAAAAACAACTTTACCTTTTGTTTTATTTTATTTTATTTTATTTATCTTAATTCAAAGTGTTTTGATACAAACCCCGACTACACTCGTAATATAATACCTCATTCTGACTTATCCCATTTTCCATAAAAAGTAGACTTCCTTTCTGACTATTAACCCGCGAGAACGCGCGTTGGGCCTTTCTGCATGCTAATCGTAAGGCATTTTTATTTATTTTATTATGAGAGAAAAAAAAAATCTGGAATATTAGACCCGGTTCGCGGGCTCTTGTTTATATTTAAAATCGAATATATAAGTTGAAAATGTATCGTTATTTGAAATATAAATTATGAAATGAAGTACTTTTAGACTTATTAGTTGAAGAGGAAAAGGTGATGAATAATTCTGAAAGTGAATTAGATTCAAGTGACGAATCGGACGAAATCTTGTTTGATTTTTTTAAGTGGACAACCGTATCGTAATAAATAATAATAACCCCGAATACTCTGGGGAAAAAAAAGTTAGCTACTTATTTGGTGCATTATTGGGGGCCTTGGGCCTCAAACAATCTTAATCGGGCTCTGCATGCTAGTTACCAATGTTAGATTTAGCCCTCTTTAGAATTGCAATTTTGGACCACTTGTCCATTTTGAACCACAACACGAAATCAGTATAAAGTCAGAGTCACACAAAATACTAAATATTAACTAAAGATTTCAAATTAAGCGCTCACAAAGAAGGAATGAAAGATTGATATTGCTAAAGATATGATACTGCATTATATACGCTACATCCATTCATACGCGTTAATGAGTTTATGTTAATGCTGTCCAGTCGAATAATAAAATGATGACCTGCTTTCAATTGGGTTTTAAATGAAATCGTCGAAATCAGAAGCAGAACACAAGCGAAATCGCAGGATATTATTAGGAAAGGGCGGAGATAATGCCAACAAAGGATCACCCACATTAAGCATTTTCCTTCATTTTATGCGAATAACCTATTTTATTTTTAAACAAGTCTCTCTAAGAAAACGAAAAGTTTACAGTTTTATTTTTCTATTTTCAATTTAACTTTTATTTTTTGCATTATCCGTCATTACCAATGTAATTTTCATATACGTCCAACTGGAGCACCACGTACGCCCAGGGGTACGACGTTGCGAACCACTAAAATAACGTATAAACAATAAATATGCAGTTTAAAAATTTATTGTTTGAGATTCATTCTCAGAGTGAATATGTTAAGATTTGAAATTTAACGCTCTCAAACAGAGAAAAAAATGTATAAATTAATTAGCATTTCTATTATTATATTAAGATAAATATGCAATTTAATATTTTTAGCTTCGGGATTCCTTCTAATTTGATTTTATACGAACGTATTGTATATTTAAAATTTATTCAGCATCAGAATTATTTTCCGAACTCTTACTATACAATTATGGCGGGTATACAAATGTGAAAAATGTTTCGAATTTCACGAAAAATAAAGAAATTTACAAACAATTGCGTATTTTGTCCCAGTTATCTTATTCGGAAATGCTGTTCTAGAAACCATGACTTCCGGTCATTTTTTTTAAAACTATCATTTTATTAACGTTTTTCAACTTCATCAGAAAAAGTATGCATTGAAAATGTGAGGTATATTTAGAAGAAAAAAATAGTCTTACTCCTGTATAATGCACAGTTTTTCTCTCCAAAATTTTAGGTCTTAAAAGAGGGATGCGCATTATACACGTAATACTTCCAACAACAAAATGAAGCCATACAGGGTTTCACTAAGTCACTGAATACAACACGTATAGATATTGCGGTATAATTGTACTAATACAGTAAAACAAGCAAAGTAAGCATTTTTGCAACGTATATAATGTGCACCCCCCTTTTAAGTCCTAAAATTTTGGAGAGAAAAAGTGCGCATTATACAGGAGTAAATAAGTTATTTTATTTATTTATTTTTTTAAACTATCATTTTATTAACGTTTTCTACTTCATCGGAAAAAATATGTATTGAAAATATGAGGCCTATTTAAAAAAATAATAATAACGTATTTACTCCTGTAAAATGCGCACTTTTCTCTCCAAAACTTTAGGTCTTAAAAGAGGGGTGCGCGTTATACACGTAAAATTTCCAACAACTATATGAAGCCATACATGCTTTCACTAAGTCACTGAATACAACACGTATTGCGGTATAATTGTGCTGGCCTTTAAAAAAAACCCAGAGTGAAATGTTTCCTAAAAAAACCCACCCTGGTATTTCATCAAATATTTCACTGTAAGAAAATGAATCATTTTCAGCTGAGTATGTCAAGTGTGGGTTTTTTCTTCAGGTAACATGGGTTATTTTTTGAAAAGTGAGTTTTTTTTCAAATTCCCACTTAATTGGCTGTCATTTTGTAATGATAAAATTAAAAATGCTCAACATTAAAATCTTGGTCAGAACAAGCTGTAAAAGTTTAACCATGTTTTGTTCTTGTGCATTATTCATTAGACTTTATACAGAGAAAATTAAAAAAATATGGGGTTGTTTTTTAGAGGACAGCACAGTAATTGTACGAATACAGTAAAATAAGCAAAGTAATAAAATTTTTGTAACATGTATAATGCAGTATCATATCTTTAGCAATATCAATCTTTTAAGTCCTAAAATTTTGGAGAGAAAAAGTGCGCATTATACAGGAGTAAATAAATACATTATTATTATTATTTTTAAATAGGTCTCACATTTTCAATGCATATTTTTTTCTGATGAAGTTGAAAATATTAATAAAATGATAGTTAAAACAAAAAAAATGCCCGGAAGTCGTTATATCTAGAACAGCATTTCCGAATACGATACCGGAACAAAATACGTAATTGTCTGTAAATTTCGTCTTTTTTCGAGAAATTCGAAATATTTTTTACATTTATTTATAAACCGGGTGATCCAAAAGTCAGGACGAACTTTAAAAATGAATAATTCGAAAACGAATCAAGATACAAAGATACGGTTTGCACCAAACGGATGGAAAAGAAACCGGGTTTTGTGTGGCAACGAAAAAAATAGTTCTGTTGGCGACCAACAGATGGCGCTATAATGTTTTATTGCACCAAAAGATGATTTATAAGTGAAAAAATGTTGACAACTTACAAGTCAGCTTAGTTACAGTGAATTAGTACTACAGTAAATCTTCAATGTGCTGTCCATCATTCAGAAGTACAGCTGTGAGACGAGGCACCACACTGTTCACAGCATTTAGTATCATGTCTTGCGTTATGGCAGACACATTTTGGCGGTTGGCATCTTTCAGTGCTGCTAGTGATGCCGGTTGGTCGTGGTACACTTTTGACTTCAAGAATCCCCACAGCCAAAAGTCACAGGGTGTCAGATCGGGAAATCTTGGAGGCCATACGTGATTAAAGTAGCAACTGATAATGCGATCCTTCCAAAATGTTGAGCGTAGCAGGCGTTGCACAGGCCGAGCAATATGAGGTGGTGCTCCATTTTGCATAAAGGTGACTATTTGGAGTGCCTGCCGCGCTTGCAGTTCAGGAATAATGTTGCTCTGTAACAGTGCTACATATCGCTGACCAGTGACAGAAACTGTTTTGAAACCCGTCTGTGTGACTTCCTCGAAAAACAAAATGGACCAATTATGAAATCAGCAGTGAAGCCACACCAGACTGTCACTTTAGGCTGTTGCTAGAGTACCTCAACAAATGCATGGGGATTTTCTGTGGTCCACACTCGACAATTGTAGGTGTTAACAGCGCCAGCGAGTGTGAAATGTGCTTCATCTGTCCAAAGCACAGTGTGAAGCTAGTCGTGCTGCTCTTCCATCTTATTGAATACCAAATTCGCAAAATCTCGGCGAGAGTCGAAGTCAGGAGGTTTCATTTCTTGGTTATGTTGCACCTTGTAGGGATACCGTTGCAAAGTTATTCGCAGTGCTCTCCAGAAACTTCCGTACGACACTCCTGTCTATCTCGAAACTTCTCGAGCACTGCACTCCCCATGTGCAGCAACCGCCGACATGGATTGCACCGTTTGCTCCACTGTCGTGACAACAGCAGCGGCTGTTGAGGGACGTCCACTTCTTTGACGTGACGTCAAAGAACCTGTAGCTTCAAATTTCTTCATCATTTTGTTCAATTCAAAAGACGTTATTGGTCCTTTGCTATCTCGCATACCCTTCATGTAGCGATATGCTCGCAATGTTGCAATGACACTTTCCGAATTCTTATAATACAGTTTAACTAAGAGGGCTTTCTCAGCTATGGACATCATTTCGATGCATACAAGCTTCGACTACCATTACCTGCTGCAGTTTCTCCTTTTTATGTCGTTTGCTGCTTTTACTACATCAGAAATCCGACAGCGCCATCTGTTGGTCGCCAACACAACTATTTTTTATTTCGTTGCCACACAAAACCCGGTTTCTTTTCCATCCGTTTGGTGCAAACCGCATCTTTATATCTTGATTCGTTTTCGAATTATTCATTTTTAAAGTTCGTCCTGACTTTTGGATCACCCGGTATATACTCGCCATAATTATACAGCAAGAATTAGAAAAACTATCGACTGAAATATAATTCTGATGCTGAATAAATTTTTAATACCATAAGTTCGTATATAAATTGAAATTGGAAGGAATCCGGAAGCTAAAAATATTAAATCGTACAAATCTCTAATATAATAATAGAAATGCTAATAATTTTTTATACATTTTTTTTTTCTTTTTGAGGGTGTTACATTTTAAATCTTACACTTAAGAATAAATCTCAAACAATAATTTTTTAAAATGCATATTTCTTGTTGTGAGCAAGCAAACAGTAATTATTCAATTATGCATTTTCTACCAAAATTAACGGAAAGTATAGGGCCTGATCAACTCTATGTGGAATTCGCAGGTCCGTACAGAAAGACTGCGGGCCCCGGAAAAATTTCCAATGCGGGCACCCACAATAAGCTTGATAAAATAAAACCTGCTTAGACGAAACCGTGCAGGAAATTCCCTTTTAAATAGGTTTTTTCGTCTTAAAAGGTATAAATGCATGGATTTTTTTTGGCTAGACCCATGATTTTTCTCCGTTTACAGACTTCCATTATAAACAGCCTTTACTGTATTAGAAAATAAATATGTTGGATAGTACTTTTTTAGAAAATTTATATAGTATTTTCTTAAAATTTTATTATTTTTCTTTTACA
Source organism: Maratus michaelseni (assembly GCA_963931845.1). Taxonomy (NCBI): domain Eukaryota; kingdom Metazoa; phylum Arthropoda; class Arachnida; order Araneae; family Salticidae; genus Maratus; species Maratus michaelseni. The sequence continues at coordinate 59,468,923 of OZ007594.1, forward strand.
GTATTTTACAGTAGTATTACAGTTTATGATGCATTGGTAACACCTTTTCATATGAGGACTTCCATAGAAATTTAAAATATTGAAAATATAATTAAATCTTAATTCAATTCATCAGTCAAGTCGCCGGTTTTCTGACGCTACTGCAACTTTTGTTATTGTGTTTTACAATTTAGAAAATACTTGTTCTATAAAACATAAATAAATAAATGCCTGCATCTTTGCTATATGCGTTCTGCTGTTTTTTAAAAACAGCTGGATTTTGCTTCGAACGTAAAATACCTCCTGAGTAACTGAGCAACCCCCCCCCCCTTCCCTCCTAGCCAGTCCGTAAAGACGTTCAAGCAACTTCTGACTTTTGAATTTTATTATTTATTAGTTATTTTAATTAAATTTTTTATGTAAAAAATACCAGTCTACTTTTTTTGGTACTTGTTTTAAAAACAGTAGCAAAAGTCGGGCCTCCTAAGAGACCCGGTCCCTGGTAATTTGTACCGGCTCTACCCCCCTCTGTACAGGCCTGGGAATTCGGGGCACACAGGTCATATTGGGGCCCCTTTTCTCAAAAACATTTGCATTATAAACATCTGTAAATCTAGTTTAAAAGTTAAACCACAGTTTTATGAAAAAATAAATTATAGACACACGTAAAAATGCATTAAAATATTATGAGAAGAAAAATATTTTTGCACCATACACTATTTAGATTAAGTAAAACTCTAAACCTAAGGGACTGAATGAAACGCTGTAATATCCGTTCTTCTCGGAATATCGAAGTTGTCGTTATAGAAGAACACAGAGATAGTTTAATTTACATGAATGAGAAAAAAACATTTTTTCTTATTAACTATAAATGGAAATTTGCATTACTTTGTATATTTAGGGAGTAGACAGAATGCATTTTGGGACCCCGTGGATTTGTGGGCCCGAGGCACATGCCCCGTGTTTCCCTGTGATAGTCAGGCTCTGGGAGAAAGCAATAATGATTTTATCTTAATTTAACATGATGAAAAAATAAATAAATTCAAAACTTATCAAGTAAAAATACGTAATTTACATCTCAATTAGATTAGCGTCGCACAACAAAAATAGCATAGAAATAAAAATACGCCCTCCTTCAAATTTCCCTACAAAACAGTTCACAATTTGACCAAAGATCATCGGCCATCGTCACTTATTGCTACTGTTGCTGAAATCGTCTTTATCTTCATATATATTATCTTCACATTCTATCCATTCTATTTGATATTTCTCTCACTTTGAGCCTTTTAATGACAGTTTCTACATTTTTAACTCTTTCCAACATAGTTGCAAAGTTTTTATGAATTCGGTCTGTCTGTCTGTCTGCCGTCTATCCCTGCTCCGACTTGCATAAATATACTCTGATAACCGCGATTTTTTTATATGTTATTGAGGTTTACTATAGAATGTTCGGTATTGAAAATGAAGTGTGTAGCATTTATTGTTCGTTCGCAGGGATACACAAAATAATTCCGTTACATTGTGGTCTATATGGGGAAAAATCGCTTGCAGTGCATTTTAATGATGTTACTCTATTTCAAACATATTGTAATTGATATACATCATTGAGATGGACTACAAGAAATAAACCAGTGTTTTTTTTAAAAAAAAAAACCTCCCTAAAAACCGACACAGGTTGTGTGTGTTTTTTTTTAATCCTAGGTGTTTTTCAATAAAACCAACAAAACCCCACATGAACTGGGTTTTTTTAAAAACCCTGCTTTGCCCACTTTTAAGTTTAAAACAACACTAGGTATTTGCTAAGCGGAACCTTTCTTGCGGTCAGGCGCACCCTATGACTTCTGTCTGGAGTCTCGAAATCAGAGTTCAGCAGAGGAACATCGCTGACAGGTTTATTACCGCCTCTTTCTTTTCTTGAGAATTTTCTTTATTTTGTTGATGACCGCAGAACATTTGGAAAAAAAGACCGATGATTTACGAGATTTTTCTGACGATTTTTTAAAAAAGCATATAATCCCAGCTTTTGTGCAAAATGAATTTCTCTTGTCACCATCTCTAAAAGTTAAATCATACTACATTTTTCTAAGCGGTATTTGTCATGTGGTAAGACGATCTGTTTCATGTGTTCAGCCTCCCTAGCTTGTCTAGGGGTCATCATAGGACATCTCTAACAGGTTTTTTACCACCTCTTTCTTTTATTGAGACTCCCCTTTCTTTTGTTGATGACCACAGAATCTTTGGAAAAGAAAGGCCAGTCGAAAGATTTACGACTTTCTTAAGCAAAAAGCATATAAACGACTCTTAAATAATTCACTATTTTAATTCAATTTCAATCTGTGTTGTTAAGCCGCAAAACGATTTAGCATGCTTAGTCTGCTTTTCAAACATTGGGAAGAGAGGGGGGAAAAAATACTTATATCGTTCAAGGAAACCATAGAAAAAGCATGATTCAAGAAGGAAAAGGGAAGAAAGAAAAAAAGCATAATTCGCGACGTGACCAAGTTGCATCTTACTTGAAGGAAAGTAGACAATCTTTACATTTAGATTTTATTTTTTCAATATGTTTTCTCGATTTCTTTCTAGCTTATATTTTTTGTTAAATATATTACCGTAAAAATTATCAGTATGTGTTTTAAAGAAGATTCTGAAAATAATACTATTGCATTTTATATTGTAGTATTTAAAGAAATGTAGAATATCATTCGATCTGTATCTGTACTAGTAAATCTGCAGATCAGGAGCCTCAACGTCAGCTCAAGTCACTGTTTTTTAATCTCACTTTTCATATTATTTAACATCTTACAATCCGCAATTTAATTTTTTTTCTATTGTATACATATTTATAGGCATATACAATTCTTCGGAGGTTTCAGAAATTAGAAGCGTTAAATTAAACACGGTTTATGCAATGATATTCTGAAATTCTTATGAACTTCTTATTCATGCAACTTTTTAGATTAAAAAAAAACTTGTATTAAAATAAATTCTTCATTTATGTCAATAGAATACAAAAATAATTTATTTTGCTAATAAATTATTGGAACAAAATAGTGCAAGTTACTTTATTATTTTTATCTTCTTTGAAATATCGTTGCTAGGCAACTGATAAATTAAAGAGCAAAGTAAAAAGAAATGCATTTTAAAATTTGTAAAAAACATGAAAATAAAAGTTTTATATTTCCGGAACAGATGCAACAAAATTTTCAATCATTTAAACAATTAATATATCATTTCTAATAAATGTATCGGCATTTTTTCAAAATTATTGGATATATTTAAAACCTCCATATCGAAAATCAACATCCATAATTTTACGTTGAAATCCATTATTCAAATATGAGATTTCCATTTCAGTTAAAAATGAAATTTGAAAATCGTCTGCAGTCCCATAGGAAAGCATTATGACCTAAAAAGAAATGTTCTATATTTTTCGAACGAATGAACCAAATGTAACTAAAATCTATACAGCTAATTCCGGGTACCTCACCAACATACCTACCAAAAATCAACCTAGTCGGATCATTTTTACGGCAGTTATCGTGGAACAGACAGACAAACAGACAAACAGACGGAAACCAAAAACTTTTCGGGTCTCAACAGTAAGCCTTCATTGACGTTTCGGGAACTAGGCAGAGTTGTATAATATAGACGCACGCCGTGCGCGGAAAATTTTCTGCAAAATTCGGAACTTTGCAGAATTTTTTTTTTTTTTTTTTAAATAACAAAAAATTAAAAATATTCCCCAATTTTATGTACGATTTATTTACTGTTTTCGCACAATTCAAAATTTAAAGATGCAAAACATTGTTGTGACATTACAGACGTTTGCGAAGAGGTCAAAATATTAAGGATTGGGTTGTTTCTAAATGCATTGACAAAATAATTGATAAGAATTCAACTCTTCCTATCATGGATTTTTAGCTTTATTATTATTTTTAGCCAAAATAATTATTTTTTAATTAATATTAATTAATTTTAAATGGTAATTATTTTAAACTGCTGTTTTTAATTTATATCGTCAAAATAATACAACACGTAATTTTATTACACATTAAATTAGTTTGCAGAAAGTTTTTGACTCAATATTTATGTGCGCAGAAAGTTTTTTGGTTTTATACAAGTCTGGTACTTAGATGCCATATAAGATAATTGGAATTGGCAATGCTGCTCATTCTTTTGCTTAACTAGTTCGAATTGTATATAGTAGTTCCTTTTAGCTAGTAGTTACTTCAAACTGTTTTTCAAACATTGATTAAAAAAAAAAAAAAAAAAAAAAAAAAAAACGAAAGAAAGAAATATTTTTTACAGAAACCATACAAAATATGGGATTGAATAAAGGGAAAAAAATAAATAAAACAAACAAACAAACAAATAAAAACAGAATAGGCTCTTAACATGTTCAAGTTATACAGAACAAACTACGAGGGAAGGATACAGTACTTACCATTAGAATTTTCTTTTCAATATATCTTCTTAATTTCTTTAAACTTTACATTAAAAATATACATGAAAAGATTTAAAAAAAAAATAAACCCTTTTTAACACTTTCCAACCTAGTTGAAAAGTGTTTATGACTTCGGTTTGTCTGGCCGTCTGCCGTCTGGCCGTCTGGCCGTCTGGCCGTCTGGCCGTCTGCCGTCTGCCGTCTGTCCGTGCTCTAACTCCCGTAAATATGCTCGGATTGCCCTGCAATTTTTATATGTTATAATCATTATCTATAGCATGTTCCCTATTTCAACGGAAGTATGTAGCACTTATAGTTTTTTTACAGGGACACTCAAAAGAATTCCGTTACATTGCGGTCTATGGGGAAAAATCATTTGCGGTTTATTTAAATAATGTTTCACTATTTTAAACGCATTGAAATTTATATATATCACTAAGGAGCATTAGAAGAAGCTTAATATGGAATAGGGTGTGCATAGCACTTATACTTACTTTACAGGGACAGTCAAAAAATTCCGTTACATTACGTCTATGGAGAAAAATCGTCTGCGCTTTATTTAAACAATGTTTCCCTATTTTAAACGCATTGAAATTTATATAAGGTTCATTACAAGAGACTTACTACAGAATATTGTGTGTATAGCAGTCATCGTTCATTTACAGGGACACACAAAAGAATTCTCTACTGTATGTTAACAATAATTCCTGGAAGTGCGTTTTAAGTTACTAAACGCGATTTTAATTTTAAATCGCTTTTTGTCTATTACGTGGTGTGTATAAATTCTGTAGATCCTATACAGGGAAGCACAAAAGTTCGGGAAAACATTTCCGTATTATTTAACTCCAGACGGAGAATTTTAAACTGTGCTACGTGTTTCCTAACTGAACTAAAATTTAGCATCCTATGTAGTATATATACAAATCTATAGATCCTATACAGGGCTGAATAAAAGTATTTGGATTACTTAGATGTTATCTTTTAGCTTATTGAAGAGTATGATTCGTAAAATTATTTTGGAAGCGTTGGAAAGTGTTACATAATCTATGCTTGACGCATGATTTTTCGTTCTTGTTTAAATTAAAAATTAGAATTAAATATCAAAATTTAAAATTAAAATCCCCAGCTTCCTTTTTTAACTTTTAAATCTAATGCTTAAATTTAATTTACCCCTGTTAATTTTGTTTCCCAGCTCAACATTTCTTAATTTCAGACCTCAAATTCGAACTAATTTTAAGATTCAAACTGCTGAGTAAAGCGCTTCTCTCCTGTGTTTGTGGTTAGATCCGCATGAGCCATTACCCGGGAAGGCCTTGCACAATCTGGCCAGACATCAATCAAAAGTAAAGATCCAATTAAAAATAAGCCTCCCCCTTCTTGATAATTGTGCCCTCTGCTGGGAATAATGCAAATTACTCAATTAAATAGCGAGACAACGAAAAATTCGTGGCCTTTTTCCAATGATGAGTTGATATTATAAAATCGTCGTCGCTCGGTCGAGTGTTTTCCGGACAATGGAACATTAACAACATACGGACTTTCATTTCAAACGTGCCTGGTTTAAAAAAGAGATCATGTAACATGTAACTGCAAAGGAATAAAAAAAAAAAATCAGGTCCAATTATAAACAATTTCCCATTCTTGTGTCACGACATGTCCATCAATTACAGCCGAATGACTATAAAAGAAGATGAAGAACGATAATTTTTTTTTACAAATTACATCCTTATATGATTTAATGAAGATTCTCAGAACAATTATGTTGCATTTTTTACTGACTATTTAGCACTTGAAAAAAAAAATGTGAATGAAATTCGATCTATAAACATCCTAGATGAAATACAGATAAATAATAAGAATAAGCAATGCATTTAACTTTTTAGTAAATTTCGTATCATATAGTTCATCTTATCCACTAGCACTTCGAAGCCGTGTTCGAATGAATTAGATTGTTTATTAACTATTGGGTTGTTAGGAAAGTTCCTTCTGTTTGGGAAAATCAATTCGTGCCAGAAAATTCTGCCCGTCAAGTATTTGACATTGAATATCGAATCAATGTCTAATGATTAAATGATAGAATTTTCCGGTGCGAATTGGTTTTCCCAAACGGAAGGAACTTTCGAACAACCCAATATATTTTTTAATTATAGGTTAGACTGCTATGGTTTAAACTCATAATTATTTTTAAAAGTCTATGTAATTAGTGAATTAGCAAAAAATTATCCCTATTAATTAATAATTATTTCAAATAATAACGAATATTTTAGCATTTCTTTATGTAAAAAGCTGAACAACAAATTTTCATGAATAGTTAAATCGTATACAGGAAACCCAAAATCGTGTAAAACCATCAAAATCCAGAAGTAGAAAATTTTCGCGAATCCAATACTTTTTTCTTATGAATATTTAAAAAAGTAAAAATGATTCAAGAGCAAAAATTTTGCAGCCGCCTCTTCATCTAGTGTAGTGTACGTGCTCTCCCTGGAATTCAGAAAACAAGTCTGCATTCACATACAAAAGCAAAAAGCGACTCTGCACATCAATTCTTTTCAGCACAAAAGTAAAATAAGAACGAAAAGTCATGCATCAGGCATAGTATGTAAGAAAGTAAAAACGATTATGAAACACTTTACAACACTAACATAATACTAGTAAGAAATTTCAATTTTTGCATACAATGAAATCGATCCTAGTCCGTCCTATAAACGAATTCTTTTGTGCGTCTCTATAAATGAAGATAAGTGCTATACGCTCTCCTTAGTCTATAAAAAACATGTTGCAGTGCACCCCAATGATCCTTTTTGATTTCATTATGTTTGAAGTCTCATAACATCATTAGGTATTTTTCCGTTATACCAACACCATCATGCCAACATGTATGCTAATGGCCATTAATTTCAACATTGACCGTGCAAAGGTTTTTTATTGCAGACCGTGCCAAACATTATGATTTACTATTCATTGAAAGTGAATCTTTTTTTGCATTATTATTATTATTTAATCGTAAGCTAAGTTTAATTCTAAGAGACATTTACAATTTCAGTTTAAATTGAGTTTTATTTTATTACTTTATTGAATAATATTTATTTGTTCTTTTATTTTGAGTATATATTTGCGTTGACTTAATAAAATAAGTTCGTGAAAATAGGCAATTCAAATGTTATATTTTTTAAATGCTCGCTTTCGTACTAAAAATGCTTTTTGTTTTTATTTTTTTCAAATGTTTTATTTTACGCGAATTTCATTTTGCGCCAACTATTACGCTTGGCGACTATGGTGTTGGTATAACGGAAAAGTACCCATCATTAAAATGCATCGCAACTAAATTTTTCCTATAGACCATAATGTAACGGAATTATTTTGAGTGTATCTGAACAAATTCATATTTGTTCGCAATTTAAACCTTTCGCATTTCATTCAGGCCTTCTCAACCTAGAGGTTAATGGGAACGTCTTCCCTCTGAACTCGAAAAGCTTGCAGTTATAGTTCGTGGGTCCGAACCTGAACCCAGTGTTGCCATTGGGCTACTTTTTATTAGAATTCAGATTGCTTCATTGGCACAACTTTTTTGGAATTGTGTAATTTGCCTTTTTTTTTAGCCTTATTTAATATGTCATTGAATAAGGCGAATTTTACTATTTCAAAAAACTGGTGGCAATCAAGCAATCTCAATAATAATAATAACAATAATAAAGTAGCACTGGCAACACTGCCTGTATCACAAATGAACAGAGTATATTATCGATATGTTACTTATAAGATTTTCCATTGAAAAGTCCTCTCTGAAAACATTAAAACCCCCTTCATTCTGCTATAGGGAATAAAATATGCCTGAGTAAATAATACTGAACCTAAATAAATATTCACAATATTCACCTTACAAAAAAAAAAAAAAAAAAAAAAAAAACCTTCCTATTTAACCTTTGTTATTTGATTTCGCTGCATAAAATACTACTTACTAAATATTTTCTTACATACGTAACTATAGCTGATCTTTTTTATGAAGCTGCATAATGAACCTATTTATACAGGATTTATCCGATTAGCTAATGTTTCAAAAATCATGACGAACTCGTCGCTGTATTACTCTGATATTACATTACGATGTCTATTAATATGTCTGTTAGTCGACAGTGCTGTGTATCACATTTCATATTACTATATCGATTAATTTGTGTTTTTTTCCTCTTTAGTCATTATTTTCTCTTGTATGCCTATTCTTTTCAATAAATAATCATAAATATAGATGTCAAAGTAACAAAGGAACATGAATCGATTTTGTGACAGTAATTGACATGTTTCAAAATTTGGCTATCATTTTTCTGTTATCTAATTCATTTTCATGATAAGAAAAGGATATTTAAAGTTGTGGTGGTTTTTAATATCTATTTCTGGATTGTAAATACTTGTTTTCTTTGTTTTTAAAGTGATAGCATCAGGGATAATAAAAATCCTGATGAAATAAAAAAATAAAAATATCGGATTAATTTAATTTAAATCGAATTTTTAATTTTTTTTTATTCAATCATTTAATTTTTATGAAGTTTAGAAAATATGTAAATTTGCCATATGACCTAAAGAAATTCAACCTTGGAAGTAAAAAATCAATTCATGCATGCAAAATGTTTGAACATAATTAAAAACTGAAGGTTAAAAAAGAAAAAAAACCCATTAAATATGAATTGGTAGCAATTGTGTGTCCTGCTTATTTTAACTTTAACTTTTAATTAGTTATAACATTAAAACTAAATAAGGAATGCTTCTTTTAGACTTATTATGCCTTTAAAAAAAATCTTTGCCTTGCGCAAAAGATCTCAAGTACAGTACAGTACTGTCCATGGACAATAATTGCTGGAAGTGCGTTTTCAGTTGTATTGTGCGTTTTTAAATGTAACCAATTTTTTGAATATTACTTGGTGTGTATAAATCATGTAGAAGATCATATAGGGCTGCTCAAAAGATTTCAAGTACACTTCCGTTTATTGACGCAGATTGCTGATAGAGAATTTTGAACTGTGCTATGCGGTTTTTTTTTTTCCAAATCGTTTACGTAACCATCATCTTTCACCGTATTAACCGGTGAAGTTTTGTTACAAAATTATAAAATGTGTTGGAAAATGTTTCATAATCTATGCTTGACGCATGATTTTTCACTCTCTATTATTTATACTTCAAACTAGCTTCATTATATTTCTGATTAAAATTTCTGAAAGTATTTAATTATACAAAACATTTGTACTTTTACCTGACTTAAATCAATGATAAAAAAAAAATCATTTAAATCAAGATTTTATTCACGATTTACTTTAATCGGGATATAATTTTAAATCAAACAACTTTGGACAGCATCAATAAAAAATTTACCGCAATCCTTTTGTACCACAGGAAATGAGCTAACAAAATTTGATAGTGATTTGATTGTTTGACTTTCGCAATATTTCCAAAACGACATTAACTTGAATCCATGACGATTTCAATTCTACAGACTGTTTACTTTAAATAATATGTACAATAAAGTTCATTCTTAATTGCACAAAGTTCACGTTTATATTTATGGCTTGGTAAAACCCTTTCTAAAATTTATTTAAATTAATAAGCAATGTTCCCCCAAAAAACAACAACAACAAAAACAACGAAATTAAACAGATGAGCAGTTATATATATATTTTTTAAAGCCTCAATTAATGTTATTAACTGAAATGTCACAAAATAAAATAACAATCACCCTGCACCTTGATTTTAACAGCATTTACCGGGTTGACTGGAGACCACACTTGCTGCAACTATGTTGTTAAATACAATGCTGCCATAGATTGAATAAAAATGCTTAAAATTTTTTATAAGACATTAGATTTATATAAGTTTAGAAATCTATAAATTTTAATTAGCAACCAGAATTTTTTATAATAATATTGTGCTATCCTCTAAAAATACCCACAGTGAAATGTTTCCTTAAAAGAAACCCACCCTAGTACTGCTTCAAATATTTCACTAAAGTCATTTTTTTTTGTTTTGTTCTGTTTTTATGCATCATTTAGAATAATAAAATTAGACAAAAATATCTAAGGAGTGCTTATTTAGATTCAAAATATTTTAAACTAACAATTACAGAATTCTGGCAAAACATGAGCTTCATGCTTATAGATTTTCTTGTTATAATAGAATTTTAGAATGATCTACATAATTTTTTATTTGTTTTTATGTTAAACCATTAACTTGTACTAAAATGCTTCCATTTTCAGCTGATTTATGTCAAGTGTGGTTTTTTTCAGGTGGGTTACTTTTTGGAAAAGTGTTTTTTTTTTTTTTTTTTTTTTTTTTTTTTTGCTTAATTGGCTGCCATTTTGTAATAAAGTAATAAAATGAAAAATGCTCAACATTAAAATCTTAGTCAGAACAAGCTGTAAAAATTTAGCCTTGTTTAATTTTTTTTTAAATTTTTTATTAGACTTTATATAGAGAAAATTTCAAAAAATGGGTTTTTTTTTTAGAGGACAGCACAATATCTATCCAGAAATAAACTAACTAAATAAAAGTGCTAATATTTATGAATTAAGGCGGTATTAAAAAAATATATATATATATTTCCATGCTCAACAACTCAAAATTTTCTGACACATTTTCAGACTCATTTTTAAAAGTAAAAATATGAAACTTGGCGGCGTGATTTTTGAAGAGATTTATAAACGACCTGTGGTTTTTTTTTTATTTTTTTCATTCAATTAATTAGAAATCGATTTACAAACAATTATTTTCACAGTACGATCATTTTTCTTTTGTTTCCAGCACTCTCGCTTCGGTAAATTCGGTTCAAAATGTCCACTTTGACAGCATTTTTAAAAATATATTCTGCCTTTATCAAAATATCGACCAATACGGCACATTCTAAAGTATCTGAATAAGAGAACCTGCCAATTGGACGCATTGTAAGTGCAAAAATTAATTAAAAAATGAGTCAGAAAATAAGCAGTTTGGATTTGAGTACATCCTTAAAAAGATTAATGATAAAGGCAAAATCATTGCTTATCTACCGATCTCTTTTATGTAAAATTATTGTACATAAAAGAATTTACATAGAGATTCACTAACAAATACTTTGCGCTTCCTGAATATAATCGGATTCTTAAATACATAAGCTACGGTGCTTTCCTTCCGGGCGGATGTGTAATAAGTTGCAAGAGACACTTCCCTGTTTTACTATGCATTTTGTTAAGGCCACGATGATGGCAGAAACAAATAAGAAAACCCAATTCTATATATTTCTTACGCTGAAGATATTTCCTTCTCTTTGAAGGTCAGTAGCAAATAGCCGATATTTTATTATTATTATTTTATTATCATTATTATTACTAGGGCATACAACTCGGGCTTCCCGAGATAAAGAATATATGTGAAAACCATTTTTTATTTATTTTGTTGTTGTTGTTGTTGTTGAAAACTGTAATAGATTTTTTATATTTAATAATTTTTGTTAGATTGATCTCTAGCAACACCAAAGAGCATTTTTATATGAAATATGCCAATTATATATTCAAATAAAATTTTGAAATTAATTAAAACCGGTAATTTCGTATTGGTCTTCAGTCATAAGTTAATAGTCGAAGAAATCTCTAAGAATTTCGTTCTACAGCAGTTTTTTTTTTTTTTTTTATCTGATAATTTCAGCAGTTTTAAGCGCTTATTTCATTTACATGTCTGTTAAATCTGTGTTTTATTTATGCTACAAATTCTGAACTTTTTATATTGTTTAAAGTGCAAACGGATTAGTAGTTTGTAATCGTCTGCAAACGATAAAGATAGATAAAATAAAATCATGCTTAAATTTAATTTAAATGCTATAGTAAATCAGTCCATTAAAATACAGTTTTCATACACATTACATTTGAAAGTAGATTTTTTTTCCCTATTATAATGGCGTAAAAATTTAAAATGGGCAATGTTTATAAATTTAAAAAATTGCAGTAGCAAAAATCACAAAACCGAAATTTCATCGTCAACTGTTGCCATTCGAAAAATGACGTCAGCGTTAAGCACGGACACGTCTGTCCTTTATAATATAGATTCCGCTGATTCCGCGCTTCATTTTATTGGTTGACCAAAATGGTTGAGGCTGTCCGTTAAATTTACTTGTCTGTCATTGTCATGAGAATCGGGGAAGGGGAGAGCAATTGACGCTTCTGGATTTTCAAATTTAATTAACTAAATTCTCTTTTTCTTTCATGGTTTAAAAAAAAAAATAATAACTTTTATTTTCCTTAAATATTTAATAAAATAACGAAACACTGAGAAAAAAAGGAACTAAAGATTTTTAATCGCGCCGTCCCCTGTGAAACACCCAAGGAAGACAATTTTTAGTTCTGTTTTTCTTCATGCTTTTAAAAAAATTATCTTAAATTGGGGATTCAGGTTGTGGTCCCCTAATAAAAAAAGAATAATAAGCTGTTATAATTCTACATTTTGAAAAAAAAAAAAAGTAAAATCTTATTTTAATATGATTCATTTGTTACGTTTCTGTGTAGCCTTTTATGATGATAAATGTAAACAAGTTTGAAATTGTACGTCAAACGTGACAAATGAGGTGCGTTCGTACTCTAACTAGTTTTATAAATATTCAGAACTTGGTGGCTGTTGCACTCTTATGCAAAAATGCATGAATACAAAATTTATATTATGTGCAGGTTTTCATATTATAGATATTCATTTTATTTTATGAAATTAAGTTTCAATACACTTTTACAAACAATTAATTACAGTTCTGTTACACTAAAATTATACTATGTGCAAATATCCCTTACAAAACAATGTTAAAAAAAAAAAAAAAAAAAAAAAAAAATGGTAACATTTTATCTTTTGTTGACATTTACTGAAAATTCCAATGGGAAACCTAAGCCTAGCTTTGAAAATTTCAGAACTTGAAATCCATATTTAGAATGTTTTTACATTTAATATCTATTTCTCCGGAAACATCTATCCAAAAAACTGTCAGTAGATTATAGGATTGCTGTCATTAAACAATTTTAGTATACAAATTCAGTTTTAAAATTCAATAATATGGAAATGATATGACTCCATCTTAAATAGAACATAATCACCATGGCAACCTAGAATCATTACCTATCATGCGATATCATTGAATTAATTACGTATGATATGATTTAATAGAATGAAGAAAACTTTTATTAATATCTTTTCAAGTTTTGATTCGATTTTCATAAAATTTGAAATGATTTGACGCAACAATTATATATCTTAAATTTCAAACCATTCGGTTGGGTATTTTTTTCTCTGTTATATGCGGACAGACGGACGGGCCAGACGACGACTATAGGTGCTGCGTATTTATATAATTACGAACGCACCTAAAAATGTCTTGTACATAGAATTCTGACATATATTTTTTAGTTTAAATTATTTTATTACATTCTCAATCAAAGGGAAAAAAAAGGCGCGATCTTAAAACAATAGGTAGCTTTTTAGTTTTTGTATTGAAAGCTATCTAAAAGGACTGCAGGTATACCTTTTCCAAAATCATGCCCCTCCCTGGGTTTTGTTCTGTAGTCGCCCATGGTCATTGTCACTTGTTGATAAGTTAGTTGCAGTGTTGCCAATTTAGCGGATTTTGTTTTACTAGAATATCTACAGGATCATCTATATCTGTCTATCTTTCTGAATAGTAATGTTTGTCTTATTTAGTAGTAGATGAAGTAAAGCGAATATAACTATTCGAAAGTTCCGGTAGATACCTGAATAATAAAAAAAAATCTGCTAATTTGGCAACATTGGTAAGTTTCAGTTGTAACATACAATAGATATATAACAGTCCTTTTTTCAGCAAATGAAAGTGGTAGTGACTGGTGAGGAATCTTCCATAATGTTAATCCACAACACAATCGCTACAACAATAGCTTCTTTCCATGATCGAGGTTATTTTATCATAAATGACAGGAAATTTTGCCCGTGATTCAAAGCAATAAGCAATTCTGTTAGCTAAAAATTATAATGAAACAAAATTTAAAAGAAAAATGAAATCTATCATTCACGTTTTGACGTATTTGAAATATCACCACAGACTCATTTGCCATCCATTAGAAGTAGTTTATTTAACATCTTGTACGAATATTATGAAAGAATTTAAATATAATCGGATATACGGCATTTTACTTCCGGGCGGGCTCTTCTGTGTTACGGCCACGATGATGACAGAAACAAGAAAGCAAACCCAATTGTATATTTTTCTTACGCTGGAGGTATTTCCTTCTGCTCTTCGAAGGTCAGTAGTAAATAGCCGGCATTTTTTGCTTTGTCTTACTTTTCCCTTTCTTTTTCTTTTCTTTTTTATTTATTTGTTACGTTTAGAAGAGAATTTAAAAATCAGACATTTATAGTTATGTTTAAAAAAGAATTGTTGAGGAATCTTTATTTTATTAAACTTTCCTTTTTTTCGTTTTATTTGACGAACGAATTCTATTTACTTTAAATCCGTTTTAGCAAGAGTTTAGAACATGATGTAAAAAAAATGTTTTGTTAATCATCTCATGCACAAATACTAACTCTTTAGAGTAAATAAAAAATTCATGCTTAGTAAGATTCTGTCTAATAAAGAAAATAAAGAGCAGGGCTGTAGCTAGAAGTAAACGATAGGGGGTGCTCAAGAATATGTAGGGGGGGGGGGGCTCATACTATTTCTCTCTCTCTGACACATGCACGTACAGACACAGATATATATGTTCAAAGTATTATATAGAATGGTAAATTAGTGCATATTCATATTATAGGCACTATATTTCTTATTAAACTGTTTAAATAACGTTATTCGATGCTAAGAAAAGTAAAGGCTGCAGACAGTGATGTAATGTGAGAAGGATATATGGTGGATACGCCGTATACCTTCTGGATTATTTTAATATTTTAAAGAATACTGTATACCCTCTTCTCAAAAACACTATAGGATATACTCTTTAGGGTATATCTTCTGCCTACAGCATATGCCCTCTGTTTTTTTACGGCTACATTACTAGCTACAGAATGAAAAATTTCAGTGTATAATTATACTAGTGAAATAATAAGTGATGATGTCAATAAGTAAATAAAAAGCTGACAGTTCACCTGTTTCAAAAGAATTGAAACCTTTAATTTTTTTCTGAATATTCCCTGCCCTTAAGGATTCTGAAGTTATGTTTTCATAGGATAAAAAACATTAAAAAAATCAAGGATGTATTTTGCATTTAAAAATTATTTTTGTATTTAGTCAAATGCTAAAACCACTTGCATTTAAAATGGCTATTAGCTTTTTTCATTAGTATCATTTATAAATCAAGGATCTTATATATATATTTAATTAGGATGACTCAAATACGAAACATAATGTTTATCATAAGCATCATATTTACTATTAAACTCATTAGAATAACTTTGTTTCATGCTAATAATGGAAAACGCTGCAAAATGAAAAAATTCAGTATATTATAACTAATGCAAAAGTCAAGGTGTGTTGCAAAATGTTGCTCATTCAGAGTAAGTGCAAGTAGGATGCGTGCATATTGAAGCATTTATTTACAGTTTTTAAACAATTACTACAATTTAATATTTATGCAAAACTGTAAAAAGCCCCTAAAACTAAGTTTTAGTTTTGAACAGAGCTTCATTTGAATTTTTGAAAACAGAATTTCATTTGGTGGACTTGGCAACTTTCTTAGGGAGGGGCTCAAAAATTTTCAGGGGGTGCTGAGCCCTCCCTGGCACCCCTCTAGCTACGGCCCTGTAAAGGAGACAGGTATGCGCATGAACATAACGATGATTATTTCATGAGATATTCTTAGAAAATTGAGGTCCCACGGGATTAATATGGAGATCTGACTGATCTATAGCCTCAAAGGATGATTGATGTATATTCGGTGATTAATAGAAAATAGCATTCTAATGCGAAAATGGTATTCTATCCTAGCAATGTTTTCTCATTTTAAATAACCATAATATATTTCTAATCCTTCTTTTTTTTTTTTTTTTTTTTTTTTTTTTTAAACAGATTAAGTTTCAGAAAAGGTTCTTTTATCCAATTTCTGCTCTCAACATTATTTCATGTCTTAAACCAATCCCTTTTCACCAAGTGCATACTTTCAACACCCAGGAAAAAATATATACTATCACATTTCTCTTAAAACTTCAATATAATTACGTACTTTATTTTCCTTTCTGTGCCTGCAGACGACAAGAGGAAAGTTTACAAAAGAACGACTAATCAATCAGTTGCTATTCCAATGGTGCATTTATCAAATTTCATATTACTCATAAAAGAAAAAAATTTGTGATTTATTTCCAGTGTTTTGCGAGGGGAAAAGTGACATACATATCTAAAAGTTAATTCATTATCCTGTAAACATATTTTCCTCCCAAGTATAACAAAAATTTCATTTTGAAATGAAAAAATAAATAAATAAAATAATAATAATAAATAATAAATAATAATTTACTAGCTCTTTCTTTCTTTTTTTCGGCAGTTATTTTTCTACTTTCTATCACTCTTTATTTATTTATTTATTTATTTAAATGACGGGTAATTAATTATGTATTTTATAATGAAAATGACGTTGGATTTATGATAAAAGTAATCAGCCACTACTAATTCTGCTGCAAATAGTCGTATAAAAAAGATGAAAATGCCAATTGACTTTGAAAAATATCTACTAATTAATGCTATGCATAAATTATGCTTCTAAATGTCGTCTACATATTAAACATTGCATCCATTTTCATTTTTCAAATGTGGTAACCGCACTTTGACATTTTATTTGAGCAGCTTCTTGGACCAAAGCAGCCCGGAAAAAGATATAGTTTATGCATTTTTTTCTTAAATCTTTTTAAGTTGGAAAATATTAAAATAAATTTGAGGATGTTAATCTTAAATCCACACAACCAAACTTTAATTTATATCTTCTCGAAAATTCATCCGATTGAAAATGTTCTGCTTTATGACACCGGCTACCTGGATTGGTACCTATATCCTTTTTTACACGATTACTCAACAAAATTAGTAAAGAGTAATAACTGTTTTTTTTTTCTTCCTTTCTTTATTTTTCTTTTTGTATTTTTTTGTCCTAATCGGATAGCACAACCATCCACACACTCAAAGAGATGGCCTGCGACGAAGCAATGCAGTGAAAGTAATCGAAAATTATTACGCAGAAAATGTCTCAGTTCAACCAGAGGAAAGTTTTCCTCTGGCTTGTTTCTTCTGATTTGCCTAAGTTTGTACATGCTTTAAGCATGCACACTTTATGTTTATTTCAATAAATCTAAAATTTACAATTACAGCATAATCATAAAAGAGTCGACATAATGTAATTACGAGGGAAAGTCATTAAGTCACAAAAGATAATTAAATAATAACTTACAATGATATTCACTTCAAAACTATTTTTATTTCTCAACATATTCTCCACCCATATTTATGCACTTATATCACCGTTTTATAAGTGCCCCAACACCAGCTGCATAACATTCTTTGGGTTGTTGTCTCAGCCACATTAGGATTTCAAGTTGAAACTTTTCATCATCTGTGAACATCATCTTGCTTTCCAAGATGGTTTTTTAGTGGACTAAATAGATGAAAATCGCTTTGGGTTAAGTCGAAGCTGTATGGTGGATGTTGAAGAAGTTGCCAACCAAACTTTTGAATTGTCTGCTGTGTTCAACTGGAAGTCCTAATGTGCAACCCAAAGAATGTTATGATGCAGCTGGTGCTGGGGCACTTATAAAACGGTGATATAAGTGCATAAATATGGGTGGAGAATATGTTGAGAAATAAAAATAGCTTTGAAGTGAATATCATTGTAAGTTATTATTTAATTATCTTTTGTGACTTGCTTAATGACTTTCCCTCGTTTAATATAACAAAGAAATAAAACTGCCCCAAGTACTTTTAATATCAGATTTCTCTTGTGGTGAAAATTCACCATGGACGTTTATGAAAATGCATTCCTATGTATTTTGACCGAAACATTTTCCTGTTATGAAAAATGAAATATATAATATATTCGATTGAAATATATTCGATTATCTTTAGTTAAATGAACAAAGATTTTAAAAAATAACCTTTGTTTATGACCCAGATAACATAGCTGAGCAGCCACGTGCAATTTCCAATTCACCTGACCTAATATTCAACAAATTAATGAATTACGTTCTGCTTTTTTAGAAAATATTCGTGTAAGACTTTTTATTTTCTCAACGTACCCTCTAGGTAGAACTTTTTATAGGATCTGCGTGACCTATTTGACCCAAAAAACTATGACGATGATGTGTTGGCAGTGCTAATAGCAAATAAACAACTGATTAAAATAAGTCTTTTAATTCCCAGAGGCATAGGCGTACAGTTTTGAAAAATTATTGGTGGGGCTCAACTCTTATTTACACAATTTTTTTTTACACAACTCAACTGTTTTTTACATGTGTATTATGTGAGTGTAAAAAAAAAGATTAATGACCAATTTAATGTTGCTTTTTTAACTCTCTTTTAAAGAAATTAAACAGAATCGTTTACTGATAAATAATCACAAGTTAAATAAAACGTTAAGACAATATAAAAATTCAAATGTACAGACCCGTTTATAAAATGATATTTGCTGATGTTCGCGAATCGTTTATAATAAAATCACAACAAAAGTTGACTTTGAATAACGTCTTTTTTTTTTTTTTTTCCGAATATAGATTTTTTTTTTCTGTTTTCATTTTTTATATAAAAAGTTCAAACGTTGAGCATTTTATTCTAATTACATAAAATAAAATAAAATAAAAATAAAAAATAGAACATAAAGTGAAAAAGTTTTCCTAATGTCGCCTGTAACAAAAGAAAAATATGAAAAAATGGAACATTTAAAAATTTTATAAAATACTACGGAAAAAAAACTAAACTTTTTTTTATATTAAAAGGAGAAAAAAAAAGAGAGTCCATTTTAGAAATTATTGGTGTGGCTCGAGCCCATACAACTCTACGCCTATGCACAGAGGTCTAGTCAATCCCACTTCGTGATTTCCACACCGTGTCAGGTTGGCACCCCCCCCCTTCCCCCTGTAAACGTAATAGTGAAGTGATGTTGTACATTTGTTAACGTAATCTTTAGAAATGTATTTGGGTTTAATAAATTAGTTTTCTTTTATAGAGCTTCACATTATGATATTTTAAATAATCTTTTTCTTTCCCTTTAAACTACATTCATTTTTACTTTCTTCTATCTTTACAAGTATGTAGTATTGGATTCGTGAAAAAATTCAACTTTTGGTTTTCTACGAATTTATACGTTTTAGAATATTTTGAAGACGATTTGACTATTCTTAGAAATCGACTGTACGTGAGTCTGTCTGTATGTGACACAAATTTTGTGGGCGCTATATCTCAAGAACTAAGAACAGAATTTAATCAAGCTTCAGTTTCAGTTAGACCTTGACATAAATTGGTGTTGATCGACCTGCTGATTTTGGTGTAAATCGACCAACAGGTGGCGTTCCTATGCTGCATTTTGCAGGATTTCCGCGTTAGCTATATGTCAAGACCTTATGCACAATTTCATCAAACTTCACATTCTGTTAGACACAGCATAATAACATACATGACATAAGTAGATCTTTAATAGCTTTGAGTGTATACCGCCCCACAGGTGTAGCTGCTATTCTCTGTTTTTCACGATTTCCGCGATAGTTATATCTCAAGAACAACAACAACAAAAATGTCAATTAATTTTGGTTGCAGACGATTGGATTTATATAGAAGAAAGTTTTGTGATTGCTAGTTTTAGAAATAGAGGACATTTTTTTAAATATAAAAATTGAGAAGGACCGGCACGGTCGGGCCGGATATTATAAATTTTTTCTTGGGATGGGTTTTGAACTGGGATAAAATAAACGGACCCGAAATTTTAGCTTTTACAGTGGACTGATGCCAGGTCAAAAAAGCTTTTCTCTGGCCTCTGGGCCGGTCTTCGGTTCTGAAAATTTAACTAACTATCCTGAGCAGACGATCAACATCATTAGCTGAGAGTCAATTAAAATTAGGCAAAAGAAAGCTATTTTTAAGACATTTTGGAGGGAAAATTTGTTGATATGTCTCTAATTTAAACAAAAGCAAAAATCAAGCTCATAGTTACTGTAATTAATGGGTGAAATTACTCCATTTCGCTTCATATTATGGCAGTTATGAATGTAAGAAAGACGAAATGTTTTGACATGACATATAAGTTCTATTCTTTCTTTAATTCTAACATACTTCAAGTAAAAATAATAATAATAATAATTAACACATATTAAACATGTTAAAATTTTTATTTTAAATATAAAATTGAAAAATTTGAAAAATTCTAACAAAATCAATATTTTCCAAAATTTTGATTTTTCTAAGGATTAAAAGAAAATAATAATAAATAAAATTTCTAAGGATAAATTGTAAGCTTTCATAATTTTAGAAAACTTTAAATCGTTAATCTAGTTTAGAGTCTGGGCGGGTATTCAAATTATTAGTATAGTTAGTATTCAAATTATTTAATAATTTAAATAATAATTTAAATTATGAATGTAATGTTATTTAATAATTTAAATTATATAATAATTTAAATAACCCCCGTAGCTTCTTCCCCTGTCCTGTGAGTACACCCTGGATATGCATATATGTTTGTAATAATACACATAATTATTTAAATTATTATTGAGCATTACTTAAATTATTTAATAATTTAAATAATAATTTAAATTATTATTGAGTATTATTCAAATTATTTAATAATTTAAATTATTATTGAGTATTATTCAAGTTATATAATAATTTAAATAATAATTTAAATTATGAATGTAATGTTATTTAAATTATTTAATAATTTAAATTATATAAAAATTTAAATAATTTAATAAAATATTTTTTATTTTAAATTATATAATTTAAATAATTATTTAAATTAGAAAGTAATAATTAAATTAATCAATCAATTAATTAATTATTACAAATTAATTAATTAATTTAATTATTTAAATTATATAATGTAAATAATTATTTAAATTGAAAAGGAATAATTAAATTAATTAATTGATTGATTAATTTAATTATTTGACATTTAACAATTTAAATGCCCTTATTACGAAACGTTAATCTTAATGCAATGAAACTTCGAACGAGTTAATTAGAGTCTTCATGAGAAAGAAGAAGAATAAATTTTCTTGACCCGTGTTTATTTTTCTCCCACTCAACGGCGGAAAAAGATTATATGAAGAGCTTGCGCCATCTATTAGCGGTTATAAAAAATTTTATTCACGTCGGCGCATTCGATTCAAACGTTAGAATTTTCTCCGGGGCATCTAAAGAAAGAAGAGAGAAGAGAAAGGTTCCATTTTTATAATCTTGTTCAAGCATTGCGTCATTTTTGTTGCTCTTCGTTATCCTTCTTGACCGGATATCTCTAAACGGTAATAATACTCTTTTATAATATTTAATCGCGATATTATTCAATTATTGTAATTATTAGGATGAAAATGGTTTATGTCAAGTGGAAAATAAATACGCAGCTCACTTTATAATAAGATTTTATTTTAATTATGCATTTACGTCTCTTTCTTTCAGTGAAAGGTTATATTTTATGTTTTTGTAGGGTTATTTATAAAGCTATATACTAAATTTAAACATAATTTGATGCCTGATGGATATTAATATAATGTAGTATGTGTATTATTCATTAAATATTCAACAATTCTTGTAAAAAGGGTAAGAGAAACATCTAAATTGTATGTAAATTAACTAATATTCATGGCGGATTACACTTTGGATGTTACTGTATTTACTTTTATATTTTGTGCACTTTTTTTCACTATTTCTTCCTTAAGTAGGTATCAAAAGTAGGAGAAGCTTTTTATAGTATTAATTTTTCTAGGAAGGCAACCTAGAATTAAAAAAATAATAATAATAACCTATAAGATGAGTACAACATTTTAATAATAAAAAAATAATAACCTATAAGATGAGTATAACATTTAATAATAAAATAATAATAACCTATAAGATGAGTATAACATTTTAATAATAAAATAATAATAACCTATAAGATGAGTATAACATTTTAATAAATTAATAATTAAGATTAAACAAAATATATATTGTACTGTCCTCTAAAAAAACCCACAGTGAAATGTTTCCTAAAAAAATCCCACCCTAGTACTGCTTCAAATATTTAACTAAAGTCAATTTTTTTGTTTTGTTCTGTTTTTATACACCATTTAGAACAATAAAAAAAGTTGAAAATACCTAAGGAGTGCTTATTTAGTTTTAAAATAATATAAACTAACAATTGCAGAATTCTGGCAAAACATGATCGCTTTATTTTTACAGATTTTCTTGTTATAACAGAATTTTAGAATGATCTACATAAATTTATCAGGGGTCTGTCCAGACTTTTTTCGCAGGTCCTGTTTTTGTGAAATTGTGAACAGCTTTTTATATTTGTGAAAAATCTAATCATAATTTTGTAAATTTGAAATGGTCGTTATATTCAGGTTCTTGTTTATGCATTTTTAAGAAGATATATGGATCTAAAATACATATATTTTCTTTATATATGTAACAATGACAGGTCAGATTTTACTTTTAAATGATTAATTTGTGAAATGTTTGGTTTAAAGATGGAAAAATTTTGTGAAAAACCTATTTTTAAGACAAATAATTTTGTGAAGGGTCCTGTTTTAGGGAAAATAATTTTGTGAAGGGTCCTTTTTTTAAATGAAAAATTTTGTGAAGAGTCCTTTAAAGGACCCAATTTTTTCTTAAACAGATCCCTGTTTATATATATATATATTAATGTTAAACCATTCATTTGTAATTAAATGCTTCATTTTCAGCTTATCATGTCAGATGTGGGTTTTTTTTTCAGGTAACATGGGTTAGTTTTGGAAAGTGATTTTTTTTTTTTTTTTTTTTTTTTTTTTTAAATTCTCACTTAATTGGCTGCCATTTTGTAATAAAGTGATAGAATAAAAAATGCTCAACATTAAAATCTCAGTCGAACAAGCTGTAATTTAGCCATGTTTAATTTTTTTAAATTCTTTATTAGACTTTATATAGAGAAAATTAAAAAATGGGGTGTTTTTAGAGGACACCACAATACAGTTTCAAAAGTTTGTGGATAATTTATATGAACTGAAACAATATAATCTTTTAAATTAATTTTTGGAGCATTCTATAATGAAATGTGGAAAAAATAAGTTTATACTTTGAAGCATGAAAACACGTTAGCATCTTCTATGAAGTGTATTTCCCTGATTCGCGGGCACAAAATTCACTTTTAATTATTTTTTTTAGCGGATATTATTGCTTAATGCTTATATAAAACAAGTACTTCATTCACTCCAAATTCTCTGTGGGTATTGAAAAAAACAAAATTTTATTGAAAAAAACAAAAACAATAAAACACTATTATGAAAGAGAATTTTTCAGTATAACCAAATCAGCTTTTATGCATCACAACACATCACAGTATTGATAATATAATAATACACATATGTATATGTATAATAATACACATATTATTAACATTGCTTTTTCAGGTATAATGCCAGCTGCACACAGTTGTACTGTAGCTGAAGGAAAACAATCACAGAGAGGGGGGGGGGGGGAATCTAAATAACCAAAATAAATATTAAAAAATGAAAAACGTGAAGATACTAAGATACATATGATTTTATTATCTCATAATACACTGCTCAAAACAATTAAAGGATATTGCAGTTTTAGGTGGATTTTGTATCTGGGAAACTTTTTAGCTGATTGATACATGGTCGACAGACATAGTAGGTTATATGAGAATAAATTACACATGTTTGGCAGAAAAAAATGCATTTTATTGCGCATTTGTGTACAAAAGGAAAAAAACACAATTTGTGCATATGAGAAAAAAAGAATAAGAAAAGGTGTTTTCTTCAAAGAAAATCATTTTCAGTAGGGGGTATGGTTTCCACGGGCGGCCAGCAACGTTGAACACCTTTGAGGCATGGGCTCAATGAGGCTATTAATGACGAGTTGGGGTATTCTGCCCCACTCTTCCAGAAGAGCTCTTTCCAGTTCTTGGAGAGTTTGTGGGGGTTGTTGGCGGCCAGAAACTCGTCTTCCTAAAGCGTCCCAAACGTGCTCGATTGGATTCATGTCTGGAGAACACGCTGGCCATTCCATTCGAACGATTCCTTCCACGAAAAGGAAATCCTCCACCAGGTTTGCACGATGTGGCCTACAGTTATCGTCCATTAAAATAAAGTTATCTCCGATTGCTGCAGCGTAAGGCACTACAATAGGTCTGAGGATCTCATCCCTATATCGGCGACCAGTCAGAGCTCCATCTCGAATGATGTAGATGTCAGTGCGCCCGTCAATGGAGATG
The DNA here is from genome assembly GCA_963931845.1 of Maratus michaelseni. Lineage (NCBI taxonomy): Eukaryota > Metazoa > Arthropoda > Arachnida > Araneae > Salticidae > Maratus > Maratus michaelseni. Next base: position 59,493,745 of record OZ007594.1, read on the forward strand.
CCACCGTACACCAACACTCCTCCACCGCCAAATCTGACACTTTCGTGCACGAACGCAGGATTATTCCTACTGCCACGGTCCCTCCAGATGAAAATACGCCTATTATCCGGATGCACACAAAAACGGGACTCGTCAGAAAACAGAATATTGCTCCATTCATTTCTCCTCCAGTTGACATGCTCGGTTGCCCACTCCCTGCGGTCGCGACGATGCCTTGATGTTAATCTAACACATACCATCGGTCGGCGAGCATACAGACCTACAGCATGGAGCCGGTTTCGGACAGTCTGAGTTGAAATCGTGGTGCCTGTAGCCGAGCGAAGGTGCTGTTGGAGAAGAGTAGCGTTCATGTTTCGGTGTCTCCGAGCTGTTAACGCTAAATACCGATCTTCATTGGACGTTGTTGCCCGTCTACGACCTTGCCCTGGTCTTCGGCCTGCACATCCACTCTCCAAAAAACGGTTCCAGATCCTGGAAATGACACTTTGTGACACTCCAATGGCTTGCGCTACTTCGGCTTGAGTTTGGCACCCTTCTAACCTACCAACAATTCTCCAAGCTTCTGAATCTGTCAAATGACTTCGCTGAGACATCGTACTCATCGAAACAAAGCAATCACTGAATGCCGATGATCCTTGTTTTCATTCTCTTTTATCCAGTTGAAAGTCAAATTTCATTCGCTGCCGCTGAAGCGACGTTTTTGACGTCGAACTCAAAATTTGCATACTTCACAGTTTGAAAACCAGAAAAATTTGCATTTGTGATTCTCTTCTTCTATTTTCGGCAAAAAAAATTTCGTTTATATCTTTATTTTATATAAAACTTCAAATATCCTTTAATTGTTTTGAGCAGTGTATCTTGATGTGAAAATTATTGAAATTTTTGTTTTCTACTCAAAGTTTCATTGAAAAGTACTGGGTGCATAAAATATGCAGGGGTGCAAATTATGTTAGTAAATATACTTAGATTATTATTTGATATTATAATCCATGTATTTGGTGATGATGATTTTCAGTTTACAAAATGTAATTATTATTTTTTCTTAAACTATGTATTTTTATAGATTTTGCAGCAGCTCTTATAAATTTATATTGTAACTGTTATGCAATAAAATGGGTGTGCAGTTTTTGTAGATTAAACCATTAAAAAAAAAAAAAAAAAAAAAAAAAAAAAAACTGTCAGTGGGATGTAATTGTATTAAAATCCGATTTTGGCGAATATACATGTTATCTTGTATATTAACACAACATGGTAGTACAGTAGACTACCTCAAATCCTCAACCCTAAAATTCACACATTGTTTCAGATGCAGATGTAAACAATGAAACTTACAGTTAATGATGAAGGTGAAAAAGTTAAGTTTTTATATCATTCTGTACACATTTTAATATGGAATTCTGGTTAATATGATTGAATTCATGTTTTCTCATGAAGGAAGTGTGAATTTATTTCTGAAAAATTTCAAGATAGTGCTGATATCAATGGCGATCATTATCTTTTTACCAAATACATTTTTGTATAATCAAGCTTTTTGGTTATTAAGTATGGCTGAACATGAAATAAAACTTTGTTATTTTAAGATTTTGATATGAATTATTAGTGTATATTTATAAGGAGAGTTTCACTGAATAATTCAGGAAAAAAATATCTCATTTTTTCTTGGCTAACCGAAAAGTACCTTAATTATTTACTTGACCTTTACTTTTAATATTAAAATAATAATAATAATTTTTTTAATTTTTATTATTTATCTTTATTGTAAGCATTCATTATAATTTCAAGTAATTGTTAATTTCAAATTACTGTGTAAAAATATAAACAAAACAGTGACCAGAAATCTGTAAAGTTCTAAAATCTGTACAACATCAAGTTTTAAACTTTGCAGATTTAAGGGAGTCTACTGTACTGTACTTATATATTTATTGGTTAATTATATTAGTAAAGGCCCTGTCGTATGCCCAAAAACTGAAGAAAAAGTAGCAATGTTACTTTACTTTTATCAGTTGTTAATTATATAAAATGGGATCTGTGTATTTACTAGAAGTTCAGTTTCTGACTGTTTTTTATGTGTTCGTTTCGTAGTTATGGAATTTTTATCATTGTAATTTATATAATTTACTAATTCTTTTTAGATTGATAATTGTCTATTATATTAAATTTTAGTACTTTATGTAATAATTTTTGGTACTTTTCGATTAGCCGGGCGCCAGTGATATATGTACATATATACACACATATATGTATATATAACATACACATATATGTATATATACATACACATATATATATATATGTGTATGTATCTCTACGTATACGTAGATATATGTATATGTGTGTGTGTGCGTATATATACATGTATATATATCACTGGCGTCCGGCTAACCGAAAAGTACCTAATTTTTTTTCTAAAAATTTTAATGGGATTGAATTAAAGATGTTATTCTTATCTGGATTTTTTTTGTGCTCTTTTCAGATAAGGATCTTCCTTACAAGGCTCTGAATTTTTTTCTACAAAAGTGGATAAGCTATTTTACAAGGCTCATGGAAGCTATGCTTAAGTCAATCCTTCTTAATTTACCCTTTAATGGGAACATCATGTTGCCAGCTTCAACTCGATACCTCACTGTTGTTGCTCTCTACATAATGAATCAGCTCGACACCTAAACTGTGCCTGTTAAAGCAAAATTTAATTCATTTTGCCCTGAATAGAACTGGTTTGAAATTATCCAGTCTCTTTCGCAAACTGTCTCAAATCACATACTATTCTATGTAGAAAATTCCAGTGATAGGTTTGTCATCACCTTATCGTTTCAAGTTAGGTACTTATAACTTCTCTTTTTTTTAAAGCAGGGTGTTGTTTTTAATTATTTACAAAAATGACTGTCACGTACTCATTGAATGTCAGCAAAGCCCGGCTGTGTGGGTTTGCTAAATTGTTGTTGAGATGGCGAGGCAGCATCTACAAGCTGTTATATCGTGAAATGATGATCTTCTGTGGGTTATATTACAGTTTGAGTCTCCTCTACAGATATGTTTTTTCAGAAACTCAGAGGACGTAAGTATATTTTTTAACAATCTTCTTTCTACATTTTGTATTTAAACATTTCTTTCTTATAAATCTGATCTGTGCTTCTCGAGTTACAGAACCTATTGCCCAGTGGTTCATACAACATAGGTAATAAACCATTTTTTTTTAATTGAAAACTCTTAATACGTTATTTGGTACTTTTATGTTAGCCGGGTGCCAGTGATCGCCAATTTTTTTTAAATCTCGCCAACCTTTTTTTTTCTGCCAATTTTTTAAACTTTAGCTAATAATAACTAGCCCATATTTTAACATTCCAATATAAATAACTTAAAAATAGCTATATAATCATAATAAAATACGTAAACATATCAATACAAATAACAAAATCTTACGTACAAAGTTGTAATGGTGCCAATTGAAACAAGATTTGGCGAGTTATCGTTGGCACCCAGCTAACATAAAAGTACCGATTTTTTTATATTTATAATATATATTTTTACATAGCTCACTAACAACATCAAAAAGTTTGTTAAAAAATGTAATATATTTTGACCAGTATCTTCCTTATTTAATTTCAAATCTTTACCATGCATTTTGTAACCAAAGTTTTTAATTGATTAATTTATAATATTTGAAAAATGATTCTCTAATTGAGAACAAAGTAAACTTTTATATCACTTTGTTAGAAAAAGGTTACAGTTGTTGAGTATTAGATTTAAATAGTTTGTTTTATTGTTGTAAATTTATTTATGCAAATGCCAATTCAATATTTGGCAATTAACGCCTAAGAGTTTCATGTCCTTTTTCTGATTTGTTTATAAATTTTTCTCTGAAATTATAATCACGATAAGTTTTATACACAGATGGATTTATTGCATTTCTTTTAGAGGTGACAATTAGATTGTAATTAGGAGAAAAGTTGCAAGTGCAAAAGTGTAAACATCTCAAAGTTGTAGTATGGTTAAATAATAAATATTTAGCGATACTCTAATTTAGGAGTTAAGAAATTGTGATGCAGCACTGAAGCTCTGTGTTTTTTTATCAAAAACATGGCAAAATTTACTGTTGACACTGTTGAGAATTTCAGAGTGCTCTTTGATATACAGTCAAACCTCGTTATACCGCCATTATCCGCTATAGCTATAACGAGTTGGCGGTATATCGAATTAAAATACAATAAAAATTAATTTTCATACTATTATACTAATATTATTATTATTATAAAAATAAATATCAGTAATGCCTTTTTATTAAATTATCCAATGGTATATAGTATATTATAATAGTATAAATTAATATAATATAATTAATATACATAATATAATTAATGCTACATGATTCAAAATTATCCAATTAATGTATGAAATTAACATGCACTTACCTCTTTATATAGTCAATTTTAGATAAAGTAGATAATTATGCACATAACAGACACACACATACATTAAATATCACACTGAATTATTTTACTTTAATTATCTTTTACAGGAAAATATTTTAATATGCTAGTTTGAGTTTTCCTTTCAATATTGATTTTTTCAATATCTTTTTTTACAACTAAAAGATTGTTCATCATTTTTTTATCAGTTGCATGTTTTTCTAAGAAAATTCTTATTTTCCCAATGCAATTTTTAACTTCATCAGATGTAACATGCGGCGTTTCAGCTTCTTCAGCTTCGCTGTCAGATGAATTTTCATTTTCATTTTGATTGGCAACAATTTCTTCGATTGTCAAATCTTCAAATGTTGAAACACTTTTGTCTATATTAATGTACTCAATTGCCGATAGAGGATGCTCAATTTCTGTTAATTTGTGTATTTCGTCTTGTAGTTCCTGAAGTGCTGTACTGTTTTGTTTTTTAGTAGATCCTTCAGGTTTAATCAATCCAGTATGTTTCCAGCAGTTAACAATAGTTTCTGATGAAATTTCATCCCATGCTTTTTTTATCATGCGAATAGCATCATGTAAAAGGATTGGAGAAAAATCATCTTTACTGACTTTTTCAATGATATGGCGGACGTGATACTTTCGATAATGAGCTTTGAATGAGTTTATTATACCAGCATCCAAAGGTTGCAAAAATCCAGTACAGTCAGGAGGTAAAAATTCAATGCGGATATTACTCATTGGATATGCTTTGTGACAAGGGGCATTATCCAAAATCAATAAAATATGGCGTTTGCTTCTTTTCATTTCTATGTTGAAATTCGCTAACCATTTTTGAAATAATGCTGAAGTCATCCACGCTTTGTTATTATTCTCATAATCTACATAAAGAGCAGGATTAAAAATTTTAAAACATCGTGGCTTAGCTGATTTTCCAATCACTGTCATAGTTCTTTTATCAGACCCATCACTATTCGTACAGAGCACAAGAGACACACGATCTTTTTTTTTTTTTTAATCCTTTAGCAGGCCCACTTGAAATTGTTTTATCTGGCTGCAAGCGGTAAAAAAGGCCACTTTCATCCATATTGTAAACATCCTCTTGTTTATATTCTAAAATCAGCGCACTCAGTTTTTTGCGACCATTTGACACAATATCTTCATCAACACCTGCAGTTTCACCACTTCGTATGTACTGAGAGAATACTCGTCACTTTTTAAATCTGTTCAACCAGCCACTACTGTATTCGAAATCTGTAATATTCATTTGCTGGCCAAGAACTTTTGCCTGCTCTCTGATGACATCTCCGTTGATAGTGGCATTTTTAGCACTCATTTGTTGTATCCATGTGCAAAGGGCATCCTCTAAGTCTTCATGTTTCGCTGTTTTCAGTCTTTTTACAGATGATTGCAGTTCGTTGGTGTTAATCCATTTTTCTGTATTCATCAAAATGTCTCCGATGCAGTGCCTGCTAACAGGCTTTTTCCAGAGTGTAGAAAAATGATTGGAGATGTGTTGCTGCGATACATTCACATTTCTTTCTTTATATTCACAAATTTCCCGCTTTTCTGAAATTGATAAAACTGCTCTTTTCGCCATAATGAGTTAAAATAAAGAGACAGAATGATATTTTACAGATTTAGCTGGTGAATTCTTCAATGTTTCAATCAACGTCCGACCAAAATTTTGAATGAGAGATTTTGCACTGCACACCGTTTTCTTTCTAAGAAATCGACATAAAGTACAGGGAGAAGTTATTTTTTACATTGTTCTCACCTGAGAGAGGAGAGACCCTTTCAGCCAATGGCGTGCCATGTCTTGTTTTCTCCCCGCTCCAGAAGCGGATCGGATCACGTGACTCGCCAGTCTGAATCAGAAGTTTTACTTGCTCGGCACTCAGTGCGCGTTATTTTTCTTCTCCCAATGACAAGTAGAATGGGTAGCAGGTGCATTTTGGCAGGTGTTGAGAACAATATAAATTCTTTGCTATTCAATAAAGTTTGAATTGAGCTTGAAAACATCTAGACACATGAAAAGGAAGTGTCCTTTGAAATTCTAACAAAAAATGTAAAAAAGAAAGATATGCAAAGAAAATACAGTAATTTCTAGACATTTTTTTTTGGCGGTATATCGAGTTGGCGCTTTAACGGATACATTACATTGAAATTCCTATTTGGCAGATTTGTTCATAGACGCAATTGGCGGTTAAACGGAATTGGCGCTATTTCGAGATGCCACTAAATCGGGGTTTGACTGTATATCTTTTTGAAATGCTTATATTTTGTATAAATTCCCTAATAGGAAAGATTTAATTTGAAAGGGCATCATTGATTGTCTAGTGCTAGAATTGAGGGTGTGCACAGTGAAAGGATAAAGAGGACAATGGTACTGAACTAAAAGGGGGCCATGTGAGGGGAAAAATTACAGGGTGTTTCAAAAACAATCATCTGGTTTAAAAAAAATCATAACTATTTAGGTTTTAATCCGTTTTGATCGATTAATGTATAGGTAGAAAGAGGGAAATCTCGAGTTTCATACAGTTGCCAACAGGTAGCGCTAATGTAATCCTTTGTCTGCCACTCCAGTGTTTGTCTGGCCTCCAAGATAGCCTTGTGATTTCTTCTTGTGGGGGTTTATAAAAGACTACGATTATGTGCCTCCCCTTCCAGCTACATTAGCTGAACTGAAGATATGCATAATAGCAGCCGTAAAGCAGCGGATGCAGACATGCTCGCCAAAGCTTTGGATGAATTTCACTACCGTATAGACATGTGCCGTGCATCCAAAGGTGGACATATTGAGCACCTTTAATTTGGTTTGTAAAAAAAACTTTGATTAGTCATGTAATATAAAATTAATCTGTCTATGTTCAATATTTTTCATATTATACCCATTTCAAATCAGGTGATTCGTTTTGAAACACCTTGTATATTAACCATATGCATGCATAAATTTTATCAGTACCAGACTTAACAATTTCTGTGCACACCTCTGCATGAAATGTATGCATTATAAATCTCGTGTGATTTATTGACAATTATTCCTTGATAATGATGCAACTAACAAATCAAAAAATTAAAAATATGAAAGATTATATTTTGTGTTTAGAACCTGATTTACAGCAAGGCATTCTGGACATAAGTTCTTTCCCAAAAAGTAAAAATGATATAAGGCTGCGTATAGACCAACAGCTATACTACAACAGCCATAAATTATGTATTTGGGCTTTTCAAAGACTTGTGACCTTTTTTACTTGTTCTTCAAAGATTTCGAAGCAAAGTGCACAAAATTAACAAAAGAAATTGTCCCCAGGGGAAGTGATACATGTCAGGGACCCTTCTTCACTATCGTCGCATTTTCTTATGCAACAAAAGAATGACATCAAACTGAAAAAGATCCTACACTTGGTGTATTTCAACTTTAATAAGTGGATTAGAATATAGCGTTTTCTAGAAGTCCAACCTCTCTTAAGGCTCTGGCACCCCTTCTTTCAGAGAAGTGCCTTGGCACTTTCTCTGACACGCCAACAACAACACAACAATATAGCGTTTGAGAGGAGAAGGGGGCTATAAAACATGATTTCCCTGTGCCCTCAGTAAATATCTTTCTGTTTAGGTACTGACCAAAAAAAAAGATGAATGCAGCAAAAAAGGACCTGAATAAAGCACTCAACTACTATATTGCCTTAAATATGACCGTTATGCCTTACCATTGGTACTAAATTGCATATGACCACAGACTTCCAACAAGCTAAAAAATATACCTGCTAATAGAAATTTATTTATGTATATTGCTGTAAAAATGTTTTTTCTGGTATCGTTTGTATTTTATTAAAATGTCAATTTCTCTAACAGAATCATTAGGTTTTGTATAATGAGAATCATTCTAAATATTTGAATTTCATTACTGTGTAAATTTCACAGTTTCAGTTTTTTTATTACTGAAATAGTTAAGACATTTACAACGAGACTAAAGATAGTTTTTTTAGGGGGAGAGGGTAAGAGAGTCTAGATTGAAAAACAAAGGGTTAAAAATTTGCTTTGTTTTTAAATATTTTCTGGCCTAAAAATATATTTTGCTATATGTGTTGCACCGCCTTTGCCTTGACTAACCCTGGAATGTTCCTATCCCCCCCCCCCCCATTCCTTTTCTTTGGATTTTTTTTTTTTAGACGAATAATTCACGCTCATCTTTTGTTATTTAAAAAAAAATTTCGAAAAATTTTAAAAGCTCTATTTTTATTTATTATTCCTTGTATTTCAGTGGGATAGACATACTGTTAATAAAAATAAGTGAAAATAAGAAGAACATAACATTCCAGGGTTAATCAAGAATTATTAGGCAATTCCTACTAAAATTATGTTAAGGTATATTTATTAGCATATTTTTTGTTGTATCTGTATGCAGTTTTTATTAATTAGATACTTTCTGTATATTGTTTTTCAGGATGTTTGAAAAACTCACCATCTACTTTTTATTAATTAGATACTTTCTGTATTGCCTTTCAGAGTGTTTGAAAAACTCACCATCTACTGTGAAGCTTTTACAAATCTCATCCCATTATCATTTGTGCTGGGTTTCTATGTATCCATAGTTGTTGGCAGATGGTGGCAGCAGTACTTAGCCATCCCATGGCCTGACAAGTAAGTTTAGTTAGTTATATGTTGTGCTGTCCTCAAAAAAAAAAAAAAAAAAAACACAGTGAAATGTTTTCTCAAAAACCCCACCCTAGATATCAAATATTTCAATAAAGTCACTTTTTTTTTTTTTTTGTTCTGTTTTTATGCACCATTTAGAATAATAAAAATAGTTAAAAATACCCAAGGGGAGTGCTTATTTAATTTAAAAATAATTTAAACTAACAATTGCAGAATTCTGAAATTTTTATTTTATTTTTTATGTTAAACCATTAATATGTAATAAAATGCTTCATTTTCAGCTGATTATGTCAGGTGTGGATGTTTTTCAGGTAACATGGGTTATTTTTTGGAAAAGTGGTTTTTTTTTAAATTCTCGCTGCCATTTTGTAATAAAGTGATAAAATGAAAAATTCTCAACATTAAAATCTTAGTCAGAGCAAGCTGTAAAAATTTAGTCATGTTTAATTTTTTAAGTTCTTTATTAGACTTTATACAGAGGTAATTTCAAAAAATGGGTTTTTTTAGAGGACAGCACAATATCAGTCCAGTGAATTTTAATACATTACTTTAATTCTTTTAATCAGTTTTATAATCAATTTTTTTAAATAATTTTCTATAAGATATACTTAATTGTGTTTACAAAATAGAGCAATAATAGGTACTTACGTATTATCTGAGCTAGGTAGATAGATCGCCAAAAACTATTTTGAATTGCCAATTTTGTTTATCGTAATCAAATGTGAATTGTGTTCAAAATGGTAATTTAATGTACATTTAATAAATACGTAACATTGCTTAAAATGATAAATAATATAAAAGCAAGCTAAACTAATACAAAGCAGTAATTTAGTGTACATTTATTAAATACATAACATCAAATAGGCAGTTTTTAGCAATAAATGATATTAATGATGATAGTTTTATTTCCAGCAGTTTGTTATGTCCATCAGAATTAATATAATATGAATATTATGTAATGTAAATATATTGTATCAATGACTACAATATATTATATAGTTATACGTTTATATTATATAGTATTCTGCCACTGCGTTTAAAAGGGCAACTATATAATATTAACTATGTAGTTAAAATGAAGAAAGGAAATAAATAAATAAAATAATGGTTACTGTAATTAATATTTTCAGCATCATCATTGATGTAGTGAATATGAGCTGGCCCGTATAAATACATAAGTACCCGATAAAATGTTTAGCTCTAGACCAGGATTGCCAAACATGTGGCATGCATACCCAAGCTGTCATGTATGGCAATATCTCTGGCATGTGAAAAATTTAAATTTGTTAATCATTATATAGATCAAATTCATTTCCCCCCTTTTTTTATAATAAGTAAAATTTTGTTTAACACCTACACACTATGACAAATAATGCAATTAATTTTTGCATGAATTACTAACACATTAAAAAAATTTCTTTTTTATTTGATGCTGTGTATTGACAAATAACTATTTTGCCTTTCTGTGTAAATTTATAAGGCTTTATTTCTTCAAACAAATTAATTTCATAAAACAGTCACTGCAATAAAATGAGATGTACCTAATTTTGTTATGTAAATTACTAAAAATAGCAAATATGAACCAGGTATAAAACATTCTTGATTGAACTTGCAGTAGCAAAAATTTCTGTAATAAATTATTAATACTTTTCTCTTATGAAACTTGGATTGTTATAAGTTTGATGATAATGATATATTAAAAATTACTAAAATAAAACTTTGTACTTTTTTCTTTTTTACAGTACATGTCATTTAAGTGAATAAAATGTTTCAATCAAAATATCATATTACAACTAATTCCAATATTTATGCACAGGAAAATCATATTTTGATTTTTGTTCTTAGTCATTTAATGCATTAAAGCATCTGTTTTTATTAGCCAGTGCTTCACATATGCCGCAATATCTTTTTATATAAATCTTTGGTACGTTACAATATTAATAGATATTTTTCATGGATTTTTAGCACCTGTATACATTTATTGAATGTTTATTATCTGTATTAAAATATGTCAAAGCAATCTGTATTTAACTGTGACTGATGTGACAAAGAATTTCATCTTGATTATACAAAATGGATAGAACCTGATGCTAAAAGTGTGTATCTGCAAAATGTTTAGCATGTAAAATGTTCAACAATTTGTAAATTTTGCAAAAAATTATGTAACAAATTAGTAATTTGTGCCTCAGAATCAGTTGTGAAAGTTCCGCTCTCATATTCACAACTTTTAAGATTTTTTTGTGTGTAACGTCACAAAATCTCGATACCTGGAATTTTCTTTTTATTGGTTGGAAAACCTGGAAAGGGAAATTCATTGCTGATCTGGAATAGACACCCTGAAATGATGCATAAAAATAGAACAAAATGAAAAAAATTTACTGTATTAAAATATTTGATAAAGTACTAGGATTTTTTTTTTTTTTTTTTTTTAAGGAAACATTCCACTCTGTGTTTTTTTTAGAGGACAGTACAATAGATAATTAATTATGATTGCAGTGAAAATAGAATAATTGGATGCTAATGGTTTTGTTTTTTATTTCTAGAATATCCATGTTAATTGCTGCTTATGTTCATGGCTCTGATGAAAGGGGCAAAATAATTCGCAGAACTCTTGCTCGCTACTTAAACCTACTTAGCGTTTTGACATTCCAGGCTGTCAGTACTTCTGTTAAGAAAAGATTTCCTACCTTAGATCATGTTCAAGAAGCTGGTAAATATATATATGTTTTATGAAGGAATTTTTTATTTATAATTTGCGTTATTTATTTTTTAAATGTTATAAAACATCCAAGGATCTCATTTGATTGGTTTGTGTAATTCAATTTTTTAATTCTGGAATGATGCACTTGCGTTTATTACCAGATCAGCTACACTACTGTATAGGGTTTCTCCTAATACAAATAGATTTATATTTTTAAGTTACATTTCTTTCTTCTTTCTTTTTTTTTTTTTTTGAAAATGGGAAAAAAAAAACGATAAAAAAACTCCAACGCTCTAAGCCAACCCCCCTGGATATGCCTCTGGTTTAGGCTTTTAAAAATACATATTATTAAACAAAATGGCTCTTTCTTTAAAATTTTGAGAGTTGTTACCTTTAAACATAGAATATGTTATATTTTGAAGATTCACATGTATGCTTTCATTTTATAAGTCTCTTACCTTCCCTTCTTCTTTTCTAAATGTAAAATCACCTGTAATTTATAATCAAATGGTCTCACAGGTTATATTAATGTTAACTTTAGTATCCACAAGCATCATTAGGCATGAAATGCTTGGGTTGGGGGGGGGGGGGGGGCTGGAGAGGAGGCACGAACAGTTACATCTTTCAATCAGCAACTTACAGAGAGAAAATGATAATAATAATTTCTTTGGTGAATACAGAGCAGTGTTGGCAGAGTTACAGACAGCCAAGTAGCCAGATTAACGTACTTTTGGCGAGGGAATTGAAATAGAAGTGCAGATGTTATTTTATGTTTAATGTTAAATCAATGGGAGATTGATGACGGTCAAATATGAATTTTTAGATGCCTAATGAGTGGTATGAATACTCAGTGACGGATCTAAGGGGGGGGGGGGGGGTTAGCCGGGGCAACTGCCCTGGGTGCAATACTTGGAAGGGCGCAAAAATGAGGAATCATAAAAGATTAAGAATAAAGAAAAATTAAAAATTCACATGAAAAGATATTCAATTTTATTTTGTTTACTGTCGTTGCATAAGGATCAGAAAAAAAAAATCAGTTTATATTAGATTATATAAAATATCACATTTCCACCAGTATTTTTAACAAATTTTTATTTATTTAAAATTCAAAGATTTTGCATTGCGTAATATTGTACTTTTTATATAGAAAAAATACATAGTAAAAATACAGATTTTGAGTATTGGGTATTAATATTACTTCCTTAAGCAATTGTTTATGCAGGCTTTATTGTGATATTCTTGGGAGCAGGTGGGGGGGGGGGGGGGGGGGGGCGCAAATCTACAAGCTTACCCGGCTAAAATTTAGTCTAGATCCGTCTCTGTGAATACTGGTAGCACTGCAAACCGCATGGAGTCTGGTTCACATAGAGTTGCACTAAGGAGTGCTATAAAAAAGTTAAAAATAGATATGTACGTTACAATGATAATACAAATTTAATAAGATAGAGGAACGGAAATGTAAAAGAACAACAGAGGGGAGCAGAAGGCATCTCGTAAATTTGAATGACCGTGGCACCGAGATAAATTGACTGTTGCTAGGTGAATGAAACAATTTCTTTTCTTCTTTTTTTTTTATAAGAGGAACGTAGAGAGAAAGAAATACAAAAGAATTGTGAAGGAGTTTTAATAAAATGAAAAAGGCAGAGACTAGATACTTTTATAGTGTAGAAAATAAAATACATTTAGGGTGAAAGTTTTGAAAATAGTTTTTTTATTGGGGAAAGGGGGTGGGCAGAGGTGAAAAATAATTAGAAGTGGAATATGTGAAGTTAATTCTTCTTCACAGGTTATATTAATGTTAACTTAGTATCTCCAGTTTTATTCTGAAATTTGAGTAATCTAATTTTAAAGTTTTGCACAGTTACTTTCAGTGATTCTATGAATTTTCATAACTCTCTTTAGAGCTGTATTCAAGGTTTTTATTTCTGCAATTGAGAGATATCTTTAAAAAAAAAAAGGCATATATAACTCTCTGGCTCTTGAATTATGAGAAAATCATTCTATGAATTGTTATTGTTAAAATATTATTCTGTATTGTGTAGAAAAAAAAATATTTTTTTCTTACACATTATGCCTAAATGTGTAAGAAATGTCATTCAGAAGAGAAGAGTAGTATAAAACTGTTTTAAACCATTGTTTTTTTAAATTAAGTTAAAAGCCGAGATCCAGGTGGGCAAGAGGCAGGCATTAAAATCTTCTTCAAATCCACTATTTTCTGCTTTTTATCATCTTTATAAAATCCTCATTCTTGTGCTTTTTTGATAATTTGTCCTAGTCTTTTTCTATAAAATTTTTCTGATAACTTTCACCAATGAAATGGAATGACTAAAATAGATGACAATGCTACCGTTTTTGACAATTGACTCGTGATAACTGTTGTCTGCATGCTGTACAACATCTTTTCCCAATTTTTTATTGTTAAAAAAATTAATATTTCCTTAGGATCTCTTGCAACAGTTGTATCACCAACTTGCTATGTTCAATCCTTCTGTACTCACTGCTAAATGTTAACATTTGTGTTGTACTTATTTCTGTTAAATTTTGATCGAAAATAAATAAAACAAAATATTTCAGATATATCAGTTTTATTTATAATTGTTATAGTGATTTTTAATTTTTATTAAATGTGAAATGGGTGCTAAAATTCACTGTACTTTTCCGTTATAGCAACACCATGCAAATTATATATTAATGCACTATTTATTTCAGCCCTGATCATGCAAAGGATTTTTATTGCAAACCATCGTTTATTTAACGTGAATCATTTAAAAAAAAATATTAGGTACTTCTCTATTATCCCATCGACCAATTTTCATAACAAAAAACTATTGCCAAACTGTAAGATTAAACGCCAAAAGTGCAGTCCCATTTACTTGATGTTAGAAGCATTATACGTGTTTGTTATGTCATCAAGTGGTTTTTAATTCGACATTTGCGTGTATTTTTCATTATGTTGTACTGATTTATTAGTTATTTCATTAATTAAAATAATAATTGTGTTCTTAAATTCTTATGTTTTCTTTATTTATATCTTTTGATATTCCAATGGCAACATTCTCCCATTTATTTGGCGTTACAGTTTGGGATAGTTTTTTGTTATGAAAAGTGGTCGACGAGGTAATAGAGAAGTACCAAATATTATTATGTAATTGTAACCACCTAAACCATCTTAATTTGCTATTTTTTTTAATCAAAAATAATTTTTATTAAACTATAACAAAATATATATTAATGTGCCATTTATTTCAGTCCTGATCGTGCAAAGGATTTTTATTGCAAACCATCTTAATTTGCTATTTTTTTAATTGAAAATAATTTTTATTAAATTATAACTTACAATCATTGAATGTATTACAATTTTCGCTGACACTGAGATGGATTTTGCCTTTTGGAAATCACATGATGTTGAAAAAGCTACAATAAAATTGCTTCAGGACTATGGAATTATACATATTTTTTTGTAAGGAGCTGTCTACGAGAATTTTGAAGTAAAACACAAATATAATTTTTTTTACCCTAGCACTGGATATCATACCCAATCTTTTAGATTAGGGGGCATTGCAAAATGGTGTAATAAAAGACAGTGCTGTACTGTTTGTCATTATTCACAATCCTATTTCATAGCGTTCATATGTGTCAACGTCTTTATTAAAAAATATGAAATGTTTACTGCAGTGCTAAGAGACATTTACAATTTCATGCATGCAGTTTAAATCTAATTTTATTTTATTATTTTATTGTATAATATTTATTTGTTCTTTTATTTTAAGCATATATTTGTATTGATATAATAAAATAACTCTTGAAAGTCTAATTTTCAAACATTATACGGGGTGGTCATAAAATCTTTCCCTGAATACAATAATTTATTGCTGAAAAACTAATATAATTAGGCATATGCTTGTTTCAGTATATTGTAAAGACATTTATGAAGTTTTTGATACAAGTACTTACGTCAATAAATTTCAATGTGAGCACCCTTGGTAGCTCGAAGAATGTCAAGGTGGTATTCTATTTCTCGCCACGTAGTGCCCAACATTTGGGCTTGTCACACTAGACACAGCATCTGTGATTCTGACCTTGAATGTTTCAATATATTTTACTGGTTTTGCAAACACTCTGTCCTTTATGTACTCCCAAAAGAAAAAATACAGGAGTTGACCCATCCTGTCTGATCCATCTTCCAAGAAATTTGTCATCAAGAAACTTAATAACGATGGTACAAACAGAACTAAAAAAAACCTTAAGAACATGACTTTTCCATAATACAAATTTTACAGTATTACATTCAATGGTTATTTCGTAACAATTTATTGTAATCGAGGAAAGAATGACCACACTGTATATTATAAATGATCACTTTCACATCAACAATGTTAACATTTTTCAAATGATTCACTTGGCATCAACTATTATGCTTGGTGGCAACAGTGTTGTTATAACAGAAAAGTACCAAATTTGCTTTTAAACCCTTCACTTTTAACTTTGATTTGTGGAGAACAAATTTGCATTCCCAGGATTTTATTTGTCAATATAATACTAATAATTAAAAGTACATGTATATACTTTTCTCTTCTCTTTCCTCTTTTCTCAAATTATTTCATTAAACTATTTTGAATGCTTTCTGTCTTCATCCCTGAACGGGTTGTTAAAAACTTTCTTTACAAAAATTTTATTGGCAATTTAATTTTGATTACTAGTTTTTTATTAAATAATATATATGTTTTTTAAATTTATATTCTCAATTTTGCAATCTTTCTATGTTAGGTTTGATGACCAAAGAAGAGAGGAGAGTCTATGATGAAATTCAAGTAACACACGGAAAGTGGTGGGTTCCAGCCCAGTGGTTTTCAGCTCTTGCTGCAAGAGCTCGAAAAGAAGGTCGCATCAAGGATGACGTCTTGCTGCAGGCTCTCTTAGACGTAAGCAAGCTTTCACACAAATCGAATGCACAAATATTCTTCTAAAATTTATAGTGCAACAGCCTTCTGTTATAAAGCTTTTTTTTGTATGTCTCCTAAAAAATGGAATTCTACCTTAAATGCACTTTATATGTGTTGGTTACAATAATTATAATTCTCTATTGTTCATTTTATAAAAAAGAAAAAAAAAAAACTGGTAGTCCAACCTGATTAAAGATGCCTGATATTACTACCCTTTACAGAACGTAGATGAAAATCATTCTTTATTGAAAACTCTAATAGATTTTTTTGCATTTAGTGTATTAGCTGTGCTGCATGCTAGCGGCAATTGTGAAACATTTCACTATTTATAACAACCTTTGTTATCCTGATTATATCAATGTCTAAGCACATAGTTTGATTATATATCTGTTAGATTCATGTTTTATTTTATTTATTTGTGAAGTTTTAATTTTGTTTGGCAATTTAGTTTTGGAATATTACATGGAAGCAAACAAGTGTTGAATCATTTACATTTTTTTAAGTGCAAACAAGTTAATTTTCCATATTTGGATTTCACGCATATTAAAAAGAAAAAACACTTAATTAAAGGCTGTTTCTTTTAGCTTATTATGCCTTAAACCACAAAAACACACATATTATTACACAGAAACATACATCAGTTAAAAGGAAGCAGAGTAGGTCATCACATTGATTTTTATTTTTAATGAAGAAAGTTGCAATACATTTTTTACTCTACTTGGTTAGGGATAGTAATTAAGAGATTTACAAATAAAGATAAATTTAGTTGCTATTCCATTTCCAAGTCAATTGAAATGTTTAGAATGCACTAATTCATGTGTAGTAAAACCAAGCTCTGGGGAAATATGATTACTGGTTTTCATTAAAAAAAATTAACTTGCCCACTAATGCAGTGGAGAAATTTTACGAAGCATATTGCTACTAAAAAGAAACTCAAAAAAGGGATCCGATTTTTCCTAGAATTTTTTATCATAAAAATAAAATCTGAAAAGTATTTCTCTCTTCTAAATAAAATATTGATTATTTTCTGTTGAAATAAATTAGATTTTAACCATGAAAATAAGTGTATAGTTACAAAACAGAAATAGAATGGATATTCCCAGTGCTTATTTATGTTGCATAAAATGCTTTTAAAAATAAACATTTACGAAAAAAATATTAACCAACTTAAAAAAAAGCACTAAACAGTATTAAATAATTCTTTTAAATTCTTTAATGACAAAATGTTATCCATTAACCACAAATACAATATCGTGTGTCTGAATAAAAACAATAAATTTAATACGTACAGTTTAATACCCACCAAACATGGATTTTCAGGAGAATATATTTTACAAGAGATGAATATACAGACTTATGATTTAGTTTACGAATTTACACATATGAAAAGCAATCAATTACTTTTTGAAATTGGTGTCAAACAACCCCAATCGATAAATTAGTAGATATAGGTACAATATATTCACCATTCTTACTATACTTAAGGTAGTTTGGCACCGACTTCAAAAAGTAATTGATTGTTTTTCATATGTGTAAATTCATAAACTAAATCATAAGTTGTTTTATTAATATTGATTATGATATAATAAATGATTTTGAGAAAGGAAATTCATGGTGAATTAGATAATTAAATATTTCACTGGTGGTAGTTTTTCTCAGATTACCAATTTGAGATTAAATTTCTGTGTGCACGATTTTAAATAATCAGGGATTTTTCTCTTAATATCGCAACTTTTCCATTTAATTTTAGCAAAAATTTTATCCGTAATTTAATTTTTTTTGGCAAGATTTATTAATTGAGAGTGTGGTTGCTTTATAATATTGATTTTGACATTTATAGTAAAAGGTTTTACCAAGGAAAAATAAAGGCAAATTAAATCGTGAGAGTTTTTATCTTATTTTTTATAGTTGCTTTCTTATAAATATTATTAATGCGGGATTGTATTTTTGTATCTATAATTTTAAAACAGATATGTAACTTGTTATTGATATTGCAGATTTTTTAAATTTTAAAGTTAATATAAAAATTTCACAATGTAATTTGACTGTTTTTAATCGTTTGACATGTTTTTGTTCAAGAACACTTATTTTAAATTATCTTCTTTACCAACTGTAACTGAATTGCTTGCAATATTGATAATGACGATACAGTAAATGTTTTTTTAAAAAGAAAAAGCAAGGTGATTGAAATTTTGACGTTTTAGTTTTATTCTTGATATAGTATCTTCTTGTAAATATTGCTAAATTGTGGTGGTTTACACAGTAATTTCAACTTAACACTCATTATTTTTTTTCAAAATTGCCTAACAAGGAGAGTGCCAAGCTTGGTAATCACAGATTTTGATTATTTTTACATATGTTGTAGGGTATAAGCCCCTTAGTCTCAGGTTCAATGGATTTTATACAACGCTCCTTAGTTCCCGAGAAATGGGGGGTCTAATATTATAACACAACTTAAATACTTACTTTGTAACGAAATAACTGCACTGGTCGTAGCTCAGTTGGCATGGCGTCTGCTCGTTGTTCAGAGGGCCCGGGTTCAATGCCGGAACGCACTACGTTTGATTTTCTCTCTTGTTTTAATAAATATAATTATAATTTAACAATCCCAATAAAAAAATTTGTTAACATAATTAAATTTTAATTTAGCATTTTTGATTTTTAAACCATTATTAAAAATTTCTCATCATTTAAAGAGCATTACAAAAATTGGATCTATTATTGACTATTAAATTTCAAAAATCATAAAAAGTCAAATCAGCATATTAACTATCGAATTATAGAATTCTTCTCCCATCGCAATAGAAAACGAAGATATTTCAGATGCTGGATTATTTGTTAAAAAATCATTGTTTTACAATAAAATTTTACAGTACTTCAACGCATTTGTGACATCACTTTTCTGATTTTCATCGAATCCCGACACTTTATATTGGTCTTCTTGTGAACTACAGCTTGCTTCTTCCATTTTTATACGATTATGAGCTGTTATAGAATGATACCACTTGTGCGATAAATATTGAAAACAAAAAACACTTAACTGCATCAAACTAAAAAAAAAAGAAATAAAAAAAGTCTGCTGTGACGCCCTCTAGTTACAATAAAATAAAACATAAATGTGGTGCATTAATTTTTATGCTAAAGATTAATATAATTAAGCTTCTCACTTTAAAAACAGAGTAGTATTATCAACGCAATGACTTCCCTTGTTAAGGCAATTTATAAATGATGTTTCTTTACAATCACGAATCGACACAATTATTCAGTATCGTTGCATTGATAAAGCATATATGGAATACATTTTAAAAGTGATTTTTAAAAATTAAAAAATGCTAAATTAAAATTTAATTATGTTAACAAAATTTTTTATTAAATTATAATTATAAGTATGTTTATAAAAAAATGCGAAAAACAAACGTAGCGCGCTCCGGCATCGAGCCCGGGCCCTCTGAACAACGAGCAGACGCCATACCAACTGAGCTACGACCGACTCAGCTATTTCGTTACAAAGTAAGTATTTAAGTTGTGGTATAATAATACTGTTAACAATAATTCCTGGAAGTGCGTTTTAAGTTACTGAACGCAATTTTAATTTTAACTCGCTTTTTGTCTATTACGTGGTGTGTATAAATTCTGTAGATCCTATACAGGGAAGCACAAAAGTTCGCGAACTCATTTCCGTTTATTGACAGAAACACCAGACGGAGAATTTTAAACTGTGCTACGCGTTTCCTAACTAAACTCAAATTTAGCATCCTGCGTAGTATATATACAAATCTATAGATCATATACAGGGCTGAATAAAAGTATTTGGATATTTTTCCGAATATTGTATACGTTGGAAATTCCTGAAATTATGTTTAATATGTTCTGCGTTTTTCAAATTGTTTACTTAAATGTTATCTTTCAGCTTATTAAACGGTATGATTTGTAAAATTATTTTGAAAGCGTTGGAAAGTGTTACATAATATATGCTTGATGCATGATTTTTCATTCTTGTTTATATTTTTTTAAATTGAAATATTTCAAAATAATTTTTGTAAAACTTCAGTTCTAAGTAATTGAATATTTAAGAATGGTCATGGTTTAGATTTTATTATTATTTATTTTGCTTTTGATCAGTTTAATGTTAATTTTTAAGTAGTTATTTGAAATTTTATTTGTGTAACTATTGTTATTTTGAATAATTTTCAGGAAATGCACATTTTCCGAGGAAATTGTGGAATGCTTTTCAGCTATGATTGGGTCAGCATACCTCTTGTATACACTCAGGTAATTTTTTTCGCTCTTGAATGTGGGTTTTTTATAATTATTAGTGTAATGTTAATAGCTTTTTGCCTTGGAATGACAAGGTTCTAATTGACAATATCAGCTAAAGTGAGATGTTATCTACCGAGTTTTGGCAACAGTCTTGTGTACAATATAGCTGACATACAAGAGCATTGTAATGAGAATAACCAGTTAGAATACAACACCATTCTAACAAGTACTTCAAGAGTTATCAAATTTGACAAAATTTTAAATGCAATGTTTTCTATGAAAAAACAAACAAACAAAAAGAACTTGATCTAATTTTTCTTAAAACACAGTTAGAACCTTATTATTCCAAGACAATAAACTGTACTGTTAATTTATTCTTTACTTTATTTTATTACTTTATTTATTTTTTGCATTTACTATTATCAATTCTTTCATATACAAAAATTGTTTCAGAATATGAAGTTTAAATTTAAATTTTAGGAATGAGTTTTACCTTAGTATAATTTCATAGGCATACTATAGTTTTTTTTTTTTTTTTTTTTTTAAATTATTATTTTAGTTTGTATTTTTTCAGGTATTTTTTATGCAGAAAAAAGCATACTCAGAGCTACTTGTATTTAATAATCAAGTTAGTTTCCTTAAAATTATTATTCTGCCATGAACATATTACAGAGTTTATTAATATTATTATCTAACCACTACACGTTTAAGATACAATAAATAATAATTAAAAAAAAAAAAAAAAAAAAACTAAAGTTTCATTCAAAAACTATCATATTTGTCATATAAAATCACAATAAGAAAAACAATCAATTTGTAACAGTCATGAACTAGTTAATATTTCGTTTCACAGAAAATAAATTATTATTAGAAAAATGAGTATATAAAAGAGGTTTTGCTTCAGATTAAAACTTTTATCAGAATACTATCTGATTAAAAAAAAATTAGTATTTATTATTATTATTATTAAAATTGTGTTAATTTTGTCATTTAATTTTACTAAATCTTTTCTTATGTGAGCCGGTTTAACCATTAAATACTTAATTTATTTTTGTGAGAGCTGTAATTTGATTATCTTTTTCAAAAAGAGGGTTTTCAATGGTGTTTAATGATTTTCGATTAAGATTGTGCATAAAAATCCAATATCACTCATAAATCTATTTAAAAATATTTTCCTTATTTCTTTAGGAAGAGGAAGGAGGGAGGAGTATATATATAAATATATATTTTTGGTTATATTTTCTTATAAAATTAGTCAAAGTGAATGAGGTATTCTTTGAAAGATTAATTTTGTCAAATGTATTATTTTTATATTGTTTCTTCAATTGATTACTATTGTATGCTTCAAGTAATGAACTTAACAATAATAAAAAAGTTATAGAGCAGATACATTTTTAAAGTAGTATTATTTCCATCCAGGTAGATGTTGCCTGTAAAAATATTTAACGCCCTTTATCCTAAAATGGGAGGTTGATTTTTCAAATTAAATACTGTCTCATTTAAATGCTATAGAACAAAATTTTTCAGTCTATTAAAATTATTCTGGCAACCCCCCCCCTCCCGCCCCCTGTTTTATAGATGATATTCTGCATTTGAATCTTTATAACTTAAGATGATACATCTTAAGTTAATAAGTTAAGTTATTACTTTAAATAATTTAGATTAAAAAAAAATAATAATAAAATTTATTTTAAAGTAAAGTAATAAAAATGGACAGAAACAGCAAGTCATTTACTTTATTAGCCATTTTCAGAATAAAAACAATAAAGTAATTAAATAATTTATAAGCAGGTTATTATTATTATTTTTTTTTTTTTAAAGAAATGTCATTCAGCTTGATTTCCAAGAAAAACAAATAGATCTTTAGCTTTGCATAATTCTCCAAAGTTTTTTGAGGTGGGAATTTATCAGAATTCAGTTGAAATATTACTTTCTTTGTATAAGGAAAAGTATACCTAATTTTCATGTATAATAATCATTTATAGCAAAATATACATTTTTATTTGCTTTTATTTAACTTGTGAATTTTCACATCCTAAAAACTGGAATCCTAGAAATTATGTGCACATGTGTGTTCTCTATTACAATACAATATTTTCATATTTTCAAAATAGACAACACCACATAATTTTCACATCTTTCATATTCTCAATCAGTAGATTAGTGTTAATTAAATTTTGATCATATGAGAAAACAATTTAGAAATCCTAAAATTTTCTAAATTCTATAACCATGTGACTCCACAATAAATATTTGTTACGATAATGTGAAATAACATTTGCTTATCTTTCCTTTTACCAATTGCTATGTTTAAAAAAGCAAATTTAAAAATTTTGATGACAATGAACTAATTTTGAACCTTTAATATATGTTTTTACTTGGAAATACAACATCATATAAAAATGAATTTTCATTTATAAAACTTTAGTTTTAACTTTGGCATAGAATTAACTTTGATAAGTACATATCATCATTTTTTAAAAGCGTGTTTAATATATATATATATATATATATATATATATATATATATATATATATATATATATATATATATATATATATATATATATGTATATATATATATACTTTTAAAATTATTTAATTTTAAACTTGACCATAAATGTGATTTTTTTTATGTGTATGTAAATCAAAGCTTGCATCATTATTTATGATTTATTGAAAATTATGTGTTTGTTACAGGTTGTTACTTTAGCAATATACACCTACTTCTTGGCAACTGTGATGGGCAGACAGTACTTGGATCCAGAGAAAGGATATCCTGGGCACGAAGTTGATTTATATATTCCAATTTTTACTATCTTGCAGTTCTTTTTCTATATGGGGTGGTTAAAAGTAAGTATTAAATTTATTTTTAACAAGGTCTTTGTTTGAAACTCTTTGTTAAAACTAAAATGTCAAAGAACTTGTTAGTGACAAAGTGCTATTTCTTTCATTATGGATCTTTTCTGTTAGAAATCAGAGTCAACATTTGGACAGGTGCCAAAAAACAGTTTCTGTATTTATCGCTTATACATCACTTTTAAACATTGCAATGTTTTAATTTTTGCATCATCGAATAGAAAAAAAAAACTTTCAAATGAAGTTTGTTTAAAACTGCAACTCAATTTAGTGACTTTTTAAATAATTTTAAGTAGGAATTTAAAAAACAAAAAATCTATCTCAACAATGAATGATTTATTACAGTAATGTAAAGCAAAGTTACCACAATTGGCAATTGATTACCCAGAGTAAATTAAAAGGAATAAAAAGCAGATTAACCGTAAGATATGGCACTTTGGCACTAAACTGTCAGCATAAAGGCAGATTTTCATTTTATGTTAAACATAAAAATTAATACCAAGTTAAGCTAAACTGTTTAAAATTTTTCATTTTCTTTATCTATCTATAATGTAATTATATGTGGTGTAATAACTGCAAATCAAGACCAATTTTGATGAATTGAGTTTTAATGTACATACTTAGTAAAATTACTAATGTAGTTTGGTATAGTTTGATCTGCAATATTGTAATTAAAAAATAAAAAAGCCTGTAAATTTCTTTGGGGTCATTTCCTCAAAAATCTTTTTCAGTATTACATGTTAACAAACCCTTAAAAATGGCCTATTTTTCCCTAATCAAACTATAATCATGAATTGTAGCTCGGAAGCAAAATGTTTAATACTGCATTACTTTATGTTCAATTTATAAAACTTGTTCCTATTTTGATGTTAGTTTGTATTCTTTTTAGATATTATGTTAGACTTTTATGGAAGACTAACGTGCCGCAAATGGCAAGTGGTTTGTTTTTTAAATAAGATTTTCCAATTTAAGATATGTAGATATATAATAGGAAACAGATATATAAAAGTTATTCCACTGCTATTGAAATGTTAATGAAATAATAACCCATTTCTTTCATGGCTATCAACAATAATAAAAAAAAAAAATAAGGATTGGAAATTTTTTCATCTCAATAGTGCTACTTTTAAACAATCTTACATTAACTGAACTAAACCTTACTAAAGTTTGGTTTTCCTAACTAAACCCAACTACACAAATACTAATATATTATTAATATTTGTAATTAACATAATCTATAAACTGCATTTTTATTCTACACTAATCTTGTCTATAAATATTATTTATCATTGTTAAATAAATATGAAAATCAATTTTTATTCATAAAATTTACAATGTGCGATACTGATTTTTCAAATATTTTAAGATATGAATACAAATTATGAGATTTAGTAAACTAAATTTTGGTTTGAATTTTAATGTGATTAACAGCAATGTTAATGGTGAAATTCTGCTGAATGTGGGAAAAAAAAAAAAAAAAAAAAAAAAAATCTAGAATAACCGAAATACTTTGAATATTTTTTACCATGCCATTCAATTCAGAAGATAAATTTGTGATTTTCTACAATTATTTTCAAATTTTATAGTTGTAGAGTGATTTTTTTTTTTTTTCTACTATGTATTTGGAAATTCTACTGTGTTTTCTAGGTTCTAAACAGCACAATATCATGCATGACATTTCTATAAAAGAACTTATCCCTAGTATCTCTCCAATTATATATCTTTTCACTATTTAACTCTTTATGTTTGATAACACTTGTGTGTCTTTTGTAATTTTCTTGCTTATTCATAAGCTAGCGGGATTTGCTTGCTATGCTTTTCGGTTTCTCCAAATTAAATGTATCGGCGAATTTGAAGCGTTTTAAAGCAATATGGACATTTACTTGGAAATGTCCTTCCACATTACTGAAATGATATGAACACCATCACACTATTATATTTTTTAATGTGTCAGAAAAGGTTTCCATTGTTTAGGTGTTAGGTATCACTTTTGTGTTAGGTGCAAGGGCTTTGCAAAATACCTTCACATATCTTACCACCAAATTTACAATGAACAAAAACTAACAAATTTACATAGTTTTGAAAACATCTACACTCTCATCTAGTTGCAATGCGAAAAAGGTTTGACTTTTACACATTCAATCAATTGGTTCTCAATACTTTCACACGAGTCTGTGATTTTTCTCTTAACAGTATCGTTACATAATAAAATTAAATTTAAATCCTTTGATCTGCTTTTTCTTCTAGCATTGTTGTGACCATTACCTTAGCAGCAGGTACAGTTGAATTCTCTGCAATCATTTGAGGTTTTGCCAATTTTGCTACTATCAGAGATACCATATATGAGGCAAAGACAGGTTTTTCATTAGTGGAACCAGCCTGATGGCTCTGTAAATCTTTTAGTGTTTTGTAAAGCTAATGTGTGTTTCAAGATCAATATTTTGAGTCTAAAAGTTGGTAAATAGGGGTTTTTTTCCAGCTTCTTTTACTGTCGCTTTTTTTAGAAACTTGGCAGTTTTGGAGGAGAAGTGTCAAGTGTTATTACACAGTACTTCTCAAAAGAAGGTGTAAAGACTCAACTTCTAAATGTCAAATCATTCCAGGAATTTCTTATGAAAAGCTCTCTTTTGAATATTTGGATTTAGTAAAAAAAACATCATAAGTGCTCATTTAGTGCTCTAACAGTAAAAGCAGACACCTCAGATAGCAAAGATTTCAAGCAAAATGTTTTGAATAACTGTGGAGGGGGGGGGGGGGGATTATATTCATTAAAGTACATCAAATATTTATTTATCTTAGTTATAAAGGAATTCTTGATAGATTTAAGATATTAAGATTGAACTGTGCACAGTAGTTTATTCTTTGAACATAAGACAATCATAAGATTTACTAATCATGTTTAAATTGTAAATGAATTGAATTTTCTACATAACTGACTGAATTATTTAACTTAAATTATTTTCAAATGAAATATTATTACTTAATCAATGCCTGACAATGTTTTTTGTTTTTTTTTAATCAACAAATATTGGTACAGTAGTACAAAGTAGTTTAAATAGTAAAAAAAAAACCTGGTTTAAACTGCAAAGAAAGTATATATTGGGTGTTTTTTTGCCTTACCCTGTTTATAAGTATAGATACTGATTTATAAATTTAAAAGAAATTATGTAAATATAAATTATCTTAAAAGTGGCATTATTGAAGTAAAATACTTTTAATCCTTGTACTTTTTTAGGATTGTTGATAATCATATATGAACTACTTTAGTATAGCACCAAAAACCGTAAGAATTGCATACATTTTTGGTTTATTGAAAAAAAAATTCTACTTTCTATTACAATATTTGTTGCTTGTGTAGGTTGCATTGGGTATGCAAAGTTAACCAATGAATGTGTATCTTCTGTAAATACAGAGATGAACATTGGCTATCACTTTAATAAAACTATCACAGATCTGTACAGACCAAAATTTCCAGGCCTGGCTCTGTGTAAAACTAAAAGTTTGGCCCGGGTTGTGTAGATCTCTACCACAGATGTTTACTGATTGGTTAAACTTGTGCCTGCAGTGTAACTTATCAAGCAATAACAAATAAAATATTATTTTTTGTAATGCCCCAAAATTATATGCATTTGCAGTTGCGTAGGCAAGTTAGATTATTGTGTTAAAGGGTCGCTTCACTGAAATTCCCTGATTTCGAAATCCAAAGTTAATCTATAGGAAAACTTATAAGTTTGATTACTCATTACCTAATATAATTACTAAAGTACGGTTTTCACCATTAGAAAGTACACTTCAGATGCCAACAATGTGCATTTTAAAAAATTGTCTGCAGATTTGAAATATTTTTAAGATAATTTTCATCAAGTGTAAATTTCAAAGTTTATGGGGATATTTTAAATACTTAAAATTTAAGGAGACAATTTTTAAAAACGCACATTGTCAGCATCTGATGCCTACTTTCTGATGGTGAAAACTGTATTTTAATAATTAGAGCAGGTAATGAGTAATGTCACTTTTAAGTTTTCCCATTGGTTAACATGGAACTTCGCGATCAGAGAATTTCAGCAAAGCAGCCCCTTAATGTATCTCTTTAGAGATCATGTTGTAATACTTTAATTTCAAATCATTTTTGTATGAATTGCAGAGGCAGTAACTTTTGAAAATAATAGAAATTTTAATGCTTAAAAATTTGTATCTTTGATTTTAAAACCATACATATTAATGTGCATTTAATTGATTCATTTTTGTAAACCTTTAGGTAGCAGAGCAACTTATTAATCCATTTGGGGAAGATGACGATGATTTTGAATTAAATTGGTGTCTTGACAGAAATTTGCAGGTTAGTTATTATTATTTTTTAAAGATGTTATATGCAAAAAATATTGTATATAAAATAATTTCAAGAATATTGAAATTAATAGATTAAAATATCTCAGGTTGTGGAGTTTTTATATAATGGATAATTTGAGTAATTTAAAGTATATTTATAAAGTATATCAAACAATTATAAAGATATTATTAACAATAGGATACATAAATTTTGAATAAAAAAAGGAGTATTTTTTAACCTTAAATAAAATAAATAAATACCTTGCAAACATTTAAACTATCCTTATCTTCAGGAATTAAACCAAACTCGTTGTTTGAAGCCCATATGAAAATGTGTTCTCCATCAACTTTTCACTTCTGTTAAAATGTCTTTTGCTTTTAACAGCAGTGCTTTAATTATAAAGGAGTAGATAGTAAAGATGAGTTTGGTCTCCTTTTTAGATGAGTTGTAATCCGAGACCAAAACATTTTGTGCCAACAGACGCAAGATCGATACTGAAAGCACACAGTACAAAAAATTTTAAACAAAGTCAGCAATAAAGTGCTGAAAAAATCAGAAAGTGCGACAAAGTATGGGGTACTCAATAGCACACTCTCTTCGATTTTAGAGAATTGTAGAAAGACTGAAGCAGCTTATGCTGTGAGTCAGTTCAAACCAGTAAGAAAACAAATGTGTACAGGAAAGAATGAAGAAATCGAAACTGCAGGCTTGCGGTGGATAAAAGTGGCAAGAAGCTGGAATATTGTTTTAATAGGTGCAGTTTTGCAAGAGAAAGCAAAGGCTTTTGCTGATGCTCTTGGTGAAAGCGATTTCACATGTTCAAACGGATGACTAACAAGATTCCAAGAACGTCATAGAATTGTCTGCAAAAAGATATGTGGCTGAAAAATGGAAAATTCTTTCGCAGACAGTGTTTTTTCAAGTACATTTGCATAGATGAAGATGTACAGACTTCGGATGTGATGACAGACGAAGAAATAATTGCTGCATTAGCTAAAAAAAAAGATGACAATATCAAAGTGTCACACAAAGGATGAAGAAATCAACACAGAATTGTGTCATTAAATGAATCTACAGCAGCATTGAAAACTGCACAAAGTTTCTTTATAGAAATAGGATGCTTCCCGAGCTGTAGACAAATTAGATGAGGTCCATATTTTCTTAAAAGAAGTACTGCATAAAAATTGAAGCAAAAGTCAAAAACTGACTTAAAAAAAACGATTAGCAACTAAATAAATTTATTATTGACTAAAATAATGATCAGTTTGTTTTATTTCTTAATTAAACTTTCAATTTCTTATTAATTTATGATTTTAATAAGAGTAGGGATATATTTGTAGGTTAGTTTATTTAGCTTTTATATCTAACATAGATTACATCACTATTTGGATGGTTAACACGAAATTTCAAATAAAACAAAAAAAAATTTGCAGTCCCTCCAATTTCGTGTTATTAACCAGGTTCGACTATATTATGCATTTTGTGTTCATTGTTTGGATGCCAGCATGCAGCAGAATTTTTAAATGGTTACTTCTACAAGCTTTTGTTTGTTTCTAATCCTTATATCTTATTTCTCCTGTCAACATCCCTTTTTCTGAGAAAATATGAAACGCAGAACAACGAATGAGATACCATATGAAAGGTTTTAGAACCGGCTTCTGACATAGCCCACTTAACAATTCGTTAAAACATGTTTTTGATTAAAATTTGCTGAAAAATAAAAATTAAATCGGCATTGCTTTCATAAAAGAAATGAAAGATTTTCCTGAAATTATTGTTGCCAAAAAAAATAAAATACCACATTATATGATGTTCATAGCAATTATTATAAAAAACACCGCATGGGTTTATTTTATACTTATGATTAAAAAGCAAAATTGAAATTGAAATGTTTAGATTTATATTTCTAAGTCCCATGGTTTTCCCGAAGCGGATGACGTCATCCTCTAATACAGTCAAAATACGATTGTTAATTTTTTTTTTCGCGCGCGTGCCTTTAGCAATCTTGGATCAGTTTTTAGTCTAACTTTGATGGAATAAATGAGATGATATTCTGGCTTGACTAACAACTAAATGTTGTTTGCAGATATTTTTATCCTTGCTTTTTCTTTAGAAGTTTAAACCTGTATCTAATAAATATTACATATTGATAAAAAATGATACTTCTCTATTATCCCGTCGACCACTTTTCATAACAAAAAAACTATCGCCAAATAAACGGGAGAACTTTGCCATTGGAATATCAAAAAAAAAATAAATAAATAAAATATAAGAATTTAAGGACACAATTGTTATTTTAATTAATAAAATAACTACTAAATCACTAAAACATAATGAAAAATACACGCAAATGTTGAATGTAAAACCACTAGATGGCGTAACAAACACTCATAATGATTCTGACATCAAGTAAATGGGACTGCCTTTTTGGCGTTTAATCTTACAGTTTGGCGATAGTTTTTTGTTATGAAAAGTGGTCGACGGGTTAATAGAGAAGTACCTAAACAATATTAGATTTCAGTGCGAAATCTTCGCACGGGCCCTCTGGTTTTGTATTATTTATCCGTATTAGCAGAATACTGCCAGGATTTTTTACAAGATAGGACTTATTTGCAAAGCCTCTCTGTCACTCCTTATGTTTAGAAACGTTCAAGTACTGTCAAATCACCCAATGAATTTTCTTTGATTTCATGTTTAAATATATATAGTCTATTCAAAATTAAGAGAGATGGAAAATAAATAAAACCACATGCTTATTGGCAACTTTTATAATGTGTTGGCCACAATTAACGCCAGCCATTTGCTTTGCTGTAAGAGAAAACATAGTTTGCTTTCTTTTACTTGATAGAAAAAGAAGATGTAAAAGAAAACATAGTTTCTCTTTTATTTTAATCAGTATTTGTGTATATTGGAAATGATTATTTAATTTGTGTAATTAATGTATGGATTATAATTGTAATTGTTAATTTGATTAGTCAAAACTGGCGTAAATTGGCAACTTTTATGTTTATTTAAATGCTCTCTTAATTTTGAGTGATTCTATAAAATAAATGCAATTTTTGTATGTAAAAGAATTTCATCATATAAGGGTGGGTAAGGTTCCAATTTATCTCTACCTAATAAAAAACCTATCTTGTCCTGCGTGATAACTATTCTTTTTCCCCTTTTTTTTCTTTAAGGTAGTTTAATTTGTAACATTAATTTATTCATCGATTTAATATTAATTGTTAATGTCTCTAGTAAGAATTTGATAAAAGAAAACATTAAAGTTTGTGAAAAAAAAAATCATTTAAAAAAAATATATATATAATAGATTATTTTATAATTTGTAAAATGTATTTAGGTTTCATTTATGATTGTGGATGAAATGCATCACAAACATCCACGCTTGGTTAAAGATATATATTGGGATGAACTTGAGCCTCAACTTCCTTACACGAAATCTTCGTTTATGCTGAGAACTCAGCCTCACCTTGGCTCAGCTGTGAACTTAGAGTAAGTTTATACTATTGATTGTACTTCATATTTTTTTAGTAAAATCCACATTAGTCCTTTTTGAATTTGAATTTTAATAAATAAAGTTGATGCCCTTAATTTAATAAATATTAATTTTAAAATTCACTGTTTTCTAATAGAAATAAATTTGTTTTAATTTTTTGATGTTTATTAAAATAAAATACTTTCATATTAGTGTTTAAAGATAATTAAAAAGGGATCTTTAAATATTTTTGAATACAGTAAATTCTGTCTAAGGTGGAATCGATTGGGACTGGGAAAATCTTCCATCGTAGACAGTATTTTGTCTTAGACAAAGTTTATTCTATGTCTATGGAATTGCCATGTCTCGAAAATCTTTCTGAAATAGATTTCTCTCTACTTAGTCTGTCTTAGACAGAGTTTGCTGTATTACTTAAATGTACATTATTTGAATATGATTGTAATCATTGTAGCTTAATTATTTTGCTTTTTTTTGGTAGTTTGTACAATATTCATCATTTAAAAAATTATCAGCACTTTAAAATTCACAAAATTTTGAATGTAATGAAAATTGATTGCCAATTTATGGTGTGCATCTGTTTCTATTTCTCAATATGTATCTCATATATATATACACAAGTATTTGAAACAAAAAAATATGAAATTTTTGAAAAGTTGTACTGGCATAGAACAAAAATTTATCTGTAAACTGTACATTGTTTCAAAATTGAAGATCTTTTTTTTTATATAAATATAAAAAAGGTGAAAATATATATTGCCTTACATTGTTCAAATTCTTGGTTCACTTATAAGTTAAAAGAAGTTTGTCTAGAGCATAACTTATTCTTTTTTACAACTAACTAATTTGTTGCATTTAAGGAAAATATAGTCATGAAGATGCATAAAATTAGTTTATACAATGTATAGAAGATACATAAAATTAATTTATACAATGTTTAGTTTCATTTTAGTAAATTTTTACTTGTTTGAATTATATCCTCGTAATTTGTTTTATTTGTCATTTTGACTTTTTAAATTAATTTTTTAGAATTAAAATTTTTTGTCAGAATCGTTAATAAATAACTAAATTGATTTTATGGTGTAATAGTTCAGTTCTCTGCTGAAAGTGCATTTAAAATTAAATAAATAAATAACTATGTGTAGTGTTTATACATTTTATATTTAGGGTTGAAAGTTACTTTTCTAAAGTAAAGTTTGTCAAAAGCAAATAATGTTAATGTGCAGTTAATACAACATTTTGAATAACATTTATGAAATTAGATTTCAGCTAAAAATGCTTGTCTTGCAGAATTCTGTCTTTGTTTTTTATGTAAGGAAAAATACATGGCAAATATTATATATAAAGTGTACATTTTTAGCTTAGCAATATTAAAAGGAGGTAGAAATATTACAAAAAATAGAATAAGTTAAATACTTTTTTAATGTCTTTTTATAAACAGATATAGTTTTTGATGCCATATTAACCAACCATTATCACTTTGAATTTTGTATAACATGCTTTGATGCAAGTACTTTTGCTTGAATTTTGATAAAGATTTCTTCTATTTAAAAATACCTTATCCAGCTTTTAGCATCTACTATTAATATGGCAAATTACAAACCTAAGCTTCAGTTTGTATATTATGTAAAAGTATTAATTACCATGACACATGCACATTATGTGCTTCAGCTTCATTTCTTTTCTTTGAAATCAAGTGAACACCACACAGATACAAGATATGTTTATTAAGTGAATTTTCTAGTTTAAAGTGTGTTTATTTGATTCAAAATCTACAGAAGATTGGCAGAATTGTGAAAGCTGCATCTCAAAAACTAGTGCATGGAATTTCATCATATTAAGTTAGACCTTGACATAAATTATTACTGGTGACATTTTGGTGTATATCACCCTACAGACAGCACTTCTATGTTTGTTTCTCCTAGGTTTCCATGATGTATATATTTCAGCATCTAATGGATGAAAATTTCTCAATTTTATGTGCAAAATGCTTTTTCTGAAAATGGATACCAGTTGAGTTTTGGCTTTGATCACTTGAAAGGGGACACTGCTATTCTATGCTTTGTAAAATATTTCTAATCGGATCAGCAATCAATTGGTGCAATTTAACGAATATGGTTTGTGGTGTATTATTAACTCCATTGTACCTTTCATACACTTTTAACCACATAGTTGCCAGAATTGCTCATTTTATGTCAACTTTGGCTGTAGATCTCATTATGGAATATTAGCCCTGTGGTTTATCTGATGAACATTATCCCTGTATCTTATTTTCTATGTTGTAGAAATTCACCAAATTTTATGTTTGAGACTAATGATTAAAAATGTATATGATTGATCTAATTTTAAATTTTATTATCCAATGCTTTAAGATAACATAAAAAATTTAATGCTTTGTTTTAAGACTTTGGCAAAGCATGTTCCTAAAGTCACCGTATACCATTAAACTCTATTCATTCAGTCAATCATCAATTCAATGGAAAAAAAAAACAAACATATTTTTAGTTTTGCATGTTAGTTATCTGTGTCAAAAAATAAACATGTGCAATTTTAGAAAAACTTGGAAAAAGGCAAGAGTCTTTTGAAAAGATTTAATTTTCCAAGAAAGTATAAGTGAAGATATTAGTAGCTTAGGAAAAACTGCAATTTGATGCAGAAATTTTATTTCTACTGTTTGAAAAGGAAACATTATCTCATATATATATTTTTAATATTAACTTTATTTATTAGTAACATTTTAAATTTGTTTCTACTGACAATGTTGGTCAATGATCAACATGTTGGATTTAACTTAAAATTATTTTTTCTTTTTTCAGTATCGACCCAGAAGAATGCGAGTTCCTGCCAATGGAAACGATCTTGGAAGAAGATAACGATGATAATAACTATAATAGCCCTCCCCAGAGCCCTACCAATGAATTATCTCCAGCATTTAGGTCCATCAATGGTAGCAAAATAAATCTTGATAACGATAACACTTCTCAGTCAGGATTAAGATTCTTGGAAAATTTCCCCGGATCTAAACTTCTGAATATGATCATTGGATCAAGCTCAGAGAACGTAGCTGGAACACCCAAGAAAGAAGGCAGCATCTTTTCTGGCTTCACTCTGAAGACACCAAACCGCAGATCAGTAACAAGTTCAATCGCCGATAGTTTGCACGATCAAGGCTTAGATCGACGCGACGTGGGCGAGCCACTCATTCCAACACGAGCTGGCACTCCAATCCACATGGAACAGTCCAACGACTTGCGCCACCTCATTTTGGACATGCCTCCAGATGTGAACAGTCCCATGGATTCAGGCCATGCCACTCCTGCCACTATTGTTGAATACAATCGTCGCCATGACATTACCAACAATATGACTTTGTCAATCGGCAACGTTTCAAAAGAAGCTACTGTTGAGCCAACTGAAACACCCAATGATCAGCTTTCACCCATGTCTTCATCTGTGGTTGAACCATCCCCATTTGAGCCAAATTCTTCTCAGGAGAGTCTGGCACCATATGTAGATAGCAACCAAAGCACAGTTAGCAGCTATGCTGAGCTGCTCAAACATCCAAAATAAAAAAAGTGCTCAAGTGGTATGCTTTATAAATAGATTCAGGATTTCACATTTTAAAAAATCTGAAATAATTAAAAGTTTGCTCACTGTTTCCAACTATTTTTTAAACACTTTGAATATTTAATTATTTTTTTCCTCAAACAAATATCTTCAGTCAGTGACTTTATTATTTATGAAAAAACAATTGTTTATAAAAACTTAAGCTCAGTAGCTATGTATGCTTTGCTATCTTTTGCTCAACAAGTTTTTCGAAGTGTTTCGAGATGCAAAGCTTTTTTTATTCTGCATAATTTTGCTTAAAAAAATCACTCTACTTTCCAGAATAATTCCATTTCTCATTCCACCAAAATAGTAATTTATTTAGTAACATTATGATAAATTCATTTTAAACAATCCTTATGTTTGTTAGAAAAAACACTTTCCTGAGAATAGTGCATATATAGTGACCATGAAGTGTGTTCTTTGAACTTGATGACACTTCTTTTGGTAAAAAAGAATCTCACAGAAGCTTGAGGTTTTTGTAAATATTTTTGAGTTATTATAATAGCTGGCTTATAGTTTTTGTTGATGCTTTTTAACACACTAGGTGATACATCTCTATGTACTTACAAAATATTTCATTACTTGAAAAAGTTTGAATATTCAGTGCAGAGTTTTTATCAGTTAGCTTATTAGAGGATTTAATATTAAGTATAGTATAAATGCATACCATTGAGCATTTCTTAAAATTTAAGCAAATATCATTATATACACTTTTATTGACCCTTTACAATTTTTAAAAATTTTTCTTTGCTGTTTTTAATCGCAGCAACCTGCCAGTTCTTTTGTATCTCAGTTTAGTTATGAGCCATTTTTAAAACTTTTGCGAAAGTATTTTCACTTTTTCTCTAACTTTGATAAAACACTTCTGGCTTACAAAATGAAATGATTCTATTCCATAGATGTATTGAGGAGTTGAGCAGCCCTAACTGTTATAAAGATTTCATTTTAAATTTACTCTTGCTTCCCTGCTAGGTCACGGAGTAGTTATATGATTCACATGAATATAGTTTTTGATGAATTTTTCATTCTAATATAAGATTAGCTGATATGTATATAGCTGTTGGAAAATGGAGAGATCGTGTATTTTGCAAATGAATTGGTTATATTGGAAATGTATTTATTTTTATTTTTGTACTTAGATACACATACGTGTGTGTATATGTAAATACTTATTGTATTTGTTGTGTTTTGAAATAGGTCATAGTGTTTATTTTTTATATTATGCGTCTTTTTACTTCTTTGGAAGTATTAAAACAGCGCGAATAAGCCCATTATTTTAACGAAGATGAGTTCTATGATGCAAGTATCTGTCTTGCTCTGAGCTATTTGAAAAAAATGAAGAGAAAACTATTTTAAAGAATTTAGCTACTTTAAAAAACTCTTTATACAAAGGAAAAAATAACGTGTATGTCTAGTTAAAAGTTCACTATAATGGGATTATTTTTCTCAAAAGAATAAGTTGAAAAATGAATGCATTGCAACTACTGTGTGGCTCAGATTAGAAAAACCCTGAGTAGGTTGCCTGTTTCTGAAGGTTCCAAAACTTGTAGGGAAGAAACTTCGCCCGTAGGAGCGAAAGGACAAAAGACTGCGATAATTCTCAGAATAACCGATTGATTGACCAGGAGAAAATTGGCAAGAAAAGAAAATGCTAGACTGCCCTAAAATAAAGTCGACTGACCAGTCACCCTAGCAACAGGTTGGTTGGTTGATTTATGACGGCTGAATATCTACTCGTGGGGGTCTTTCTAAGGGATCCTAACCCGCATTTACCACAAGGTTCGAAGAAAACTCCGAATGGTTAGGTCGACGAGCGCAACAGGGGTTTGAACCCAGCACCTCCTGTCTACCAGCTTTGAGAGCAGAATCTCTCAGCCACTTGTGGGGCCTCCCTGGTAACAGGATTGAGCCGAGACCGGTTCCAGTCTTTTTTTATCTCAGCCACACAATATATGACCAACAATTGTTGTACAACTTATGAGATAAAATATCTGATTGTGGTTATTACATTATCAGATAGTTTTCTTCAGAATCCAATTTTGTATTTTTAATATTTTAAAAATATATTTTTGCATAGTTCCACCTGTTGAAATTGTTTTGAGGCTCCTTTATGTTATTGTGTACAGTATGTATTTTACCCACTTTTAACTATACCTGAAAACATTTATGCTCAGTTTAATTAATGTTTTTAAGGCAAAGGAAATTTTTTCTTAGAGGCTGTTTCAACAACTGTCGTTGTTGTGCACGCTTTACTAGCATATTACTTCATACTGTAGAAAATATTACGCCTAGTGTGTAATGACTGTTAGTGTTATAACTAAAGTCAGTTAATGACCCTTTTACATTTGCAATGTAACCAAAATTCATTGTAAATGAGTTAGGTTTACACTAAATAAAATATCATTCAATGATAGATTAAAAATATTTATCATGCCTTCAGATGAAGTTAAAATCATCTAAAAAAGTAGGACTAATTTCTTTTCCTAATTATTGGCTGAAAAAAAAATTCATCGACAGTTTGATTTAATAACTTATTGCTCATTTAATACCTTTATTCATGTCACTTAATATTATGAGAGTGCTAATTCATCTAAAATTATTAAAGAGTGAATCATATAACTACTTATGTCAGTGTAGTTTAGAACCCTGCTATGTGTTCTCATCTAAATGTTGTGAGTTTCTTATTTTTTTTTATTACCTTGCAACAAGGTGTAACTTACCTAACACTGGTATTTTCCCAATTTACTGACTCTTATTAGAGTTTGGATAGATGTATTTTTCTTAATTCTGTATATCAGTACTTCTTTTTTTCTATTTTGTGCCTGCTTACATGACTCATGTTCCAGTTAATAATTTTTTATTATGTGTACATGTTTATGCTTTAACAGGTGTCTTAAACATTTTTTTATTCAGAAAATAAAAAGAAAGAGCAATGGTTGGATGTTAAATTGTAATTAATCTGTAAAAAGATCATGGTTTCCAGAGTTCAAATTCTATAAATTTTATGAGAGATGAGTATTTCATTTTAATCTTGAAATAAAAATACAATTTTAATGAGTTTTTTTTTGCTCTATTTTTTATATTGATAACAACTAGTTTTAATTGACTTTTTTATAATATATATTTAATTTATTTTTATTACTTTCTGGGAAACCTTTTTTGCATATTTAATATATATATTTTTTAATTCTACGTTACAAAAAAGCCACATTGCTCTTTCTAATTCTTAAATATCACTTGCAAATAGATTCTAATGTACACAAATTTAAAAGGAAGTAGAATGTCCAGAAATAAGAAAGATGAGAATGATACGAGACATGTTTTTTTATCTAGAATTTTTTACATTTTTTAATGGCGTATCTTGTAATTGCCAACCATGTTTTACAGTGAAATGTCTTTAATTCTATTTTTCATATTTTACCTGCAATTTTCTACTCTGCGATGTTTGTTGGTTTTGGATAATGAAAAATAATGGTGTGTCTGATTAGATTTTAAAAAGGTAACTTTTTGCTTTTGTTTGTTGGTATTTATTGCAGGATTTTAATTTAAAAAAAATTATTTTTCTTTTCCTCTTTTCAAAGAGTATTAAAATTTTTCTTCTTTTTTTAAAATTTCTTTTGTATTGTCTGTTTGTTAAAATGTGTTCTTGTTTCAGTATTATTTGAAGTTGTTTTTGTTATTTATTGTTGTGATAGGTAGTTTTAACTTGTGGCTCTATATTGAATAAGCTTAATATGCAAAATTTGTAAGTTTCCAGTTTACTGGTTAGTATATGTAAACAACCAATCATAATAGAGTAAAAATTATTGGTGCTTTTTTTTAATATAATGGTCTTAGTGTGAAATGAATTTTTTTTTCAAAAGTACTTTCTTGCATCCTATTCCGTTTCATACAGACAATTAGTTCAATATTTTCACAATTAATTTAATATGCACATACACAAGCAACTATCTGTTATATTCATGTAGAAACAATTTATTTAATTTAAGCATATACAATATTTAATGCATCCCATTATACATATATACATACACCTGGAAACTTTATAAAACAAATGTTGCATGAGTAATTTGTCTCTATTTTTATGTTAAGCTATTATTATAAGTTTCTCTATTAATGAGTCTGATGTTTTTATGTGCAAGTTATTTTTAAAATTATTCAATTATTTTCAAAGTTTTGAAATTATTAATACACAACTCTTCTTTATTCAGTTTTGTTTTTGTGTCTTTTTATAGCACTTAGCAACGAATTGTACTTTCTCAAATTTGAGTCATGCCAAGGCCACTATAGAAAGAAAATACCATCATATTGTACAATAGCATTTAGTTAAGAAAAAAAAATGCCTCGAGCATTCCAATAGCAGTGGAATTTTATTTCATACAATAAAACAACAAATGTAAGAATGCAGCTAACTTGAGATATATTCTTGTAAGATTAATTTACATTCCACCTTACTTTGTTAGTGGTTAATGATAATTTCATAATTATACATCTTCAAAATATCTTCTGAATATGAAATAGAGCCACAATAAAATGCCTTTAGAAAGTTAAATGCCTGTTCTGAATTCTGTGTAAAAGGGAATTTATGTATGGATATGTGAGCATGTTATTGGCCTGTGATAAATTTGGTATGTCATTGTAGGCAGTTTTGAGCAATTTTATACTTAGAAAACTTGAATGCATTTTAACGGGTGTGGACAAGAAGTTTTTTTTTTAATGTTTTGCAATCTTTTTCTGCATTTGTGATATAAAGTTTAGTTTAAATGTTTAATGTGGAGTTTCTTTTATGTATATTTTATGGTTCATGTTTTTTATAATTTTACAGTTATTATAAACCTTTAGCTTTTTCTGGTTAGATTGTTATTTTAATGTGATATTAATTTGGGTGATTGTTAAGTATTATCATTTGCTAAGGCATTGCACAATTGAGGAATGCAGAAATCTCATCTATAATTATCAAAAATAAATGATTGAGTAATTTAAAGTTTGTTATGTTTGTTATTGTTATAAAATTTAAATTCCACACCCTTATTTTGTAGAGTTTGAATAAGACTGTGATGAACTGAAAGATACTTTGACTGACAAAAAGTATTTTTCCCAATATTGTAATAACTTACAATTGATGTAATGTAAAATTCCATTCTTCTAAAGCATATATTGCATCTAGTGCTTTATGATTACATTTTCTTCATAGATGTAATAAATATATGTGCTTGTAATTGGTGTGATTCGTTATTTCATTTGTAAAATTGACTGACTGATTTAGTTTAAACTTCAATCTTCCGTTTCACTGGTAGAGTCCTGCACACAAATTTCATTTGAAGTCAACCCAACCCGAACCTGACAAAAAAAAAATAATTCCTTGACCTGCAACCTGATCCGAACACACAAAAATAATTTTTGGTGACCCACAACCAGGGGTTGATGCAGATATTTTTTTTCTTGGGGATTTTGTGAAAACTAAAGTTTATTTTAGTGAAAAATAACATTTTGTAACAAAAGTTTTATGTGCAACTTACTAAAAGTGAAAACTAACTGTGAAAAACTGTGAAAACTAAAGTTTATTTTTGTGAAAAATAACATTTTGTAACAAAAGTTTAAATCCAGTTACTCAAATACAAACCAAAAGCATTTATTAACGAAAACTTTTTAAAATCCTTTTACTGAAGTTTTCCTCTCTGGTGAACTTGTTAGCTTACAAATTACAAATTTTAAAAGTCACAAAATAATAAATAATTAACAAATGGTAAGTTTTTACGGAATAGAATTTTGTGAAAGGACCTATTTTATTAAAAGGAATTTTGTGAAGGGCCCATTTTATGAAATAGATGTTTGTAAAAGGTCCTATTTTATTAAATTGATTTTTGTGAAGGGGCTTGTTTTATTGAATAAATTTTTGTGAAGGAGCTTTAAATAGGCCCCAAGTTTTGCTTGGATCAACCCTTGCCACAACCCAGTCCAAACACGACATATTTCAACCCGAATCTGAAATACTTCAACCCGCAGCTCAACCCGAACCTGCAATAAAAGGACAGTAAATCATGTTTTAATGCTATTATGAAAAGTAATGTACAATTATATCTCTAATACCAATTTAGATTTTAAATTGAAAAATGGACAAATTTATATTCTTTAATATTCAAATATAGTAAAACGTCTGAATGGCAGACACCTTGATATCATTGAGTAGACTCCTGCATCGGGTCGGGTTGTTTCTTTATTTTTCTTTATTTTGGGAAGGGGGGGGGGGGGGTTCAGGATGATTTTAATTTTCTTTCTGCATGTCGGATTCACCCTAGAATAATTTTTCCACGTTATATTTAGGTTTTTGCAAGTCTTATTGTTGGGATTTTCACAAACATAACTATGTTTTTTAATTTGAACATAACTATGTTTCAGATGAAAATAAATACGTATTTGAATATGAATGAGTATACAGTAGAAGATCTTTATAATGCAATTCTATATAACGCAATTCTCCATATAACGCACAACTTCTCAAATGTAAACAATGAATTTTCAGTTAAGAAACACCTGAATTCCCACATTATAAATTGTTGCTATTCTCTAGAGGACTAAATTTGATACATTAGTTCAACTTTATCTCCTTAATTCAGAGCTTATTAATTGCTGAAAAAATTGCTATGATTTGATACAGGTATGTTTGGACAATGTTTATAAAGTAAATTTAACTAGGTGTGGAATGATATATATTATGCAAAAAATTATCTGCACAACTCCTGGTAATAAAAAATGCAATATAAAGATACACTAATGTATTTTGGTATGTTTCACATATATTTGGCCATGTTTTACAAGCTTCATTTAATGATGTGTAAAATGTGATCTCTATAATGCAAAATTCTATGTAACGCACAACCTCATGTTTCTAGGTTTGCGTTATAAAGATCTTCTACTGTACATTCAATTTACTACATGAGAAAAAATAAAATGTATATAAGAAATGTAATCATAGATTATTCTTTCTTTACGGTGCAGTTATGAACCATGTTTTCTTTTTTTAGAATGTATACCAACGTTTTGTTTCTGATATACACAAAAACACATGTATCGTATTTGTGATAGTTTATGCACGCATACACATGCTACACGTGCATAGATTTGGAGGTGCCCACTATTCCAAGGTATAAACGTACAAATATATATGTGTCAGGAATTTTGAAAAAGCGTTCGCTTTTCGGGAGTGTCTATTATGGAGGGTATCGTTATTGTAAATATATTTTTCACCCGAAAAAATATTGTGGACATTCTTTTGAAAAAGCGGGTCAAATCGAACCTGACCCACAAGAGTCAAAACCCAACCCGAACCCGAACCACTATGAAAAAATGTAGCACCGACCCGATACAGGACTCTATCCACAGGTCTTTGAAAGTTACACAGTTGTATCTGTTGGGTAAATTTTGTTCATGTTTTAACAAGTAATTTTGAGTTCCAAAAAAATTTTTAAACCGTCTGAATTTTGCCCTACATTGTATAATAAGATAGTTAAATTTCAATAAATCTAAAAACTATTATATGTTTGGCGAAATTGAAATTGTAGAAAAAAGAGAATGTATTTATTTAAACTAAAAGCTCAGCACAAAGTATAGAAAAGTTTGTAGGTGGAACTTTTCTCGTAATTACAGCGTGACACACAATACCCTGTTATTTGAACATTGTTGTTAAATTTTTACGTTCTTGACTTATATAAATTGTTTTCAACGATAGTCTGCTTGAAAATATCTTAATTTTTCTTTGCGAAATTTATTTACATCCATTTATATGTCTTTTTAAAAGTATAATTAGACAAATGTAAAAATCTAAATTTAAGGTAAAGGCAGAAAAGAATAAATAATTTCAACTGCATTTTATTTAAAAAAAAAAAAATATTTATGGTGATTATTATTTGATTATATGCATTGTGTGTGTGATGATTTTGGTATATATAATAGATTAGGTGGTACAGATAATGAAACTGACAGTCACTGACACACCTGTGGGTAATATTGGCACAGGGCTGAAGAGGGCATGTGTCCAGAGCACAGAGCAGGGGTTGGAAAAACTACTTTTTGTTTGTAGCGAACTACAACTACTTTATGAAAAATGTAAACTACAACTAACTTGTTTTAAAAAGTAGCGAATACAAACTACTTTTCAAAAGTAGTCACTACTTCGCTACTTTAGTTATCATCGCAAACATCGTTAAATACACCGCAAATGATTTTTCCCCATAGACCATAATGTAACAGAATTCTTTTGAATGTCCCTGTAAGTTAGATATAAATGCTACACATTTCATTTTCAATACTGAACATTCTATGGTAAACTTCAATAACATATAAAACTTTCATGGCAATCTGAGTATATTTACGAGAGTTAGAGCATGGAAAAACAACAGTGATATGAGCGAAAAATAACGTCTTGGGTCATAGATGACCAGCCTCGGCAGTTCTAGTGTTAAATTTCATTTCTACGAAATGATATTCAGTAAATGGTATTCGGTTTTGTTACGCAGCAATAAGAATAATAGTAAAGAATGGTTGATTTATGACGGCCGATTATCTATTCTTGGGATATAGGCCCTAGGGGGGGGGGGTACCCTCCATGGGGGTCTTTCTAAGGGACCTAACCCGTATTTACGGCAAGGTTCGAAGAAAACCACGGAAAACTCCGAACATTTAGGTCGACGAGCGCGACAGAGGTTTGAACCCAGCACATCCCGTCTACCAGCTTTGAGAGCAGAACCTCTCAGCCA
Source organism: Maratus michaelseni (assembly GCA_963931845.1). NCBI lineage: Eukaryota > Metazoa > Arthropoda > Arachnida > Araneae > Salticidae > Maratus > Maratus michaelseni. The sequence continues at coordinate 59,537,773 of OZ007594.1, forward strand.
CTGGTGGGGCAAGAATCAAGCTGAAACAAGCTTGAAGAAATTTACGTTTATTGTATCTTATACTTAGTATTAGCGGATATTATTTTTACACATGCCACTTTTTAAAAAATAATGTCAAAATATGCGCCAGTTAAAAAAATCTTCGAAAATTTTGAAAACTTCAACAACCTCGAATGTAAAATTTGTACTTCGAAGCAAATTGCCCCCAAAACTATTTTTATAGAAATTCTGATAAAAACGAGTTTCTTATTTATTTATTTATTTATTTTTTGAAAATTTTAGCCATAAACCAGAGTGTTAAGGAAGATATGAAGACTCGAGAAATAAGCAAAAACTTTAATTTATTCTTATTACATTAAATGCCCAATTACAGTGATAAAAATGATGGAAAAATGTTGATTAATTTGTTACGTTTTATATTTATACACGCAAAACAATTAACCGGCACGTCCACAAATTTAGAAGAAAAAAAAATGAGAAAAACAATTTGGTGTATTGGTATACTTAAGGTGGTTCTCAAATGATCTGCTCAACAACGGGAAACTTTTTGACACATTTTCTGACTCATTTTTAAATGCAAAGGCATAAAATTGGCATGCCTGATTATGGAAGCGATTTGGAATCGAAATCAGTTTTCCTTTTTTTGATAAATAAATTACTTATCGAGTTATAAGCGATTCGTGTTACGTTTTCCCTTTTTCTCCCACTGAAGCATCGGGAATTCGATTCAAAATGCCGACCTTGACAGTGTTTTCATGTAAGATCTTCTGCCTTTACCAAAAAATTGAAAATGGGTTTCGATTACATAGTTTATCAATAACCACAACTGCCCATTTCACGCATTTCCGAACAAAAATGATTTTAAAAATGTGTCTGAAAGTAGCCCTTTTGGATTTGAGAACAGACTTAACACATTCGTGGCGGTGGATGAGAATTCGCATTTTTATTTAGAAAGCATGTTTGACTAAGCACGTGGCTTCTACCTTACATAAAATACATTTACATCATGTTGCCCATATCTTTTTAAATTGTAAGACATTTTATATTAAATCAGTATATTGAAAAATATTTATTGATGCATAAACTTGAGAAACATATCTAGGAAACCAATTAAAAAAAACTTTCAGAAGTGGTAGGAGATTCTACTGTTTTAAAACCCAGATTTCACAAAATCATATGGTCGCCAATGTGTTAAAATACTGTTCTAAATTGTGTAGAAAAAAAGAATAATGTGTTTAGCAAGATCTTATTAACTTTTTATGGCCCGACTCAATGACAGGGAAGACAGTTTTGGAGACTATTCCTTCACAACTGCTTAACGACAGGATGATAGGAGGTTGTCTCAAAAGAAGCGAAAGGCTTCAGATCAATATAAAACTAGTCGGATGTGTCAATCCCAAAAATTTCTTCTATCTCACACAACTTTCGCACACACTAAAAAGAATCAGCACCAATTTATATCAAGGTCTAACTGAAACTCAAGTTTTATTAAATTCCGTGCATTATTTCTTGAGATAGGACTATCGCTAAAATCGTGTAAATCCTGCAAAATGCTGCATAGCAGCGCCACCTGCTGGGCGATTTTTACCAAAAACTAATCAGCACCAATTTATATCGGAGACTAACTGAATATAAAGTTTTATTAAATTTCGAGCATTAGTTCTTGAGATAGAGCTATTGCGGACATCACGAAAAATGCTGCATAGCAGCGCCACCTGCTGCGCGATTTTTACCAAAAACTAATCAGCACCCATTTATATTAGGGACTAACTGAATATAAAGTTTTATTAAATTCTGACCATTAGTTCTTGAGATAGAGCGTCCACAAAATTTTTGTCACATACAGACAGACATTTTCTAAAAATGGTCAAATCGTGTTCAGGACCTTCTAAAACGTATAAATTCGTCGAAAATCGGAAGTCGAAAATTTTCATGAATCCAATACTTTCTTCTTGTAAAGATAGAAGAAAGTAAAAAGACAGAAATAAAAAATATATATATAAAAGAGCTGTTATTGCTGAACAGACTTTAAAAAATGAAGGGGACACCTATAGAGCAGGACACTTTAAAATTTTTTCAACTGTAATCCGGAAAAAGTATAAAATATCCAATTATTATTTTTTTTTAATATATATTTCTAGAATATTATGAGAATATTATTATTTCTAGAATACTATTTCTAGAATTTAGTGATATTATTTGATGGCTTTATGTTAACGCCGTAGTAATTTTGTTACATATGCTTTGAATAAACTTTTTACTTTCTTCTATCTTTACAAGAAGAAAGTATTGGATTCATGAAAATTTTCGACTTCCGGTTTTCGACAGATTTATACGTTTTAGAAGGTACTCAACACGATTTAACTGTTTTTAGAAAATGTCTGTCTGTGACTCTGTGACTCTGTCTGTCTGTATGTGACAAAAATTTTGTGGGCGCTCTATCCCAAGAACTCATGCTCGGAATTTAATAAAACTTTAGATTCAGTTAGTCTCTGATATAAATTGGTGCTGATTAGTTTTTGGTAAAAATCGCCCGGCAGGTGGCGCTGCTATGCAGCATTTTTCACGATTTCCGCAATAGCTTTATCTCAAGAACTAATGCTCGGAATTTAATAAAACTTTAGATTCAGTTAGTCCCTGATATAAATTGGTGCTGATTAGTTTTTGGTAAAAATCGCCGGGCAGGTGGCGCTGCTATGCAGCATTTTTCAAGATTTCCGCAATAGCTCTATCTCAAGAAGTAATGTTTGGAATTTAATAAAACTTTATATTCAGTTAGTCTCTGATATAAATTGGTGCTGATTAATTTTTGGTAAAAATCGCCCAGCAGGTGCAGCTGCTATGCAGCATTTTGCAGGATTTAGACGATTTTAGCGATAGTCATATCTCAAGAACTAATGCACGGAATTTAATAAAACTTGAGTTTCAGTTAGACCTTGATATAAATTGGTGCTGATTCTTTTTAGTGTATGCGAAACCTGTGTGAGATAGAAGAAAGTTTTGGGGATTGAGACATCCGACTAGTTTTAAAATTGATTTCGCTTTATGCTAGCTCATTTGATGTCTCTGCATTAAAAACTTAGTTTTTAGCAGTGTTTTTCAGCATACTGGCGTTCAGAAATAATTTTTCAAGCATAAGATTCCTCTTATCGTAATAACAAAAGTTTGTTTCCTGTTGTTATTTTCTTTTTTGAACTGCACTATAGCTTTAGAACAATTTCAAAGCCAGGACGTTTCCTTAAATATTCAGTATTATAAAAAGTGAGTGGTCTATTTTTAGACTGAGGTTTATTTTTGTTTTAGGATTTTTTTTCCTATGATTAGGTACTATTTTCAGCAAAATAAACTAATTCTATAAAATTCCGTTTCTTCAATTGTAATTCAATTTCTAAATTTCCGAAATAATGCATAATATTAAATGAAAATGTATTGTAATTATTTGTTATATTTGTTTTTAAGTAAATGTATTAAAAAAAAAAGTGAAAAACACTATATGCATAATAACTTGTTACATTTGTTTTTAGGTTCATGTTTAGCTGCAAACGAGAAAAAATTAATGATATTGAAAGAAAAACGAAGATTTAGATAAAATTTTATATTTTAAATTTGTAAAAGACATTTATTCATAGAATTAAAGTTGACATAAATCTGCTTTCGTGGTACGTTTAGTAAATTGTTACACTTAGCATGCTTGAATTTTCTATCTAAACTGAATTATTTCTCATCTACATTCAGACTTGAAAAGGGATGCTTATTCCGTGCTTTTCCTGATTCAACCAAGACGTCCAAATTCCACCTTGTTGGTCAGTTTGAGTTACTTGTTCAGGTTGACTTACAGCGTCATTTCTTTCTCTCTCGAAAGTCAGTCCTCTAATTCTGCTGACGGCTCTTCTGGGAGAAGTTATCCATAGATGAAACACTGTTAACACAGATATTATGTCTTTCCAACTGTGATAAACTGTGATACACAGGGATGCTAATATAAATATTGCTAAAATGGTGATAAATCCATACAGGAATAAGAATCGGATACCATTGGAGAGCTTTTCCGCATCCAATTCGGTAGTTCCATCAGTTGTAAAGGTGAAAGAATTTTCAGAAGATACATGAGGAGGAAGACGTTTGTAATTAGTTTCCACACTAGGATTTTGACTTTCCAAAATATACATTTTATTGGTTGTACATAAAATCAACACAAATTATATATAAATCTAACACAAACGTAATAAAATTAACGATTTCACAAAACGCAAATAAGCTAATAGCGGTTTTGGAAGTGAACAATCGTTTTAATTCTGAAAAAGGTCTGTTTTGATCAACAATGCTCTTCGTTTGTTATTTTATAACAATCGATTACTATTACGAAGATCGTTTCTGCATTAAAACAATTATAGTAATTATTGGGACTAAGAATTCTTTTCAATCGCTAATATGTGATTGTTGCTCAGTCATTTGTCACATTTTCTCACGTGTTTGACTATTTTTATAGGTAAAGAAAAGAAATTACTTTGTGAGTAATATACAATGTAAAATTTTCCTGTATACTCACACTGCATCCATTGTTCAGAAAGCATTCTATCTGTCTATTTTTTTTTATGAAAAATAAATCTAAACTTGTCAACAAAAAAAAAAAAAAAAAAAAAAAAAAAAAAATTGCACATCCAATTCTTTTTTAATACATCAATCTAATTTAAATATTTTCGAATGTTCTTAAACAATTACTGAAATCTTTTCTACTCATCACAATAGATGTCAGCACCAACAACGGGAATCTGAACGAAATGTTTGAAGGAGTTGAAGAAATTCATTCCGACAGTACCAGGAACAAAGTATTCGTAGCTTTTTAGAACTCAAATACAAAAAATAATATAATTAAAACTAAAATAAATTTTATAATAAAAGGATATTTTTTTATTTTTATTAAAGGCATTTGAAGAATAAAAAGTGAATCGTTCAGAACAAAACGTTAATTTTCGTGAAAAAATGAAAAATAAATTACTTTCTGAATAATAAAATTTATACTTTTCATGACAATAAATCAAATTTGTTGGAAAAGAAATTGTTTTCCGAACGGCCTATTGCATGGATACAATTTAAATATTAACTTCTACTGATCACAGTAGATGTCAGCACCAGCAACTGGAAAAGATTTCTTCATAATATGCTTTTCAGGTTTATAAAGTGAATTAATTCCGATATAAAATATAAGAATTAGTAGTGGACGTTATTTAACGAAATAGAAAAAGTAATATTATCTATGCAGTGTTAACTGTTGCCGTAGTAATATGTTACTGGAACCATCCTGTGAAAAAAAAAATAATAATAATAACATTTTGCGCATGACAAAAAGAGAAAAATTATAATTCTTCGCCATGCGGAGATCAGGCGAATCCTCGCCCCGTTGCCAGGCATCAACCCATTAAGCTGGGCAAAAGCCCGGCAGGTAGGGGCCTGGGCAGTGGTCTAAAAAATAATGGCAATTCGATTACAGAAGTTCGCCACTGGTTGTGATAATACCGTCTGGACGAGGGTTGGCGGGTGTAGCTCGTAGAGCCCCCTCGTTTTTTCCTTTAAAAAAATATTACACTCCTTAATTTTTTTATTTTATTTCACTTTCTATATTTTAGTGCTTAAAATATCTCATTGTTGCAGTTTCACAGTTAATTGCCATATATTAGAGAGCGCAGTTCAGCGCATAATTATCATCCAATGTTGTTGTAACTTGTATTGTAACCATAATGAATATTTGGCGATTTACCATCTGCGGTCATATAACGCAAAAATGAATTAAAATAACTGTATTAATTTATATTTAAATTCTAATAATATTAACGTTTTGTATTGTCATCGGAAACACACCTGTATACACAATTTTTATAATTCTAGCATATCAACAAGTGAGCGAAAAACCTATTATTAAATTTCATCTTTACATACAAAAACAAGTTGAGTTAAATAAAAGAATGCAAAACTATAAAAGTAACAAATTTTTGCTCCGTTTCTTTTTTTTAAATTTGGCTAACCGGAAAGATAATCAAACACTATTTGAATTATCTTTTTAGGATTTCTAAATTGATATCTCAACTTATGACCATAATTTAATTAATATAAAACTATTAATTGATTAAAGCGTATCTTTAATACATTTATATTGCATTCTTTATTTTTTATTCATATTTTTTACTTGTTAATATTTAAAATGTTTCGTTGTTGCAGTTTCACAGACAGTTGTCCTATTTTGGCGAGTGTGGTTTGTCGCATCATTAAATCCATTTTTGTTGTAACTCGTATACACTTGCAACCGTGAAGAATTTTTGTCAATTTATCACCTGCGGCGGGCTAGAGGAAAAATGCATTAAAATCAATGTATTAATTTATAGTTAAGCTCTAAAAATATTAAACTGTTGTATTGTCATGTGAAACACACCGTAGAAATCTTAAAATTGTAGCGTTGCCTATCATTTTGAAACGCATTGTATATTATAACACTCTGCAGCTAATGTCTACCAATAATATTTCTTATGTTATATTAGTTGTTCTAATAATTATATAAAATTTCTCGTTAAATCTTTTCAGACGACAGATGAATGTTCTTCGACATTCTTCGACCGATGAATGTATGTCAAAGCCATTTCACAGATTTAATTATTTTTTATTTCAGAACAAATACACATTCCATACACCACTAGAGGAAATTCAACAATCACTATGAAATCAGATTCTTAAAATACATCTGCCAACAATTATCTATAGCTAAGCAAGTGATTGTCTAGTACCAATCATTATAAACATATATGTTCATGATAATTTGCTTTTATAAGAGTTTTATAGCTTGAACAAAATATTTTTTAATATTCTAATTTAATAATTTAGTAGAAATATTAAAATTTTAAAGTGGCATATAATTCTGAAACGCACTGTATATTGTAATTCTTCAACTAATTTCCATCGAAAATATTTCTTATGCCCCGCATCGGATATTTAAGATCGCTTTTTTAGAGATGGTACCCTCCCGGAATTGAATACCTGTTCACACCGCAAAACTCATCTAAGATAACTCACTGAACGTCACCGTGTCTGAGATATGAACAAACATAGAATGTGCGCATGCGCATAAATTAAAGCCAGGCTCAACAGCCAATCAGTTACAGCTAGCCTCCAGAGCCAATCAAGTGAGTGGTAGTGACTGTATCTAGCAATAGATAGTTCGAACTCACTGAGTGAGTTTGTGGAACTCCCTCACTGAGTTCGGCGGTTTAAGATATCTTAAATATACGATCTGGACCGGGCATTATGTTGAAGGGATGTGTGTGTCCATAATTACAGAAGATTTCTGGTTGAAACTTTTCAGACAGTCCTCTTCAGGGAGATAGAAATAAGAAGGAGAACAGTGAAGATAGGCTTTCAAGATCGGAACATGGACCGGAAATTAGTACCCGGTTCGTGGCGCTGGTGCTCCCAAAGGCCGGTCATGTGACCTGTCAAACATGACAAATTGTCGTCTGATCTTCCTGCATTTTGGTTTCGAGCATGGTAAAGAGTTGTCAGTCGAAACCGGAAATAGAGTGCGCTACACTCTCCAAATGCTCAAAAAACCGGAAACGTCGCCATACTAGGTACCGCTTTTAGTACCATAAGTAGAAACATTATCGTTGTTCTCCTTCTCTCTATCTTCCTGGTCCTCTTACTCGAGTAACTTCGACAGATGAATGCATACAAAAATCAATTCCTAGATTTAATTACTCTTTATTTCACAACAAAACATTCTATACACCACTAGAGAAAATTCAACAATCATGAGATCAGGTTCTTAAAATGCATATGGCAAGAAGTATCTACAGCGAAGCACGTGATTGTCTAGTACCAATGATTATAAACATATGTGCGAACGTACAAACATTTGGAGATAAGATGGAGAGTTCAAACGTGGACAGTAGTGCTTCTGGATCTGGAGACCAGCGGTCTAGATTTCTGGGCACATCAGGAAAATTGTTTTGGATAAAAAGGATGGGGCTGCCGAAGAGAACATCATCAGGGTATGAATGTCTTCCCCATCAGTGGCATCCTTCCGGAAGTCAGATTCGTTCTTTTTTTACGGATCGAGCAAACGCATGCCGTGTCCACTGCAACCCAATGTGGCCGCCAGGTGTCGCCAGATATTCTTCCATATACCTGTATCCAAGATTTTTTCGGCCGACAGATGGATTCAATATCGTCTGAAAAAACAGAGAATAAATTCAATTTATGCAAAATTCATATGAAATTTTTGTATAAATTACTTTGATTACAAATTGTTTTGATTAAAATTTATTAATGTAAAAAAATACAAAAGCAGAAATTTAGAAAACTGAAGAAAAAGCAAACTAATAAATAAAAAACACAGTACGCATCCTGACTTAAATATGCAGGTTATTTGTTTACACTTGCAACAGAAAAGGTGGGTTAGTATGACATAGCAAGAGGAACAATATTTTATACATTTTTTGCTCTGTAAGCTAAATTTAGACTTGTCCTAACAGAGGAAAGATCTCTGTTATTATCCATTCCAGTGAACAAACGGGCGTATTTACGTAACAATGTCTGTTCAAAAGTTAAACGCTTGCATGTGGCTGGTTTCTTCTTACTATTATGCGATATTCGAGTACAATTTAGGGTGATAGGGGGCTAAATAATGCAACTGAACTCTTCAGTCTCTATCCATGCCTTGGCTAGGGCCGCATTTATGTTAGAGTAATTGAAACCCTAAGCTAAAGCTTTTTCGGAGGATGGAATAAATATGAATGAATAATATAATATCAATTAAATTTTTAATAACACTTCGAAAAAGGGACCTGTTACTTGGTCTAGCTTGTAAGTAAATTTAACATTGTTTTGTATTTGCTTGACTGCATTTTGCCAAAAGCTAAATCAGTCATTGAAAATGTCTGTCGAAACCTGTGCCCACAAAGGCCTAGAATAATTTTATGGCCGACCCCCTACAATCGCAGTGGTTTCGTCTAATGAAGCTCCAAAGCTAATCTAACAGTTTGCTTATTATAAATTTTTTTTTAACATGCTCAAGAAACAAACTACAATAGCAAACACCTTTTTTTTCTAACTACTGTCTCATGACACAAGATAAGGGCATGCCACTGTTTTGTATTTTGTATTTATTAACAACATAAGTTTATTAAGAATGTATTCCAGCTTAACACCAATAGATTTACTTTTGTCAATATTTATATTATCTTTTAATTTTTTCCTTTAATTTATGAAAACACTGACAGATTGTATAGACTTTACCCGAAAACCATCTGCAACTGCTGAATCATAACAATGACATGCTACTATTTCTTGCAATATGACTATCCACTTATTTTGTCTTGTGACACAAAGTGGTGGCACCGGACATCACCTTGCGGTCAACACAATACACAAAATTTGAGGCCAACACAAAATAACAATTTTGTGTTTATTATTAGTGTAGTATTTTAGTAACTTAATGCAGTAATGAATGACATAACTTCATTATAAAAATGAACTGTGGTAGGCAACATAGTATATACATTTATTAAACAGATGATCACAACTTGACGTAAACACAAACTTACAGCATTATAATCCATTTTACAGCAGCAGAGTAAATAGTTCTTGGACAGTTGGCGTAGGAATTTAAAACAAAACATTTTACCTGGAATTTTAGTGCTGCCATCTACATGTTTTTATTCTAAGCAAAAACTTTACAGTTAGTATAAGTTTATTGAGAATGTACACCCGTTTCGCACCGACGGACTTATTTTCTTAGATTTACAGCATATTTTGACATTTATCCTTAATTTATGAAACCAGCATATGATTGTACAGACTTTACCTGAAAATCCTCTGCAGGCTTTTCCAGGCACTCTACACCTCGTGGCAAACACCCACGCTTCTGGGTGTATCTCGACGGTCTGTAAATCGACATTGATGGCTGTTTCTAGCTGTTCGAAACTTTGTACAGAACTGCACACTTCTATTAAATCTACGTCTTCCAGTGATCTCTTCTGAAACAAAGAATGAAACTTAGTTGAAGAATTGAGCAGTTTGTTGACATTCATACAGAAATAGAGCAAAAGAAAATTTGTAGAAATCTTTCGAAATACTGATTGGATTTTAGAATAGCGGAAATTTTGCTATATAAGGTTTGAAACTAACAGAGGGAAAAGTGTCCAGACCTGGATATCGTCCGGGTAGCTCAGTGGTAGGGCGTTGGCACGCAATGCTAATGGTCTTGGTTCGAATGCAGGCCTGTACAGTCTTTCACTGTGTTTGTTTCACGTTTATATAACAAAAATTCAGTCATTATAAAATTTAACTAGTGGACTCGTGCGAGGATTTCGCACTGCAGTCTAATGTTTTTTAGCAATATCTAATATTTTATATATGCAGGTTCTAAAGAAAAAGTAAAGGTAAAAATGTCTGCAAACAACATTAGTCAAACCAGAGTATCATCTCATTTATTACATCAAAGTTACAGTAAAAACTGATCGAAGATAGCAAAAGGCGCATGCGAGAAAAAAAAAATAACAATCGTACTTTAACTGCATTAGAGGATGACGTCATCCGTTTCTTGAGCACCGCCCCCTGAATACTAGGCTTGCGCGCTGAAAAAAATGGCGGCTGTCGCAGGCGGAATCGTTTGTACAGTCCCTCGAACTTCAACACCAATAATATCTAAAAGTTATCTTTGATTTACTTGATCTCCGATAAACAAGGCGAAGAAAACTTTTAGAAATTATTGGTGTGGAATTTCGAGAGACCATTCAAACGCTGAAAAAAAAAAAAAAAATCGGCCTGCGACTGCCGCCATTGTTGTCAGCGCTCAGGCCTAGTATTCAGGGGGCGGTGTCTTGAGAAGCATGAAACAAATAAAAATAAATTGAATGTATTTAAAATGCAATTTAATCTATTATAACAAAGCATACTTTTTATTCAACACGTGAAATATTACTGCTTCGATCGATCGATGGTGTTTTAGGTAGCTTTCAATACAAAAAAGTATAAAGCAGCCGTTCGGAGGAAAGCAGTTCTGGAAAAATTCAATATATTTTCACCGATCATGACCCCCAGACCACAAAACCACCCTCCGTTCAAATGTTGATTTATATATATAGATATATCCATATATATATATATATATACTGTACTTAGCATAATGCCAGTAGAATTATGAAATACTGAATTATTTTTAAAACACATGTGGGTGCAGCCAAGCTGAAGAGTACATCCACATATGTTTTTTCATATCCAATTCTTGATTGGTTCTCTTGTGGTCCAGTTTTTCCACTGAATAATGTTCATAATTAATTTATTAATCCAATTGTGTTTACATTATAGCAACTCCAATTTATAATTTTTTTTCCACTTTCTCTCTATTTTTAAATGTTCTTCAGGTATGAGTAAATTTGGCTAATTACCATTGAAGCACATGCTATGGTAATTTTATGATTGCACAAGTTAATTATTAGCTATGTGGTATTCTGATTACACAATATCATTAATTATCTCTTAGTAGATTTTAGTAGAATGATATTAGAACTTGATATGTTTTTGAAATTCATAGATATTATAATTATATATATATATATATATCTGACCTATGTCATACGATAACGCTCGTATTTATAAATCAATTTGGATGAAACTAATTGTGTGTATTAAGCTAACCAATGTCTCGACCGAGTTCATTGACCAGCTTGGTCCGCCATTTTGTTTCAAGATGGCGGCCATTTAAAAATTTAAAACAAAATAAATATACAAAAAAGTTAAAAATTCAAATTACGTGTTAGGCCTTGATACAAGGATTCCAAAGCATTTTTTGGTTTACCTCTATCTTAAAAAATGGCTGAGATAGAGCAGTTTGAAATTCTAGGGTGGCTGACATTTTGAAACAAAACAGCACATTAACGCGATTACTCGCAAAATTATTTTCTTTCATTGTTGTAATAATTTTCCCAATCATACGCATAAAACTATATATTCATATCCGTTAACGCCAAAATTGGCGACATTGGCGACAAAATTGGCGACATTTGACGAAATATCGCCAAATTTGGCGACCAAAATAAGTCTTCATAAATGAAACCAATTTGGCTATTGCTCAATAATTTGGCGAATTTCTTATTCAAATTCAGTATTAACGAATCTTTTGTAAACGTTTCTTTGCATTTTAACTTGCTGTTTTCGTGTAACATTAGCTAAAATTTTAAAACGAAGATATAGGAAAGCTACCTTTTCCTCCCGGTACAGGCCGGAAGGACTTTTTTTTCTTCTAAACAGTTCAATATCAATTTTGTATTTTAACTATAAATATATAGTCCAGTAGAAATAGCGTAAAAAAGGGCCTTGTCTTGCAAAAATTCGGGTAGTTCTGATTTTTGGATATGTCGTAAAGATTGACCCTGTAATAAAAAAACCAAGTTTTTGACCTTCTAGACCTTGTGCGTTTTTCACAATATTGAAAAAACCAATATTTTTCGGCACTTTTTTCGATTTTTCTTAAATAACCCAATTCTATTGCATTTTACAGAAAAAGCACTTTCACCATTTTGTAGATCATAAAATTCTCTACAACATGCAGTATTCATGTTTGTAAATTGTCCAAATAGGGGGTGAGAAACGGAGCCGGGAAAATAGGGTAAAATTTGCAAAAAGTGCAAAAATCCACAAATGACGTTAGTTTTTGCTTAATAACCTACTTTTAGTGCGTTTTAGAGACAAAAGTGTCATTATAAAGTTTGTAAAGCATGAAGTAGTCTATAAGTTTCATTTATTAGATCATTAAATATCTATAATAGACTTTAAAAATCAAAATAATACAATTTATGGTTAAAACAAAAAAAATCCGCCTGACAAGTCATTAATTTAAAAACGAGCTTTTATTTTTGATATTGATTAAACGATGCAATTAATTAATTATAGTATGTTTCAATAATAGGTAACTGTTGAATAGTTGCGGGGGGGGGGGGGGGGAGTGAAGTTAACCACAAAACCTAGTCGGTATACATAGGTGCAGGGCCACGAATTCAAAGTCAAAAGTAAAATTAATTGCTGGGAATAATGTAAAAAAATACTTGAAAGATAAATAAGTTATAATTTAGCAATTTTAAAAAGGAAAAGGAGTATCTAAGGCCGAAACTAAGGGAGATGGGAGCAAAAGGAGCATGTGGCCCGGGCGCTAGAATGGAAGGAGAAGAGGGCGCACAATGAAGATTTGGTTTGCCGTGTTTGTATTCATTTGTCCCACATATTTTTGTTAGTCAAAGTTTACATTGATGGTAAATGTATCTCAGTTTGAGAATGTTAGTCACAACAGAAAGAATAATAACAATTATACCTGATAAGATGGAAACCCGTATAAAGAAGAATTGTTTTCCGGTGTTTTGTATTCAGTTTTAAATTTTAAAATAAAGAAAATATTAGAAACTTATCCTGAACATAATCAAAAAAGTATAAAAAGTGCAGAAAGTGCTCGTCGCTTGAAGATTCATACTTCTGCTGAGGTTAAGTTCAATGAGACTATGTTTCCACAGATGCCACAAGGAAAATTGGTGGGGAATGAAAAAAAAAAAAAAAAAACTTTTCATTTATATGCTTCGAAATGAATTTGAAAAAGCACAAATGATCACTACGCAGGCCACTGAAGATGCAGATGTGCTAATAGTGAAGACAGCTATTTCCTAAGCCCGTGATTACGATGCTGTCTCATTGTCAATGGTGAAGACATGGACCTAATTGTTCTTGTGGCTTCTCTAGCTGCAGACAATGTTTATTTCCGAAGGGCCAGGAGAGGAAAACTGCCTGATGATCTCTACTCCAAAGAGTGTTTAAAATTTAAGGAAGTTGCACAAAATATTCTTTTTCTTCATGCAGTAAGTGGTTGTGACACCACTTCTGTGCTCTACAGCCATGGGAAAATGAAATATTGCAGAATTCTTTAGAACCCATCCCTGAACCAAAAAGTTCAAATCTTTAAAGACTCAAATGCAGAGAGGAACAAACTTGTTGAAGCCACAGAAGGTGTACTTCTTGCCCTGTATGGAGGTGATCCCAACCAAAACTTGAATGTATTGCGGTATGTCAGCTTCGCTAGAGCAGCTAACAATATTAAATTAAATTTAGCTAGACTACCACCTACTCGTGATGCTGCTGGATATCATGCATTCAGACATGGCTGGGAAACGAAAAGGATTCTCTCGAATGCGGCTGGAAGTGGGGTGGTCATGGGCTCATTCCAGTCACTATGATGAATGGACCAGCTCCTCAAACTCCACTCGATTTCATATCTTGCCAATGCAAAAAAAAAAAAAAAAAAAAAAAAAAAAAAAAAATGTAGTACAAATTGCAGTTCTAGAAAGGCAGGCTTGAAGTGCTCAGTTATCTGTGTGAAATGCCACAACCAACTATGTGTCAACGCTCCTGATATTATACTGGACCTTGAGGACTTTGATGACCTAGAACAACCAATCGAGTCAAGTACAGAGACGGACGATGAAGTATCTGAGACGATGGTATCATTACCAGGGCCAAGCAGCAGAAAAAGGAAACATATATGACAAAGCGACTATATAATACTTACTATGTATTTGTTGATTAATTTATTGTGCATTCTATAATTAATTAACCACATCGTGTTTTCAATATCAAAAATAAAAGCTCGTTTTTTAAATTAATAACTTGTCAGGCGGTATTTTCCTGTTTTCACCCAAAAGCTTTTTGCTGTGATTTTTAAAGTCTATTACCAATATTTAATTATCTAATAAATGAAACTATAGACTATCTCATGCTCTAAAAAGTTGATTATGACAGTTTTGTTTCTAAAATGCACTAAAAGTGGGTTATTAACAAAAAATAACGTCATTTGTGGATTTTTGCATTTTTTCCAAATTTAACCCTATTTTCTCAGCTCCGTATCTCACCCCCCTATTTGGACAATTTACAAACATGGATACTCCATGTTGTAGAGAATTTTATCTTCTACAAAATGGTGAAAATGCTTTTTCTGTAAAATACACTGAAATTGAGTTATTTAAGAAAAATCTATTCCATTCTAGCGCCCGGGCCACATGGTCCTTTTGCTCCCACCTCCCTTAGTTTCGGCCTTAGATACTCCTCTTTCCTATTTAAAATTTCTAAATTATAACTTATTTATCTTTCAAGCATTTTTTTTACATTATTCCCAGCTATTAATTTTACTTTCGACTTTGAATTCTTGGTCCTGCACCTATGTCTACCGACTAGGTTTTTTGGTTAACTTCGCCCCCCCCCCTCAACTATTCAACAGTTACCTATTATTGTACATACTATAATTAATTAATTGCATCGTTTAATCAATATCAAAAATAAAAGCTCGTTTTTAAATTAATGACTTGTCAGGCGGTATTTTTTTCTTGTTTTAACCATGAATTGCATTATTCTGATTTTTAGAGTCTATTATAGATATTTAATGATCTAATAAATGAAACTTATAGACTACTTCATGCTTTACAAACTTTATATTGACACTTTTGTCTCTAAAACGCACTAAAAGTAGGTTATTAAGCAAAAACTAACGTCCTTTTTGGATTTTTGCACTTTTTGCAAATTTTACCCTATTTTCCCGGCTCCGTATCTCACCCCCTATTTGGACAATTTACAAACATGAATACTGCATGTTGTAGAGAATTTTATGCTCTACAAAATGGTGAAAGTGCTTTTTCTGTAAAATTCAATAAAATTGAGTTATTTAAGAAAAATCGAAAAAAGTGCCGAAAAATATTGGTTTTTTCAATATTGTGAAAACGCTCAAGGTCTAGAAGGTCGAAAACTTGGTTTTTTTATTAGAGGGTCAACCTTTACAACATATCCAAAAATCAGAACTACCCGGATTTTTTTAAGGTAAAATGCCATTTCTACTCGACTAATAAAATAAACCTGTACGGAGAAATCACACTTTACCTTTCTTGAACTATTATTTTTTTTATAATCATTGTTGAGCATTCCATAGTGCGGTATTTTATTTTTGTGGTAACACTCATTTGAGGAAAACTTTTCATTTCATTTATGAAAACAACGCCGATTTAATTTTTAATTAACAGCAATTTTTATTAAAAAAAACACCTGTTTTAACGAAATGTGAGTGGATTATGTTAGAAGTCGCTTCAAAAACCTTTCGAGTGATAGTTTTTTCATTGTGCATTTCGTAAATTCATAGAAAAAGGGATGTTGACAACAGAAAAATATATATGATTAGCAATAGAGCATATTGTGAAATTCTGGGTAACGGGAGAGGAATTTTATATTGTTGGATATTCGCACAGTAGAAAATTCAAAATCTTCCTGAAAAGGGACATTTTAATTGCTCGATGGATTATGTTTGTATGTGTGTGTGTGTGTGTTAAAGGGGGGAATTGAAGCTTCCCTTCCGGGCCACCCCTGAATTCATTGCTGAAATAAATTTATGGAAGGAGAACAAATGAATGCTTAATTGTTTATAATTTTGCTTTACAGCATACATCTGTAATTCATAAATTTCAAAATTGTTCGTAAATTGCTTATCGATTAAAAATTCCGTCATTTACAAGCCAATATTAAATGAAATTTTGCTTGCAAAGCTGTCTAAATATTGATATTGTACTAACTTTCTAATTTTCAATTAACTGGCACTATAAGGAATTATATGCTTCAACATTAGTTTCCTTTCTCCATAGAAAAAAAAATATTTTTACATTCGATATTCGAAAAAATATTCGATATTTCGAAAATGAAAAATTTGAGGAAACAACTAATCTTTCAACTTTACAAACCATTAATCAAGATAAAGATTTTGTCGATCGATTGCCACAGTTTTAATAATGTGCAGCATTTGCTACATTTAATAAAACACATTACTAAAGTATTCTCATAACGTATTCTCGTATCGTACTCTCATTCATTCTCTGTTGCAAAATGTTTAGTTATTCTGAGAGATTTCAAAATTGCTCAGTGCATAAATAGATTTTTCCGATGATGAAATGCAGTGCAGTGAAATCAGTATGATGTATCTTAATATGCGTATACATATAAGCTTATTTAACTAATATTTCACTTATGATTTATGAAAAGGTTGGAGCAAAGGTTCATTGTGAATTAAAATGATAATTTTTCGATTTATAAGGATTTATAATTTGTCGTCACTTTTGTATTATCCGCATGCCAAATTCTAATCGACAAGATTTTATATTATGTATCCATTCATTATATATTATATATTGCATATTCATCAATTAAAATAAATGCTTTTTTTTTCGCGCGAAACTATTCTTCTTTTCTCCCTTGTGAATAATCATCTTTATAAAATAATTAGCAGAAAATCTGCGTTCCTTTTTAAATATATTTTGAGTAAATAGGGGTCAATAACTTTCGAATTTGAATACAAGGAGCTTAACTTTGTATTTGTTTAACCTCCTTGGTTGGACAAAAAACTCAAAACAGCTACTATGAAATGATTTCTGTTAATTTTTCGACAGACGATTTTTAACTTTCTAAAATAAAATGAGTCCTATGAAGCTTAAGTATGTGAAAAATAAGTTTTTATTTCTTCAAACACGTAATTCAATGACAATATTGGTCACACAATCTATCAAAATAAAAGTTAATTCCAAATCTCCAATTTCAGTTTGAAAATGACATAAAAAAATTCCCTTTTCTCCAAAAATGGAGTAATGTAGTTGCATCATTACAGAAATGTCATTAAAAATTAAAAAAAAAATTAATGTCTCAGAAACAAATTCTAATTTTAAAATCCTCAGATCTTATATGACATCCTCGGATCCAGGCGGATAACCTGTGTTAATTTGATCGCCCAATGTTCCATATTCTAGGAGGGGTAGCTGTGGAATTCAAACGGACAGGTAGATTTTAATATAATCTAAATATAATAAAACACAGTGTGTTTATTCCGGTACGAACCTATCAGTGTATAAAAATTCATATTTATTGTGACGTCACGAGAATAGAGTCTATTTGGTTAATTTTATCTTTATGTATTATAGCTTTATGGATACCTTTTTTCATTACAATTAAATAGAAAATATATTTTTATTTGAATTCATGGTGGTTAAGCATAAAAGTGCGTGTGAAAAGTTCGCGCCGGTGAAAATGATGTTATGATGTACTTGAAATGGATATTTACATTGATAAAACTAAAAAAAAATTGATATAATTGTGCCAAAATGACGTAATTTTTCCTGATTTCTCAATTGTTAACTATAAAGATTAGAATTGGTGCTTTTATTGATTTTATTGTATACCTTGATTACATGTTAGCGATTGCTTTTTTTTTAAAACTAAATCATACGTAAGATGAATTAATTTTTTTAATAAAGAATTCAGAAAAGTAGAGGATTTCAGGAAAAATTAAATTATTAAGAGCAGTGTTTACGTAGAAAAAAAACTTGAAACGATTACGGAACATTAACTTAATTTGCACTTAATACAATATAAATATTTCAGCGTTTGTTTCTAGCTAATATGCCATAACAAAATTAAGACGACATAATAAAACACAAATTAGAACTATATCTATATCTATTTCCTTTTAATAACTAAGAAAGATCTGTATTTCTCTTTTGTTCTGTCATCTTATTTACATAAAAATTACATTAAAATATATTTGTTAAGATTCCAGAGGATCTGAACTTAACGTTTCAGGTAAGTTTTTTTTATTGTCGATGAATAGTATGTAAACATGTTTATATTTCGTAGAGCACAAATCAGTAAGTAAAAGTTATTTGTACTGATATTGCATTAAATATATAATCTGTTTCCTTTTACTAATTAAGATAGACCTGCAATTTCTCCTGTTTTGCCATCTTATTTACATTAGATTACAAATTTGTTGTTAAAATCTCAAAAGCCCATGCATTAATCAAGCCCTGAACTCAACGTACCATGTGAGTTTTCCTTATTGTCGATGAATAGCACATGGATATTTTTATCAATTATTTAAAATTTTCAGTGACAACCACGATTTCTACCCACCGCCCTAGCACAGGCATTTACACTAGAAGATTACTATTTAACTCTTATCCCCCGAAAAATTTTAACATGAGAAAAAAGAGGCCTTTTTTAATTATTGAGAAATTAATTTAAAAGGTTATTACCATCCACTGCCTCTCCCCTCTACAGAAAACTTCTATCAGGTCTAATTCTGAACCCCCTTTGGTTTTCCCATTTCACGCCCCTTAGGAAAACTAAGGGGCGTTCTCTCAAAAATTTTCCGCTATACGTAGGGTTTTTGTCGATCATAACTCGCCTCCTTATTTGTCCGATCTGGACAATTCTTTTTCTACATACATATACTTTGTACCCTTATAACCATCGTTATTACTTTAGACCCCCGTCCATTTTCTAATTACTACTTAACTCCTACTCCCTTTTAAAATTTTAAACTCGCGAGACAGGTGTGCTTCTCTCTCATTTAATTATGCCTTTACAAGGAATCCCTCCCCTTCCTTCTCTAATATTGAATAATATAGTACGTTAAAAGACAATGCCCTTTTCCCAATTATTACTTAATCCTTTGTTCTTAATTCTCGCCATGAGAAAGAAGATGTCCTTTTTTTCTCATTTTAATTATTAATTTATAAGGAATATTTTCCCCTTTTGTAATTTTGAACTATCGAACAATAATAGACACTTGCTCATTTTCCAATTATAGCCTAACCCTTAACTTCCTTTTAAATTTCCATTTGAGAGAAAAGTTGTACTTCTTTAATTAAACTGTTTTCTTACTTGAAAATTAGTTTGGGTTTGATATAATCAATCCTGCTGCTGGGCCGAGCCTGGCGGCATGGATCACTTTTTTACACAATATTCTCCCCCCCCCCCCTCTTTTTTTTTACTCTCTAACAAGGCTTCAAGTTTCTATGACCATTTTCTAATAATTAATTGATTTTTAATATTTCTAAATATTATACTATTGTTCTTGCTTATTGTAGTGTGTTGGTTCAAAATGTTGAATATCATGATGCCATTTTTTAAATTTTCAGTTTACTCTTGTTTTGTGTTAGCACAAATTGTTCAGAGTTTAAGTGCCAGTACTTTAGGTGCCAGTACAGGTGTGTGCAAAGTAAGTACGCTGGAACTTATGAAAATGAAGCGGTTCGATGTGTAAATTTGTAAATACTGACTATTATGTTAGAAATATGTCTATTATATTGAAATATAGTATATAATTATAAACCTTTCCCTTATACTATGTCGTATACTAATATAAAGGCAAACACTGTCCATTTTCCAATCACCACTTAATCCTTATACTTCTTTAAAATTTTAACATGAGACCTTTTTTTTAACCTTTTTTTTCAATTATTAAAATTTATTTTAGAAGGTAATTTTCCTCCCTCCTCTCTAATCTCTTGATATATAGCATAATAACAGACTCATTTTCTAACCACTATATAACCCTTGTCTTCCTTTTGAAATATCATATGAGAAAAAAGATGTATCTTTCCGCTTAAGTTTTTTATTATTCTATATGATAAAATCCCCCCCCCCCCCCGCCCTTCTAATTTTGTATAATAGTCTATTTAAATACTGTCTGTTTTCCAAATAATACTTAACCTTTATTTACCCATTGAATTCTAACATGAAGAAGAAGATGCCCTTCTATTCCAATTATTTATTACATTACATGGGACACTATCCCCTTCCCCTTTAAAATTTTGCATAATGGGATAATATTAGACATTGTCCATTTTTCAATTACTATTAACATGAGAAAAACGATGTTCTTCTTTTCCATTTATTCAGTATTACAGGATTCAACTTTCCCCCCACCTTCAAGAGTTAAGAAATTATTTAGTTTAACATTGTCTCCATTATTAATATCATCTACTATTTAAACATTAATTTACATTAATAACTTAGCACTTGCTTTAATCCTATGTTTTGCTACTTGAAATTTGGCCAGTCTTTTGATTTCCTGTTATATTGTTTGGTATGTTATTCTGAAAATATTTTGTCCACATTGATATTTGCGTTTTACTACATTGATATGTGCTAAATGATTATGTAACTTGTTACTTTTAGTTTCTTTTTACTTCTGTCATTGGACCGATTTATTTTCATACCATTTCCCCCATTATATCTTCTCTTTTTAAAATGTAGTTATTTCTTCCTTTTTTTCTCTCCCACAATTTTAAGCATAGTCTTTATTTTTGTCATTTTCGGAAGCCTGGGTTCTGATTTTTGCTTTTACCTTTCCTGTAGCATACTATTCCACATTTTCTTTCATAGAGATGAGACTCTTGGCTCTTGCCGACTGATTTACTTGCCTCCTGATTTCATCTTACAGTATGCCTGATTCAGTTAATTTTTACAACAAAAGAACATTATCTAATCTCAGATATAATCCATGATGCCATTAACACTCTTAGATACACCTGTTCATGCTACATGCCTATACCCAAAGATTTTTTACAAAACTTAGTACCTCCCAAATTGAGCTAGCACAGGTTAAAGAAATCGACACTTCAAGTCAGAGTAGATTACAATCTCTGCAGCCCAAATTTTACAACCTAAATTCACAACTACAAGCAAAACAAGCTCTTTCTATTATATATCATCTTATTTTTAAAGACCTTAATGACGTCATTTCAGTTATGGTAGAGACTCTACAGTCAAAGATAGATAGTTTAACCAATGCGAAGGCTGCGTTTGCAGAGGCATTGTAGACCAACACAAATCTCCTGTTATCGATGGATAGCACTCTACAATCAATAAATAACACATCTCAACAATCTTGGTTACATATTTCGGCTTCAATTTCCTCAAATTATGTTAAACTCATCATTGCTAAACATTTTCTCAATCAAATGACTTTCGCATCCTTCGACCTCACTCTTCCAAAATATAATAACTGGCTTTTTACACCCCGTCCAATCTTAAAGATATTTATAGATTCAGATCCTCTCTTCATAGGTTAAACCAGGGATCGGCAACCTATGACCCGCGGGTCACCGAGCGACCCATTTCATAATTTCAAGTAACCCACTTGAGTTCCGAAAAAAGTATAACAAAAATAACATTCTACTGAAAAAATATTTCGAGTTTATTTTGGAATTTAAAAAAAGTTTAATTTTAATTCAGAAATTCTAAACTATTAAATAACATAACAGAAAATTGCACTTATTTGTTATAATGCATATATGTTTGCATCAGGGGAGCCATTGAAGAGAAAGTAAACTTTCTTTCAGTTATGTTTTCTTTTATAATAATTATAATTTATTTTTTGTGTTTAAAGTTTAAAAAGGCACATGATGATTATTTCCTCAAAAAAATTTATCTTATTATTCACCGAAAAAAAGACTGTTTTAAAATGAAAATACCACTGACCCGAAACGTCTTTTTAATACACATATTTTGGTTGATTGTGACCCGCAGCCGAGAAAGGTTGCCAACCCCTGGGTTAAACCAACATAGGGTTGAGTATCACCACACACATATATTTACAGATGTTACAACTGCCTGCAAGTTGGCCACCTGACAAAAATCTGCCCAAACACTGCGCGCTGTGCCAATTGTGTTTCGGAGCATACGGACAAGAACTACTCAATATCTCTTTCGTGCATCAACTGTACTACCTCTAACCATCTTCATAGAATTGTCTTTGACGCTACACTTAAATCCTCGGATTCAAAATGTCCTTTCTTCAGACAAGTCTATTCAAAGGACGATCTCGCCTAAATATTAAGTTCCAGCCTTAAGTCAATCTAATTTCAATCAGCATATCCAGACTCTCTTTTGGAACAATATTCTTCGCCTCCTCCACAATGGCTCTCCTGGTGGTATTATCCTCAACCACCAGGGCTGCTCCCTGTGTGATACAGCTCGTACGTATTCATGCTCAGCGTATCAGCCTTCAATGTGCTTTTATTATGACTTCTATCGCTTAATTGTCATTGATTATTTTTGTGCTCATCGGTTTTTTGTATTGCCGCGTTTCATTTTTACTTTAAAATATTAATTTGCCATTTTTATGCTTATCGCCTATTCGTCATCTTTCGTCGTTTTCAAGTATTCATCTGTCATCATTGTGCTCGCGGATTCCTGCGTTGTCAACAGCTAAGCTTCTACTAACCAGCCTTTTCTAATATCGCCAATGTTCGGAGCTCTCTTGTAAATATCTTCTTCTGATATGCAACATCTTATTTCTGTTTACCGCCCTTTGTCGCGTTTACGGCGGTGTAAGTCTTGCTGACTTTAATCTGTAACACTCTGGAAACATATATTCTGCCGTTTATTGTTGCGTTTACGGCGGCGCAAGTTTTTTATGTCTTTTGTCTGTAACCCTCTGAAATTTTAAATAAACGTCCTGGACCGTCCGCATGTTGGGGGCATCGGTACATGCCTTCCACTGAAGGTGGGCACAAATGCTTCGTTCCGTCGAAGTTTCACCTAGCGAGTCTCCGCGTGCCGGGGGAGCCGCTAAACCCTAAAGACTAGCTTTTTCCTGGTCTGTTTGCCCAGGTTTCCCTTAGGCTTTCAAGTTCAATTTTAATTGATTTCAGTGCTCAAATTTACGCTGTAGCGCATTGGAGCTCATATCCGATACTTCAGTGATTGTTTAAGTATTAGCTGGAGCCCATCGAAGCTTATCAATACCGCCCACCGAGGCTGATCGGAGTATCCTTGATTCGTAATTAAGGCCAAACAATTAGGATGAATTAGATTAGCATTTAGAACCTAAGATGTCCCAAATGAAAACAACTAGTTCACCATAAATATCACCTCTAAAGGACAAATAAAATCTCAGCGACAGAAAGCTCTGTGAAAGAAAATGTTTGAGCACAAGATCGTTAAAAAACATAGAAGTTGAAAACATTCATAGCGACTAGAATAAAGAGAAGATTACCGAGTATTAATATTAGATTATTATCGAAGATTATCAATATCTACCCAAAGAAAAAAAAAGAGAAGAAATTATGATGGTATTTCTAGAACTGTATATCACTTTGTGGAGCATAACTAAGCATTTTATGAATTATAAAAATAGATTTTCAAATTCGAAACTTACAAAAATGTATGAATTAACGAGAATGGAGAGAGGGAAAGGATACGCTACGGTAGTTAGCACTGCAGAATATTAGGGTTCCTGTCCTTTTTAAAGAAATTAAGCCCGGATTCATATAACAACATAGTTTTTCAATAACTGAAATAATATTGAGAAGTAACACGAGACAATTTTCGTAATCGAAATACACAACAAAACAATAGTCGCTACAGCAAATGGATTTTTTGTCTCTTCATTATCAGAGTGACTTTGTTATAAATGATACATTTTTACGCAGATTGAAAGTAATAAACAATTTTGTCGATTAACAAAGAAATTTCTACTGGCAATTTGCATATAAATTTTAAAGAAAACTTTCCATATATCGATTTTTTGATGAACAAACGTTTATGCATTATGAAATTTTAAGAAACTCATCTCTATAAATAGAAATTTTCTAGGAATTGATTTACTTCGGAGACATAATACATGGAAATCTAGCTATGTGTTATTCACGGTATACTTTATTTAAAGAATATGTCTTTGTCAAATATGTTGAAAATTTTGTTTATCTTTCTCCTATCTGTTCGTACTGCATTGCATAACATTTGGTATATGTCCATCAATTCCAATTGATAGAATATACAGGGCACTAGGGCAGGACGATATCAGAAATTTAATATCGCAAAATATCTGTTGCTAATATCAGTTATTGCTGATATATCGCGACACTAATTTAAATGAGGGGGGGGGGAGAGTAAGAGCATTTGATGTTTTTTAAAGATAAATGATATAGTATCAGCAATTTAAACACAAAACTTAGTTGAATGCAATGAATTAAATTTTTTATATCTATTTGTTCATAGAAGATATTTATTTTTCATATTTTTTAAAACAAAATACTTAAAAGAAAATAAACTAGTTGTTTAATAACTATTTGCATTAGCATTTCTTTCATAAAGATTTTCTTTAAAGATACTATTTCCTCTATTCTTCTCATTTTATTCTATTAATATTTTTGTTTTAAGTCTCATTTTCATCAGTATGATATGATTAAATAGATGATTAAAAAGCACATTTAATAAAATGAAATTAATAATTGTCCACATAAAAAATGTATGTAATTTTCGTTTCATAGAATTTAATTATTGGTTAAAAATATCAAACTTTGCTTTACTTGGTTCAAATAGAGTTGTATTTTGAGAAGCTTACGATTTACTACAGAATTTAATCATGGCAACCATGCATTTTTTTGCCTTAATTATTATATAACATTGTTTAAATTATTTAATGCATCTCTTATTGAAGAAAAAAAGTCTTCTTCGCTGAATAACTGACAGATATTTCCCTTTTCCCCGTTCAGAAATTATTTAATTTCCGAATAAAATCCACAAGAATAAGCATTAAGTTAAATTTCGATAACCTAGTGAAATTCACCGAAAAAAATTTCAATGTATTTAAAGTGCCTTTTTTATGAACGGGGCAACCGAAAAAGACACTAATTTTAAGCGCAGATATAAATTCTTTCCGAATCCATGAAACCGCATTCCAACAAGCAATATCAAATATGCGCAATAACCAACACATATTCAAGCTCATCTTATTGGACAGGACATATCAATAGCCGAGAGTTATCCCAATATGTTTGGATCAATCACAGCAGCCAAACAAGGAACGCGTGATTAGTGTTATTCAGAAGCGAAAGTATTATACAGTATTTATCTCTAACTTTGTGGTTTGCAAAGATTGAATGTATTGGGATATACTGGAATATTCTTTACTTTGAGATATGATAGAGAGATGATCAGTGGTGGTGGTGGATTTTCTGTTTTGGATGAAGCAGGACAGTGAATAAATAAACGGATCGGATGAAAGAAGGATTGAAGGAAATATTGGTAATCAAAATTGATTAAGGGATGGACCAATCCTCCCGATGAGACACTTCGTGCCGCAGTCAATGACGTCCCAAAACGGCTACGGGCATGCATCAAAGAAAAAAGTGGATACTTTGAGAGCTAATCTGCTTTTCCATTATTTACGTGTTAAATTTATTATATTTTGCTGTTTTTCGGGGCTCGAAATCGCGGTAATCGTAAAACAATATGATTGTTATTGGGATATATAGGCTGAGTCAAAGTTTAGATATCGTTATTGTGACATTTGCACCTCAGTTGGAAGAGTTTCAACCATGGATTATTTAATTTTAACCAATTATTCTAATTGGTAAATACATCATATGCGTTACAATTTTCCCACTGGGATTAAAATCACCCAGTTTGAAAATTACAACTCATATGATTTATTTACCATTTAGAATAATTGTGTTAAAATTAATCTAGTGTATTTACGTATCTAGCGTTTACTAGAGTTCCATTACCTGCGATTTATTCTGTTGAGCTGATTCATATATCAGACCAGATGCTATGATCAATAAGGTTAACTGGGTTAGGCCCTCCAGATTCGACCGGGATGGCTCAGTTGGCAGAGCATTGGCAGCTACAGCCAAGAGTTCCCTGGTTCGAATCCTGGCCCGGACATTTTTCATCCAGTTGTAAAATTATAACTCATAGATTATTTATCAGCAAGATGGAACATCCTCTCACTAGGGTTCCACAGTTTCCGAGTTCCTAGATGAAAAATTTCTGGACTGGTGGATTGGAAGAGATGGACCAACACCATGGCCTCCATGTCATCCTGATTTTACTCCTCTTGATTTTTTCTTTTGGGGCTATATCAAGGACAGAGCCTTTGCCACACCAGTTCGTGACGTTGAAGAATTGAAGGATATTACAAAAGATGTTGTGTGTACTTGTTACAGAAGACATGTTAGCGAACACTTGGCGAGAACTAGAATATAGCGTTGACATTCCCTGATCTACCAAAGGTGAACACACGTTGAAATTGCATGAATTATGTGATCTTATTAAAACATTTATAACAATATTTAGAATGTATCCAAACAACCATATGTCTAATTACAGGGTGCAGAAAAAGTTTTGGATGGCTCAATCAACAATACTATCAGCCTACATTTTTATTTTCTTATTACAGCCTATTTACTATAGCCTTTTGCTCAAAAACACTTTTCTGGACAAAATTGGGTGTTTCAACAATATGATATAGAATCATATATATTTTATGTTTTATTCTAAAATTAGTTTTCCTATCTTAAAGTTTCTCTATGTGAATTAATTTCTGTATTCAAAACCTTTTTATTATTTAATCCGAAAAGCAATAATTTCTTCCTAGCTAAAAATGTTCCCAGATATTTCTTCGTAACATTAAATGTACGTTACTCTCCTGTGGTTTCAAGTCGAATATTAATGTACTGCAGATGACCTTAACATATGTTGTTTGTCTTTCTTCGTGTCTTGTGTTAAATGCAGGCGCCGTTTTCATAATTTGACTGCTGCAAAAATATGCACTATGAACTCTTTTCGTTAGATTCTAATAACACAT
Source organism: Maratus michaelseni (assembly GCA_963931845.1). Classification (NCBI taxonomy): domain Eukaryota; kingdom Metazoa; phylum Arthropoda; class Arachnida; order Araneae; family Salticidae; genus Maratus; species Maratus michaelseni. Next base: position 59,565,263 of record OZ007594.1, read on the forward strand.
GTCTGGCTTTCCCAAAACAACCTCGCGTTGTCGGTTTAAAATCAACAAAATTGATAAAGCGTCAATTTATAGTGTGCTTTATTTTACTCATTCAAAATTCTTAATATTGGTTTATCCATAACTGTCAAAAGTTTGACGGTTTTGAGCCTGGCTAGAAATGTAAGGATTGGCATGTTACATCTAATGTGTTGGCGATAATGAATCTGAGAAATTAGATCAGATCTCCTCTCGCTGTTGTCGAATAATGATGGAAGTTTTTGTGGTGTAAGCGAAGGCCACCCTCTGTGTTTTCTTGTGTCGATTGTTCAGATAAAATAAAAAGGGAGTTCCATGGATTTCATCTTGTTTTCATTTAATGCCTCTTGTATGGATTGATTTATGTTTCCAGGAAACGGATTAAATTGCCGTACATCCAATGAGCCATTATACCTCGGCAATGTTTTCAAAAACAATGTCCATTGAATATATCGGGAGTTTACCATAAACAAGATTCTGCACACCAGCCCAATGCACGCGCAAGATTGGCACGCGCAATTGATTGGCTTAGGGCAGAGAACTTTGACTTAAATGTGGCCTTGTGAATCTTATATATTTGAAAATTTCACACATATAGGAAAGATAAATATGTCGCATCAACGTCACGAATCCCTGTATAATTGAATAATAAAAAAATAATCTGCCAATTTTCTGGGTTTTATTTTCCAAGTTAATAAACATACTTGAACCAGAAATTATATTTAGTATAAGAAATCAAACTGAAATCTGATGACTACCACGTCGAAATAAGACACAATTAATCAAGTAAATTTTCTAGTTCAAAGTACTTTTATTTCACTTGAAAACGTTAGCAAGTATGCATTTGAGTGACAACTATTCTCAAAACATTGCTTGAAAATAAAGGAATGCAGCTGTTATTTCACCTTTTTAACTGCTCGAATTACTTTTTCCAATATTTCTACGTTGTTTCTATTTGCATGTATATTTAAATAAATAAATAAGAAAACATTTTAAACATCTTGTCACTGGTTTTATGATCTGGTAAAGAAGTTTATACCCTTTCCAAATCTCTGAAATTCTAATTTATCTCATTCTGTATAGAAAAATACACTAGTGTGCAAAACTTAAGCAACAAACACAAAATGCTAATTTCTGAACACGTGAGTACTCAAAAGGAAATTCTATGAACAGCAAGTGTCGAAAATAGGTACTACCCTAATAGCACAGGCAGTGGATGTGAAGTCTTCTTGACATCACAAATGGTCACAATTGTCACAGTCACTACAATCAACTGAAATGTGATATCTTTCATTCGTCTCATTTTTACTCTCATTTTAACACTCCGCTGAACAGTCACCATGACTGCTGCTCTTTGACGAGTCACCAGGTGACTTTACAATGAAGTCATCTTGTGACTCTCATGTGACTGTCATTTTGACATTCCATTGTAAAGTCATCATGACAGCTGTTCTGTGACGAGTTCCCAAGTGATAGAAAATGAAATCATCTGGTTGACTTTTCACAAAGGAGTGCAATGATGACTTCACAATAGAGTGTCGATCACCGGAAAGTCACCATGCGACTTCATTGTGACATTATTTAGCGACTCATCACAACGCAATGCTCACAATGACTTCAAAGTTCAATCTTCAACTGACAATGACATGAGAATCACAAGGTGACATCATTGTAATGTCACCTGGTAACCTTCACAAAGAGACAGTCACAGTGACTTTTCAGTGTTAACAATCATTTGAGAGTAATAATGAGACAGTGAAATATCCATATTTTGATTCACCGTAGTGATTGTGACACTTCTAACCATGTGTTACGTCAAGGGGACTTCACATCGACTGGCCGTGCTGTTAGGGTAGTACCTCTTTTCTACACTTGCTCTTTATAGAATTTCTTTTTGAGTACTCACGTGTTCAGAAATTAGCATTTTGTGTTTGTTGCTTAAGTTTTGCACACCAGTGTATATAAACCAAGCAAAATGATTTCTCATCGTGGAAAATTTTAATGTTCTACCGCTTCCAGTCTTCTTCTATGGAGCCGCAATTGATCAGCTGGCTTAAATAAATTATATATATAAATATATATAAATATATAAGAAAAAAATACCCTGTAAAGCCACCTATTTTCAAATACCTATTATTATAGCTCCATTCTTTCTATAATATTATATACATCTATACGCATATGTTTGAATTTGAATGCATAATAAATACTACACCAATCGGAAAATTTCCAGATTTACATATATGACAAATTATTAGTAAAGTGACATACTAACTAAATCTGGAGTTTGTTTTTATAAATGCTTCTTTAAATCTCAAAAATATATTGTTTTCTGAAGTTTCTAAAGATAAAGAACGCTTTTCGGAATCATGGGTAGATCGGAAGAAGTTTTTGTATAATTTCGTTCGCGGTTATATTACAGTTTCGTAAAGTAAGAAACATTTGTGTTTTTTACACTGCGTAATTAAAATTTGACAATAAGGCAATTCTTTTCCATTCTTATTTTTAAACGTTTGATATACGAGAATCTATGATACACGAAACAAAAATTTGTGAAAGTTTGGCCTGCATATACTGTGCGACATGCATATACTGTGGTATTTAAAAATTTTAAATATGCTAATATATAAAAACAAATTTAAAATAAGCAAAATATAAAAACAAAACTTACTTGTAAATGTGTCGTTGAACTGAAGTCTTTGATGCCCTGAGAATTAGCTGAAAAGGAAACAAACAAATAAATAAATTTAGAAATATACAAAAAGTAGAAAAAAATATGTTTTTCTTTTGAAAAAAATTATTTTTCACGAACATTCATTACTTCTCAAAAAAATATATTTTCATTACAAAAATGTATTTTATTAAAAATGTATACCTGGTACTTTTCCGTTATACCCCAACACCAGCGTTGCCAAGCAGTAGTTGGCGCCAAAAGAAACATTTAAAAACAATTAACAATGTTGGTGCGAAAATATGACATTTAAAAATTACATAGTTTCACGAGTTATTTTATTATGTCAATATAAATATATACAAAATAAAGAGCAAATAATTATTATACAATAAAATAATAAGCTAAAATTCAATTTAAACTGTCACTTTTTTTTGCACGGTTTGCAATAAATATCTTTTGCACGGTCAGGGTTGAAATAAATGGCGCATACATTAATTAGCATACATTCATAAGTAGATAATTAATAATTAATTAGCATACATTTTGTCTTGGTGTTGGTATAACTAAAAAGTGCCGTATATCTTATTATAGTGAATAATTAAGGATTAGAAATTACTAAGAAACCTAAACATAAATACAGTTGCGTCTTGGGATTTTCGAAACTCATAATTTTATACTGTGACGTAATCGATTGTTGAATTCATAAAAGTTATGAATAATCTATCAAAATTTCAATGAATTCTACATGTTTCTTATATGTGTATACAAATTGTTACTTTTTCCTTTAATTTTATTTATGTTTAAAATAATGACATTAACTCTCGTTTAATGGATCATTTTGTAACTAAAAATGTTCAGATATGATAAAACGTTTTAAACTATAATTTAATATTTTTTCAAGCAAAAGAATATATTCTTTTGTGCAGTATGGATAAATGTTTCACTCACCCTTTCACATCTTCGGGGTAAATGAGTACCAAGCGCGCATAAAAATGAACACATATACACTCATTGTATTCAAATATATAGTTTTTTCATTTGAAAAATATTCAGGACATTTTTTTGAAAAAATAGGTCAACCCAAACACAACACGAAAAAGACAAAACCTCACCCGAAACCGAAACATTTAAAGTCAACACGACCCGAACCCAACACGCGACGGAAAAAAATTAGCGTCAACCGGACACGATCCGAACTGCGATTTCGGCGGGTTCGGGTTAAATCGGGTTTTCCGACACGATGCAGGTCTACTAACTTTAACAATTTCCATAGCATCTGACTTTACAAATTTGAGGAATGGAGCAACATACGTTTTATTTTATGACTTTTTCAGATTAATTATACCTGTACGAATGTTCTGAGTTTGTCAATACTGTCAACAATAAGTCAATAACTCAACAACAACAAAAAATTAAAACAAATAATTTTAACATACAACAAAACCGATTTCAACCGAAGTAGCACAAAATAGTTGAGCTAACGTTTTCTAATTGTTGTCTCACGTTGGTCCACAGTAAGAAATGCCCGCCTTGCCGTATCATTGACCAACGAACCATTTGCCAACAAAGGCCCAAGAGTGGTCCAACCGTTAGCTGCTCAGATGCTCTCGAAATTAGCGAGGTGTCCGTACTTAACATTTCCAAGCCCTTTCCGAAATGTACCAATCCCAACCCTACCATTTCCCAAAGATTTCCGCAAACTACCAATAACAGACCAACAATCTGTGCCATTTGGGAAGGGATTGTTTTTTAATCATATTTGGATTTTTTCGGTAAGTTTTATCTTCGGATACCAAACGGGAATTTATTTTTCCAAGAAACTCAGGAATTATTCATATTTAAATTTTGAAATTCTTCATGTTAAATTCCTTTTTAATCATTGCAAAACAGGCTGCAATGCCGGTAGAGTTTTAAGCAAAACTCTTGGCGGAATAAGTTGTAATTTTGGACTCGCATGTTTCAAGCTTCTAGAATTCGATTTCTGTAAAAAAAAAATCATAGGTTACATTCATATATTTTTTAAACATTAATTTCAATCAATATATATTTTGGAAATTAATATTAGAAAGAAATATGAATTATAACATATGAATTTTTGAACGGAAATCTATTTCTAATAGCTTCAAATATGCGAGTCCAAAATTACAATTCATTCCGCCAAGTAGCTTTCAAGATATGCTTAAAGAACTACTTACATTGCAATTAGTTTTGCAATTATTAATAATGAATTTAGCATTTTAAGTTACAAACATTTTAAATCCAAATATTATGTCAAATTTAGTTGTTAGAATTGAAAATTTTTAATTTTGATACAATTTCATTATGTAGATGACCCCTCAAGAAAATTTCACTATTACAGGATTGTAGAATAAAATGGGCATAATATATAGCTTTGGCGAAAACAGATTTCTTCTGCAATTTCTAGAATTGGAGTAATGACATATAAATAATGGATGAATCGAAATCGTACACCGTCATTAAAATCTATTTCAAATAATTACCTGTGAGCGACAATAATTTAGCCCTAATGTAAGTTTTTGTGAGGGCCTGTGAAATAAGTATAAACATTAAACGAACTATCTTTATTTCTTACCCATCATACGTAGTATAGGGTAAGTCTTGTGATCGTTTTAAAAATAGAAAAAAAAAATCACGGATTTACACGTTTCAGACACTGGAGATTCCGAAAAACATATTTTTAGAAAAAAAAATTTGCCGTCCGTCTGTCTATGTGTCTGTAAACGCTCTACCTCCCGAACAAATTGAGATAGAGACTTGAAATTTGGTATGTACTTAGTATGTAATAATGAGAAGCAGCCTATTGAATTTCAGTAACCTCGATTATCCGGAATTATTTTTTTCGGACTCGCGAACTATTCGTTCTGATAAAAGGTGTATAAAAAATTTCGAAATTGTTTATTTTAAGGAATAAATATAAAAGACAATTAAAAAACATAAATTTTGCATAAAGAATGAAGTCGATCGGGTAATGAGTTGCCGAGATATTTGTAATCCTATTTTCCACATTCTTCGATTTTTCGTGACCCTGTATTTAATTCAAATTTCAATTTAATGATATATTTTAATTCGAAATGAGACGCTTCATCCGACGCAGTAAGCCGTTAGTTAATAGGATTATCATTTTTGGAGTTATAAGGATGTGTATTTCAAGCAATTCAGTAATAGAGCCTTTAAAGTTTAGGAAGTCATCAAGCCACGATTTTATTCGAATTGCAATGCATTTTATAAATAGTTTACACCTGTTTTTTTTTCATATTTTATATTAAGCATATCCATGATGGGTAAGTATTACGGCGGGCCCCCAACGACTAGTTTATATATCGTAAGTATTTAAAGGACAGAGGACATTTGCTTATACGTTTATGAATTTGTCATGATGAATAAAAAAATCTCTGATACTTACAATTGACTGTAGATACACACACGAACACGAAGGAAAATCCTAAAGCTGCTGATTGACTTAGAAACCGGCCTCTTGTAAAACTGGCCATCGAGCCCGATAACCTGGAAATCTAAAAAAGAAAAAAATCACGCGTAAATGAGAATGCTGTTAATTACATAGAATGCTCAGATAATCTTTCAAAACACAATCGTACAAGTTGACATTATCTGATATTCGCAGATTTTAAATTTTACTTTAAGCAAATATGCATTTAAAATAATCCAGTTAACGAAAATAATTCTTCCCTGCAGAAATTAATATAATTTTCTGTATTTCCTTTATAGAAATGTTCCTTTATAGCTCTATAGAAATTTTGTTTCGTTGTGAGGTTAGTTCATATCCCAGTTAACTCCCTATTACTTATTCTATTATTAGATGTGGTATGCTCCCTTTTCATTATTATTCTGAATATTTACCAATAATAATAATTATTATACTAATAATAGTTTTAATAACAATAGTATAATAATAATAATAATAATAATAATAATAATAATAGTAATAATAATAATGATAAATAAATAAATAATAGCTAATAAATATTTCTTTAAGAGTAAATTGATTTAATATACATACACTGACGGAAAAAAAAAATCCCAACACCAAGAAAGACTTGTGTTAGATAAACGAAATTTGGTAGGCGTGTTTATACATCTGAAAGATGACATCGATTCAAATTTCGCCACTCAGAACTTACAAATCAGGTTTGCTTTAAATGCGTGCTGTAAAGTTCGTGAGCGTTATTTATCTTCGAAATTTGACGTATTGAGTTGATGTTAGCCAAGAATGCCTTTAAGAAGACGAAGAAGCCATTATCAATAGCTCACCGAGGTTGAACGAGGTCGTATAATAGGGCTACAAGAAGCTGGAGTTTCTTTCCTCGATATTGCAGAAACACTTGGCCGGAATGTATCCACTGTGAATGATTGTTGGGAGCAGTGGTCAAGGGGTGTTACTGCCTCAAGAAGACCGGGTTCCGGGCCGCCACGTGGCACTACTGAGAGGGAAGACCGCCGTATTCGGCGTACGGCTGTGGTGCATCGTACTGCGTCTGCGGCAGAAATTCGAGCTGCACTTGGTACCACAGTGACACAACGAGCTGTTAGGAATCGGTTACTTCAAGCACAGCTCCGATCCAGGCGCCCTGTAGCGTGCATTCCACTGACTCCAAGCCATTGCCGTTTGCGACGCCAGTGGTGTCAAGCCAGAGCTCATTGGAGAACGGAGTGGAGATCTGTTGTGTTTTCTGATGAAAGCAGGTTCTGCCTTAGTGCCAGTGATGGCCCTGTGTTGGTCATAAGGAGGCCAGGGGAACGCTTGCAACCAAACTGTCTGCGGCCTAGACACACTAGACCGACACCTAGAGTCATGGTCTGGGGAAAAATTTCCTATGACATCAGGAGCACTCTCGTAGTTATCCCAAACACACTGACTGAAAATTTGTACGTCAGTCTAGTAATTCAACCGGGTTGTGCTGCCATTCATGAACAGCATTAAAGGGGGAGTTTTTTAAACAGGATAATGCTCGCCCTCATACCGCTGTTGTAACGCAACGTGCTCTACAGAGTGTCGACATGTTACCTTGGCCTAGAGATCATCAGATCTGTCTCCAATTGAGCACATATGGGATATCATTGGACGACAGCTCCAGCATCATCCACAGCCACCACTGACCGTCGCAGTATTGACACAACAAGTACAACAAGTATGGAACTCCATACCACAAAGTGACATTCGGTACCCGTATGACACAATGCATGCACGTTTGCAGACTTGCATACAAAATTCTGGAGGTTACACCGGCTATTAATGTAACAGCATTTCACATTTGAAATGCATTTTCTTGAACTTAAATTAACCCGTGATCTTGAAAATCTAATCAATTAAACATGTTAACTAGACAAATGCATTGACCAAATTTTATTATTCTACAATAATTTTTTCTTGGTGTTGGGATTTTTCCCCCCCGTCAGTGTAGTTCAATTTCTGTCTTTGATGTATTCTGTTATAAATGTATATTGTACAAATAATAAGTATTATATTGTAAAAATAAAAAGTTTTAATTTTTATAACATAGACATTTAGCAAAAAATTTAAACAAACGGCCACAACTTTTCGTACTTAAGTATATTAGAAAAGCTAAAAATAGTCGTGTTAAGCTGATATTTTATTTATATTCATCCAAATTCTGATGAAATTCATATTTACTAAGTATAAAAATGCAAGCGTTTTGATGGCAAAAATTTTGTTTGACGTTTAAAGAATCTCTAAGTCTTATAGCGTTTTTGTAATATTATATAAAAAATGTTATAAATATGACTTGCTTTTAAAATTCAAATTTTAAATCTAATAAACGAGTAGCTACCCGTTTCACAATGGAAAAAAAAATCCTTCTGTCATACGATTAGCAAACAAAATGTTTGCCTTACCACATGTATTTTCTCCATGACTGTACTTTAGGATTTTATAATGGCACGAATGTCATATACTAAAAAAGTCCTATACTGAATTTTGTGTGTAGGTGGATTTCTGAAGTTATAATCTTTTAAGTTGTTCAACGATATATATTCTCATGGAAAAGCAAGGAGGGTCTATCTTGTGGAATAAAGTAAATCGATTTTTGTTTTTTTACACATTCTTAAAGTTGACATTATTAAATATGGCAACTATTTCATGCTCAAATACCTAGAATTAAGTAAGTTACAACGCGTCAAGCGGTACCTCATAGGCAAAATGTATAAAATTTAAATTTATTTTTGAAGTTGCTTGAAACACGACTTCCCTATTGGGTGATTGATTAAAATTGAGTTAAATGCAGTGTTTCTCTCTCTCTCTCTCTCTCTCTCTCTCTCTCTCTTTTTTTTTTTTAATTTTCTAGAACATTTGAACTTATTTCGCTCGAGCCCAAAAATTTAATTTCCTTGGCACTCTAAACTTATAATAAGTATAAACCTAGAACACATGCCTTTTTAAATTTATTTAATAACACAAATAAGTATCTTCTTCACAGATAAACAAAATAAAATATTTTATTATAGTTTCTAAAGGAAAGATTCTTTAAAATATCTTCTTTCCAAGATAGAATTTTCAGTTGCGCAACGGAATTTATGCATGAAAGAGCAACAAAATAACAGTAATTTTAATGTTAATGTTGATGCTGTGAATTTATCATGTTTGTCTGTAAAATATATGCTTGTTGAACAGGAAAACGTTTACTCGAGAACGGATAGCATCCGAAAAACCGATATTTGTTTAAAAAAACTGATTAATGCCAAAAAAAAAAAAAAAAAAAAAAAAACTGCTGGAAAACGTTTCCGAAAATCAATGGTAGCAAAATAAACTTTGTTTTTATAAATTCTTTATGCCCAATAGTTTTTCTCTGGCAGGAAATGTTTTTCTGATGTGGTCACTCTAATGTTATGTTTTATATTAAACACTCGATTTGAAAACAAAGCTGAATTTATTGTAGTGAATGCATTTTGTAGACAGTGTCTCAGTTTTCTGAAGATAAAGAAAGCTTTTCGAAATTGTGGCTAACTCGGAAGAGGTTATTGTATATTTTCGTTCGTGGTCATATTACATTTTCGTAGATTAAGAAACATCTGCCTTTTTTCACATTGTATGGGAATGACCTACAGAAAATTTGAAAGTACACTGTAAAAAATGACCAATGTTTCTTATTTTATGAAAATATACTATAACCACGAACGAAAATATAATATAATCTTCTGAGTTATCCGAAATTCTGAAAAGCGTGCTTCATTGTCTTTTGAATCCCCAGAATCCAATACATTTCCAAAATTTAAAGAATTATTTATAAAAACAAAGTATTTTTCGCTGCCCGTATTTTTCCGAAGGTTTTTTATGGTGTATTAATTAGTGTCCTCAGCCTGGAATATCTGTTTTTCGAATGTCATCCATTCTCAAGTAAACGTTTTCAGCCGCATAAGTTAATTTATACACGAAAAAGTAAAGAAATAATCTTAATTTTAATGTTATTGTAACGCTGTTAATTTTGCATGTTTGTCTGTTAAACAACTTTTTTGAGCATGAAAATGTTTACTTGAGAATGGATAGCATTCGAAAAACAGGTATTCCAGGCTGAAGACACTAATTAATACACTATAAAACGCCTTCGGAAACGTTTCTGAAAAATACGGGCAGCGAAAAATACTTTGTTTTTATAAATAATTCTTTAAATTTTGGAAATGTATTGGTTTCTGGGGATTCAAAAGACAATGGAACATGCTATTCGTAATTTCGGATAACTCAGAAGATTATATTATATTTTCGTTCGTGGTTATAGTATATTTTCATAAAATAAGAAACATTGGTCATTTTTTACAGTGTAGTCATAATTAACTAAATTATGTGTGTTTTAAAGATTTTTATTATCTTCATGGGTGTTACGGGTAATGGTTAATACGAGTACTTTTATAATTCTCTTCCTTCACGTAAATCGAGTTCGATTGTATATTTATATTCACTGCACTTCAAAGAAGATTCATTGTTGTATTTATAGAGCAAGTCGCCAAATAAAGTATTATTTTGGTCACGAATCACGTGATTGTCCGCCATTATGAAAGTATTAATAATTATTCGTGATGAAAACAATTAAGTTATGAGAGTTTGTAGTATTTTGTTTCATGACACAATAATTACGTATGATTGAAAAGAAGACGAATGCAATTTCTCATTCAATTTCTAAAAGTAACCGATGCAAAACCTCGTTATTATTTAAAAAAATAGCTCTTTGGTTTCCAAAAATATAAATCTGATTATAAAAAGCCGCAATTTAAAATGCAGTTATGTCTTTGACATGTTATTTTTGGAGTAGCTATTTAAATGAATGTATATATATGTATAAAAAAAGCGCCTTGATGACATGATTTTATTTATACTACAGAATGATTAAGGTTAATATATGCTTTTATTTTTTTAACCCTTTATGCCCCCAAATTATGAACCAAGAAATTGCCCCACCTCAATAATTATCTTCCTTCGTATTTGAAAATACATTAAAAAATTATATAATAACTAGCAGGTTTTGCCCACTATGCTGGTCAGTTTCTCCAAATGAGCATTGAATCAAATGAAATACATCGGTGAATATGGCCTTGCGTTTAAAGCAATAGGGACTGTTACCTTGAATGTCCTCCCGCACTGCTGAAAACGATGCGAATGCCATTGCGCTATTATATTTTCTAGTACTAAATACAAATTTAAGGAAAAACATTAAGTGCCTTAAAAAAGTTAATAGGATAATAAAAGAAATTACGAGGGAAAGTCATTAAATAAGTCACAAAAGATAATTAAATATTAACTTACAATGATATTCACTTCAAAACTATTTTTATTTCTCAACATATTCTCCACCCATATTTATGCACTTATATCACCGTTTCATCAGTGCCCCAACACCAGCTGCATCAAATTCTTTGGGTTGCTGTCTCAGCCACATTAGGACTTCAAGTTGAAACTTTTCATCATCTGTGAACATCATCTTGCTTTCCAAGATGGTTTTTTAGTGGACTAAATAGATGAAAATCGCTTTGGGTTAAGTCGAAGCTGTATGGTGGATGTTGAAGAAGTTGCCAACCAAACTTTTGAATTGTCTGCTGTGTTCAACTGGAAGTCCTAATGTGCAACCCAAAAAATGTTATGATGCAGCTGGTGCTTTTTCATCATTTGTGAACATCATCTTTCAACTTCTTCAACATCCACCATACAGCTTCGACTTAGTCCCAAGCGATTTTCATCTGTTCAGCCCACTAAAACACCATCTTGGAAGCAAGATGATGTTCACAGATGATGAAAAGGTTCAACTTGAAGTCCTAATGTGACTGAGACAGCAACCCAAAGAATTTGATGCAGCTGGTGTTGGGGCACTGATGAAACGGTGATATAAGTGCATAAATATGGGTGGAGAATATGTTGAGAAATAGAAATAGTTTTGAAGCGAATATCATTGTAAGTTATTATTTAATTATCTTTTGTGACTTATTTAATTACTTTCCCTCGTAAAAGCTTTATTATTTTGAATTTACTTTTTTTAGTATTTGCTTTATGTCAAAATATTTCCAGATGACTAATATTTCATAGCCTTTAAAATTTTTAATTTAATGGTTGTTTAATATATATAAAAAAAATGATGCCAGATTAACTGCATTGCTTAATAAAGCATTATCATTCATTTGATACAAATATTTCTTAGTGAGAGTTCAATGTAAGATTTCCCACTAACATATCACCAAATAAATAAATAAATTTACATGTGCTGGGTCCCTAAAGGAACTGGGAGCTAAAAGCAAATTGCCTACCGTTGCCCCCATCCCCCCCCCCCTTCAATGTGGCTATGCCTGCAATATAGTTATTTGAATTTAAATTCAGTACCATAATGTGCTAATAATAAAACTCTATGAAATATTCAAATAAAGCCTTCATATTACCTGCTTGAGAAGCAGTTTTCATTTTCCTTCAAAATACCTGAAGAATAATTATGAAAATCTACTAAGACATTGAAAGCAATTTAGAGGTCATAAACTGGCTGAAATAAACCTGTTTGAAACCGTTAAAAAAATTATGTAATTTTCTTAGGGGCGCCTGTAGTTAACATAAGTTAATATATATCTGAAATAAGATTAAAGTTTAAAACAATATAATAAACATATTACCATAGGAGAAATTTTTAATTATTAAAATTCCTTTGTTTACATTTAAAGGTACAGTGCGGACTACAGGGGTTCGATTACAACGTGATAGATTAATAACTCACTACACTACTATACAGGATGTCCCATCAAGACCACTCAAACTCTGCACAGCCAGATTCCTCTATTGGAGTATATAAAGAATGCCCAGAAAACTATACCTCTACGACCCACAGTTTTCGAGAAAAATGCAAAGAAAAGTATGACGTCATATTCGGTGCAAGAAAAAAAAAAACTTTTTTGGAAACAGGAACATTGGTATATTCACAAATGAAATACATTATCACCATGGGAAGATTAAAATTAGTTACTAGATGTAGCCCTTTAAATACGATTCAAACGATGGTGTAATGTCGCTCCACGGCACGCGCATACATGCCTCGATATGCGCGGTGGTTATTTTTCGCATCTTCGTCTGCAAACATATGCAAATACCGATGTTCATGCTTCCAATAAAGTTTTTATTTCTTGCTCCAGATATGACGTCATATACTTTTCTTTCGCATTTTTCTCGAAAACTATGGGTCGTAGAGGTATAGTTCTCTGGGCATTCATGATGTACTCCAATAGAGGAATCTAGATGTGCAGATTTTGGGCGGTCTGGATGGGACACTCTGTATAAAGAGGTATTTATACGACTTCTTCACTTAAAATTTACTTTTTAACTGCTATCCATGCTGTAAACTATAAAGCACCAGTTTCCACATGAACACCGAAATGAAGCAGCGTATAATGTGATCAGTAGTTCGGCGAGCGACCACCTAGGAACACTGAGCTTCTATTAGTTTCCTTGTAGACGTCCATACACCTGGACGTAAAACCAGTGGTACAGTACTCTTGCTGATGTAGGTGGGAGGGAGGTACCGAGCTGGGAAATTCTCCTTCCGGTAAGAATCAATATTGTGGAGAAACTTCTAGGCCAAAAGCAAAACTTCCGCCTTTGTTGTGCCTCCTTAATTTGGAGCTACTCCTCCTAAAATGCTAAAAATCGCATAAAAAATCGCGAAAATTTCAAAGGACTAATTTACTAAATTGGACTTAAAAACTGAAACTGGATTCCTTTTTCGAATGTCAAAAACTCACCGCTAAACGGGAAAATACACCAAAATTCGCCAAAACAAAAATCGCAGAGTGCGGAATTTACAATACTAAATTGATTTGAACTAAAAGGTTTAAACAGGATTTTTTTACGAATGCCAAAAAATAGCCGCGAAACGTGAAATCGCCGTGGAAAGTGAAAAAATTTTAAAAATTGCACATAAAATTCGTGAATTTTTCAAAAATCGCAGAGGACAAAATTTATTATATTTGGCTAAAAGATTTAAATCGGATTTATTTTACGAATGTCAAAAATTCACCGCGAATGTTATTGAAAAGAGGACAAAATTTACTACATTGGTCTAAAAGATTGAATTCGGATTTCTTTTACTAGTGTTGAAAAATCGCCGCGAAAAGCGATAAAAACGCAAAAAATTGCATTTAAAATAAATTAAAAAAATCTAATAAAAAATTCAACAATATGACTTAGAAGTGCATAACTTCAGACATACAGATACCAACCTGCCAAATCTTATAGCTCTGTGCACAAGAAAATAGCACCCAGACAGACACACACAGAGAGGCACACAGTGAGACACACAGAGAGACAAATACAGAGACACACAACCCTCTATCTTTATTATTATAGACGCTTACGAATTTAATTGACAGTTTCGGATATGCTTTTAAGCGCATGTCTGGTATTAAAAATTTAAATCACAATCAAACTGATACAAAAATATATTACCTTGATCATATCATTTTCTTTTTAACTTTATATTTGTTCCTCTTTATGAAACAATCACAGCAGGAGCCCTATTATTTGCAATGTAAACTTACTTTTTAAACGTGAGGTTGTATTCAATCAAAACTTTCAACAATATCTGCTACGGTACTGTTGTACCGATCCACAGCCTTCTGAATACTAGGCTTACGTGCTGAAACAAAAACGACAGCTGTCATTGACGGGTTTTTTTTCAGCGTTTCTACGGTCCTTTGAATTTGAATACCAATCATTTTTCAAAATATTCTTCGCCTTATTTTTATGCGATTAAATAAGACGAAAAATGCTTTCAGAAAATAGTGATATTAAAATTCAAGGGACTGTATAAACGCTGAAAAATATCCGCCTGTGACAGCCACCTTTTTGTGTCAGCACGTAGGACTAGTATTCAAAAGCTCCTCAAAAATCCACCTGAGTGGTATTCTGTGCATCTATTCTTTCGTAAATTACAATGTATACTAGGCATGAAATATTTAAATTACAGATATCAGCTGATTTCTCTACGAAATCCCGGATGTATCACTATTTAGCAATGGTACTTAAACTTATAATACTTTAAAATTTCTTTCATTGCTCTGGACATTATTTCTCCTACTTGTAATAAAGCAAACATCCCAGTTCCCTTTTCCACTAAAGCTGTTGCATTACCTTTAATAGGTTTGGTGAATACACTTTATCTTCTATGAAGTGTCAGTTTCAAATCTAACAGTTTATCTTTCACAAGCTTTGCCAGATATTTGTTAGTTTTCGTTATACTTTGTATTACTGTAATGCTTTTTAATGTTACGTTCTTTGGAAATTAGAGTTCCTGCAATTCAGACATAAATCTAGTTTTCCTTTCAATGAGGACGTGAGTTTCAAAACTCACCTTATCCAAAATTTAAAAAATCGTGTTTTCTCTATCAATCTATTCTATTGGTAAATCGTCACTGAAAAAACACTATAATCCGCGGAAAAACTATTTTCAGCATGTATTAGTGGCGTTCTAAAATCTTGGTTTACAATGAAAACCCAATGGAACCAGTCAGGTTTTTCGCGATTTCCTCGAATTTGATTTTTTGGATAAGGCGAGTTTTGAAACTCACGTCCTCAAATACAAAAATATGGTGTCGCTATCTCTTTGAAATCTACGATGTTCCTCTTCAATTAATTATGGTTACTCATGGTGGCTGGGCGCATTAAACATAATTTTTATAAATTCTAAAATGTCTATGAGTACGAAATATAAGTAAAAATTAAATAAAATAAAGAAAAATCACGCAAGGTTCATTAATAATGACGCAATAAATAATAAAAATATTTAAAGAGCTCAAATCCAAAATTTACGTGTTCAACTAAATACAACACAAATAAGAGTGCACCAAAAAAGGTACTCATTTATTTATTTTTTTTAAATTTTGCCTTTTTAAAAATTTTAACAGTTCTGTTATATCTCAATGAAAGATTGTGAAAGATTAGTATTAATCTGTAACCTGAGATGGCGCCACTAAACAGGCTTATTTGTTAACTCTTTCAAGAGAGTCAGGAATGCAATACGCAGTGTAAGTATGAATGTTCTTTGCAGCGAGTTTTATTTTTACCGCTCTTGTAAATAGTATGTCTAATAAATCTATATAGTTAAATATAGATGTATATCCTTGCTATAGCACAATATAATTAACTAATTATATTAAGTTCTTAATGAACGCTGCATTTTACAATTTTCCTAATAAATACTGCATATCATGTTGAAGTGTGATGTCAAATTGAATAGAGTAGTAAATTAAAATCTTAATTTCAACATAAAACACATAGCAATTTATACTATTAAAAAATATAGAGAGAGTTTAAAATATCTCGCCAATGACGTGGCGTGCTTCAGATAAGTTGCCGCCGGGCCAAATATGGCCTTCGGGCCACGTGTTTGATATTCTCACTGTAGACTATCTGAATAGATACCTAAATAAGTATATGAATAATAATAATAAAAACACCACGAAATTGGCAACACTTTCCTATCGATACCAATTTAAAAGGAGGATTCCGAGTAAAACAAATATAGAAGAATATATAGCATAAAGTACAATTAATTTTAGACCGCAACATTTGCTCATTATAACAGAGTTAAGATACACATTACTCATATGCAAATTTAAGAAAACATGTAAAAGCTCAGATATAAGAAAATAATGTAAAAGCTCATACATAAAAAAATAATGTAAAAGCTCATATATAAGAAAATAATATAAAAAATGAGCTAAATTATCAAAATTTCTGAATGATTAATCATAGGGGCAATTTGATATTTCTGAATTAGCAGGATTAAATTAAACTAGTAATGGCAGATTGAGATTCATTTTAATGCTTTTTTAAATCTGAACTTATATTTATAAATATGAAATATTCTATAAAAGTAATTAAAGAATTACCCTTTATTTATTAATTTACATAAGTTACGTATTTTTTTCTTTAAATCCTTTGTTTGCCATGTATATTTTTCAATCATTAAGTCAATGAACTCAAGAGGGAAAAATGTTATAATATGTTTATTTTGGTCAAAAGAAGCTAAGGCCATTAACAGAGATGTCTGCACAATGTTTTAGCCCGTTTTATTAAACGTACATTACACTCATGAAAAAACACATTTTGTTTAGGAAAAATGTGGAAAATCGGTAATTCTTTTTGTGAGCTTGGAAAATTTTTTGCTCTTTATATCCGAATTTCCCTTGTTACAACAGAGTTTTTTGTAATATATTTTTATATTAGACTAACAATTTCTTTTATTTTTGTTCGTCATATCCGAGTTTCGCTTTTTATAACTGAGTTTCCTGCAATGCATTTTAACAGTAGACGAATATATTTTTTAATCTTGCTATGACCGAGTTCGGCTGTAATTAAATTGCTTACTAAACTTTAATTACAAATAAATAACCATAGATAACCATTGTTGGCATAACCATTTTCAGTGTTGAATTCAGACACTTTTCTCTGAGAGGGATTTTTGTGGCTCCGGAGGGGACATTATAGGAAAATGCACTTTTTAACCATTAAAAGTATACAATCTCAAATCTTCGGGGGGGGGGGGGTATTTCAATGCTACGGGGGGAACCCCCCACCCCCCGGGACACCCCCTGAATTCAACACTGGTCATTTTATCAAATAACCATTGATGAAAGATAATTGTGAAAAAAAAGTTCCCTAACATTATATTTATAGATTTAGTTTAATACATTTTAGGCACTGCCAGATATTATAAATGATAAGTTGGTAAAGATATTAGGACCCTCAAATATAAACTCGTTACTTCCTGACAAAATTATAACAAATTTTTTATCCTACAACCATAACATTTTCAAATATAACAATTTAGGTAACAAAAAACCAATTAGGTTTTTTTTTTTTTTTAACCCTTTCTAGTTGATCCTCCCGGTATTGCCCGGAACCGGGATCATAGCCTTAAATATACTTAAAATCAGTGTATAATTCAGACATTTTCCCCCAGAAGGAATTTAATGTTAGAGACTCACTACCTCCAGCTGTGTATACTCTCGAATTTGTACGATTTTATGTTTTTAAACGAAAATTTATCCAAAGGAGCCTAGAGTTGAGGGCATCATTGCCTACGGGAGCATATACATGATCTGATTTGCAAACGAACTTCGAATTTGTATGACTTTATATTTTTAAACGAAAATCTAGCAAACGAACTAAGGGGCCCACGTTATAGTAATTGCCGATTTCATTTCTGACATTCAGATATTTCAATTCTGATACTTTCTGACACTTTCAATTATGACACTTTCTGATACTTTCAATTCTGACACTTTCTGACATTTTCAATTCTGACTAAAAGTTTTTCAGGAAATTCTAAATAATAAAATCAGAGCACCCTCTAATGTACACATAGTAAAATCACAGCACTAATTTTAAATTTCACTAATTTTAAATTTCGCGTGCCTTTTGCTATCTCGATCACTTTTTACTGTAACTTTGATAGAATAAATGAGATGATATTCTTGTTTGACTAATGTTGTTTCCAGATATTTTTATCCTTAATTTTTCTTTAGAAGTCTAAACCTGCATCTAAAAAATATTAGATACTAGCTAACCCGCCCGGCGTTGCCAGGGGCCGAGATAATTACAATCTCAAAGAAAGGTGTTAACCCCTCCCTCCTCATACCCGAAAATATAATGAATAATTTGTTCAAGAGAACCACCTTCACCTACATTAACGCGATCATTAAAAAAAGAATTACATTTTTCTGATAATTAGAACATAACGAAGACGCTACGCTAAAATAGCCGGCATAGATGACACCCCTTCCCGACTTCAATTTCAAATCTATATCTTAATTAGTTACCTAAATTTTTGTTCATTAGTAAAAATTGGCAATTATTTCCTGTCATTTTCGCAAAGTAAATGGAGGGATCGGCCAGAGAAACAGATCTCTTTGTAGTTCAGTTTTTAATGAAAGCAGATACCTGTCTGAAACTTTCGCGGATTGTTTTCACTGGCTCCGGCAGATTTTTGGTAGTTTTTTACATAAATTAAAAAAAATTACAGACCGAATTTTTCAAAAATCACATACTCAGATGCAGAATATTTTTTTACATATGCTCAGAAATTTTCAAATTGATATCTCAATTAGTTTTCTTAAAATTAGCTAATTAGTAAAATAATTTCGAATTCGTTCATTTCCACTTGCAAATCCAATGCGCTGGTTCGTTTTTTTCGCCGTTTTAATTTAAAATATGTCATTTTACAAGCGATGGTTAATGAGAATCTAATTAATATCTTAGGCTAATTATCAAAATATTAAAATTCTGAGGGTCAGGTGCATCAAGAGAGGGTTTGGACTACCTATATCTAAATTTCCAGCCTTCTAGGTGCGCTAAATTTTCCTAGCCATCGCCAACAGACACACACACACAGAGCGAAACTTTATTTTATTAGTATAGCTTGCTAAAAAATATTAGACTGCAGAGCGAAATCTTCGCAAGAGTCGACTGATTTACTTTATGCCTCAAATTTGAAATCTTTAAATTTTAAAAGAAATAATAATACTAATAATTTTTTATAAAGCAAAAACATTTCCGTGAATAACGCTGAAGTCATATTGACGGTGGCAACACCTAGACAATAAACTTCGCTTTTATTGCAATTTTTTTAACATCTAAACATCGCGCAATTTAAATTTTCCCACCGTCGACTAGAAAAAAAAAATCTTTCCAATACAATTTGTATGAAAATTGTATCACAATTTACTGATTTTTTGTAGTTTTTAAAAATAATTTTCAAGCACGATTTAAAAAATGTATAACTCTATCGCTTGCGAAAATTACGAAATATTAATACGTTTGCATTTAAAACAATATAAATAGTCCAACATTTGTTTTCGGCTAATATTCCATAGTGAAATTAAAACTTCATCAATAAATAAATTAAATAATAAAACAACATAAATAAAACACAAATGTAACAGACATGTAATCGAATTACGTGCTTAAACCACTGAAATTATCAGAACAAAAAAAAAGACTGCTGTAAGTAAAGAAAACTTTGTTGATTTCTTCAATTATTCACTCCTGGCATGCGGCTAATGCGAATGTATCTCTTTTAATAAATTTCAAAACTTTATTTGTGTAGACATTAATAAGACTCACAAGTTTAAATTTCACACTCACAAATTTTAAATTATATTTGGTGGAGTGAGGAGATCTCCAGGAAAAGAAAGTACAATATAAACAATTCTATTGTAAAGAGCATATTGTTATATGGAGCAGAAGGATGGAGAATTATGGAGACAGAAAGAAAGAAATTAGCAGCAGTGGAAATGGATACCCTAAGAAGATCATGCAGGATATCAAGAATACAAAGAATAAGAAATGAAAGAATCAAAGAAATTATGAAAATAAAGGAAACCCTATTAGACGATCTCCAAAAGAAGCAGTTAATCTGGTATGGTCATTTTAGAAGAATGAGTGACGAGAGACTACCCAAAATCGCATCTAATTATAGAACAAACCAAAATAGGAAACGAGGAAGACCACGAAAGACCTGGATGGAGGGTATACAAAAATGCCATGATGGATAGGTGTCTGGAGGAGGAATGGACCTTTGACCGGAAGAAATTGAGTGGTCTCTTGTAGATTTTTCGGATAGCGGCACCTGACGCCATAAACCGAGTTTATATATATATATTGATATTGTTCACATTAAAGTGCTTTTCGGCGTTGTTAGTTGGCAATCTAAAAAAATATCTTAAATGCAGAAAATCTATTAGAATTTATTTAAAAAAGATTTTTACTTATGTTCTGTAACCCGCGATACCCAGGTTGGATGCCCTAAGTAATAATAATGATAATTAAAATAGCATTTTAAAAATTCCCCATACAAAATGTTAGAAAATTTTGTAACCGTATTAGGAGAAAAAAAAAAGCATTCTTTCGAAGGGAAAAGGACAGATTTCAAAATAGCTTTCCAATAAAAAACAAAACAAAAAACAATGACGCTAAACCCTACATGAAAAAAAACCTAACATAAAGTGGACTTTAGTTTCCTTCATTTTGCAAAAAATGATGAAAATATCAATTTTCCAATTTTTTAGTTAAAATGAATTAAGAATTCCAAAGCATATTCCGACTAAGTTTTGACAAGATCGAATAATTAAAAATACAAAGACTTTTTACCAGAAGTATTTCTTCTTAAATGATCCAGAGTTGCAATATCTCAATTTCTTTTTCTCAGTTCGTTTTTCTTCAATTAATCAGTATATGAACAAAATACTAAAACTTCAACATATATTTTTGAATTCACTTGATTTTTATTTTTTTAAAAGACGATCCTTATGCAGAATTTTATAAAATTAAGAATAAGATTTTCAGTACTATGAATAATTTAATTATTATTATTTTTTAAAACTAAAAGTGTTTCGTTAATTGTCATTTTGTACTGTATTTTGACATACGTCATTTTATTAATTTTTTTCTTAAACTAATTAACTTTGTGGAAATTTGACTCTTGTAACAGAAGTATGAAAAAAAAGGGTTGTAAAAAGTTCCAAACTCTAAGGAGAAATATGGTTTTTAAAAGGTCATTAATTTTTTAAGTTTAATTTTCAAACTCTACCATAAAAATTGCATTTTTTTTCTTGATTAAATCATTTTCCTTCATAAAACCAGTTAATAATATCTCAAAAAGGTATTATAAAATACTCCAATAAAATAAAAATGTTCAAAGGGTCGAGTCCCCTAAAAATCTATTGCCATACATAAATGAATAAATAATTAATTTTGTGAAAATCTAGTACATGTAAGAAAAGTATGAAAAAAAAAAGGGCTGTAAAAAGTTCCAAACTCTAAGGAGAAATATGGTTTTTAAATGTCATTAATTTTTTTAAGTTTAATTTTTCAAACTCTACCTTAATAATTGCATTTTTCTTCCTTGATTAAATCATTTTCCTTTATAAAACCATCTAATAATATCTCAAAAAGGTATTATAAAATACTCCAATGAAAGAAATTCGTTCAAAAGGTTGAGTCCCTTTAAACTATTTCTATGCAGAAATTAATAAATGATTACATATGATTAACAAGATAAATTATTTAAAAAAAACCCTCATATGTTACGTAAATTGTCATTTGTGCTCTATTTTGACATATATGTCATGACATTTTGATTATTCTTCTCTTAAATTAATTAATTTTGTGGTAATCTGACACTTATAAGAAAATTGTAAAATGTTCTAAACTAAAGAAAATTACGGTTTTAAAATTACCTTAACTTTTTTTTTTTTTTTTTTTTTAGTCAAACTTTATCGTAAGAATTGCATCTTTTCCTTGATTAAATAATTTTCTCTCAAAAAATAAATCAAAATAAAAATGAATAAATAAATAAATAAAAATAAAAAATAAATAATAATAATAATAATAATATGTCAAAAAAGGTGTAAAATACTCAAATAAAGGAAAATAGTTCAAATGAACGAGCCGATATATGTATTATGACATTTTATTTATATTTTTTTAAACTAATTAACTTTGTGCAAATCTGGCACTTGTAAGAAAAGTAGAAAAAAAAGGGTTGTAAAAAATTTCAAATAAGGTTAAAATTGCCTTAATTTTTTTTTGAAAAGTTAAATTTTTCAAACTCTACCATAAGCATAACATTTTTTCACATTTTTTCTTGATTAAATCATTTTTCTTTATAAAACCATTTAATGATAACTCAAATAGGTATTTTAACCCTCTAAGCGTGTGGAACGTAATATTCCGTTCACTAAGCTCCAGGTTTCACTGCAATACATGCAATGTTTAAGATAATATAATTCTATAGATTTAATGAATTTTCAAAACATTGAAGAATGATTAATACTCTCAAGGGTTACATTCATATTTGTAATTATGTTTTATTTATAATGAAAGAATACACTGAAAGAATCATATTTTTTTAGCATTTAAAACAAAATGCAGAGAAAAAAACATTAAAATTTTACCCTTTTTCAAAACGCTCAGAGGGATAAAATGCTCCAATAAAAGAAAATAATTCAAAGAGTCGAGTCCTTTAAAAATCTATTGCCATACATAAATTAATAAATAATCAACTTTGTGAAAATCCGGTATTTATATAACATGTATGAAAAAAAGGGTTGTAAAAAGTTCCAAATTCTATAGAGAAATATAGTTTTAAAATTGCCTCTTTTTTTTTTTTTTTTTTTTTTGAGAAAGTTAAAAATTTTAAACGCTACCAAAGAAACGAATTTTTTTCTTGATTAAATAATTTTCCTTCATAAGTCCATTTAATAATATGTCTAAAAGGTACCATAAAATACTCAAATAAAAGAAATAGTTCAAAGGGTAGAATCCCCTTAAAATTATTGCCCTGCATAAATTAATAAATAATTACATTTGATTAGCAGTGTGAAAGAAAGAAAAGAAAGAAAAACTTACCTGTTACGTAAATTGTCATTTTCCCTCTATTTCGACATATGTCATGGCATTTTATTTTTTATTTTTTTAAACTAAGTAACTTTGTGGATATCTGGCACTTAAAAAAAAAGGTTGTAAAAAATTCCAATTAAAGTTAAAATTGCCCCCCCCCTTTTTTTTTGAAAAGTTAAATTTTTCAAACTGTACCAAACTGAATCGCAATTTTTTCTTGATTAAATCATTTTCCTCCATAAAATCATTTCATAATATGTCAAAAAGGTATTATAAAATACTCAAATAATTATAATAAAAAATAGTTTAAAGGACCGAGTCCCCTAAAAATCTACTGCCATGCATAAATTAAATGTAAATTAATAAATAATAACATTGGATTAGCAAGAAAAATGATTAAAAAAAGAAAAATCTCACCTGTTGCCAGTATCCTGAGGCGTTTCTCGTTCAAGTGGTGGCTACTTTAAAGGGTGCGGGGGGTTTTTATCGAAAGGCGGCCAAGTGCGTGCGCGCCTGACTGCGCCCACGCGTCCGACACACCAAGTGAAGAAGCCGGGGCGGCGACATCAAGAAGGATCCGGTTTCATTTTCTGCCGGAGAAGAGACGCGGCTCAATCACTTGACTGATTGTCGCATCTTCTAAGCTGTTGTGGAAAAAGAGAATTAAACGGCGCCAATTAATGAGTTCAGTGTCAGAGATTACAATAATATAAATATTGCAAAGTACAATAGGAGGCTCAGTGTAGAATCTTGCATTGTATTGAATAATCCAATTTTATCCTAACCTGAACCGACCCACGATGCAGGTTGGGTCATTTTGGAGATAATTTTCTGTCGTTGCGAGTCGGGTCGACTCTTTTTTTTTTTTTTTTTGTTAAGGTTGTCTGACTCTTGCGGGTCCAATTAACCTGATTTTTTTCAAAACAAAATTCAGAATATTTTTTTCACGTGAAAAAAAAAAAACTATATAATTACGCATGAATATCATCAATATCTATATACAGAATTTAATTGAGTATAATGCGCACCGTGATTTTGATAGACCAAAAGAAAAAAATAAAAAATCTCATGTATACAGGATGCGTACAATTCCAACACAATATTTTAATAGATTTTTTTCTGTTTTTTGAATGGCAGAAAATTATTGCAAATTCGACTATTAAATGAGGTGATTGCAAATTCTGCGATTTAAATATTTTGTAATAGTGGTGCAAATAAAATCCTTGGAAATTTCTCCTTGGAAAATGCTCCTTGGAAATTTCAAAATATATTCTTAATACACCCAGAAAAAGGAATTGATCAAAACTACAAAACATGTTTTGTTGAGTACATTTTGGTTGTTTTAGCGAAATTCAAGTAAAATTGAACCATTTTACTTGAATTAACAAAACATTTTTTGCTAACGATACAAAATTTTTTTTTTGGAATTGCAAAAAAAATTTTTTTTTGTTGATTCAAACAAAATTTCCATTGACCTATATTTAAACAAAAAGTTTTGTTGGGTCAACCAAACTTTTTTTGGGTGTATACTTTTAACTTTAAATTAAAGTCTAATAATGCTTAAAGTGATAAAAAAATCACACGAAATATTTAAAAACATCTTTTTAATGTAGATTATATATTTTTCGTTCTCTCTATCGGCAATATCTTAAGATCCAAATAATAAATACAATATTCTCGCATAGTTTTTTGACTCAAAAAACTATGCGAGAATATTATATTTATCATTTAGATATGAAGATGTCACCGATAGAGGGAACGAAACATATGTAATCTACATTATAAAGGTATTTTTAAATATTTCGTGTTAAGTTTTTTTATCACTTTAAGCATTATTAGACTTTAATTTAAAGTTAACAAGTGATTCTATTATAATACTTTTGATTGTTAAAAATTGCACATTTTTTCCATAAATTAATCCTCTGCGGGATTATCCCACAACTTTCTGTTATTTCAAAACAAATTTAATTGACTAAAGACAAAAATATTCTAAACAGAATTACGCTTAAAAAAGAAAATCTATACCATGAAGGAATATGAAAAGTATTTTGGAACACAACCTCGAAAGAATATTTAATTTAATCCAGATTTTAAAAGGATTTTTTGTAAAAATGCTGGAAAGATCTCAAAGCCTCAGAGGGCTTTTAAGTTCGATTAAAGATTTTTTTTGAAAATATTAAATATATTGTACAGTAAAAACTCCTAATATGGAAACTCAACTCCTCCCACGCAACCCAAAAGAAAAAATAATGTTTTAGACAGTCTTTTGTGTTGGTATGTACACCATTTATATATATAAACCTGAAGAATATATATATATATATATATATATATGTATATATACTTTTTAACTTAATAAATTACAAATAAAATAATTTTATTCGTAAAAATACTAATGAAATAATTACGAATATTTTTATTAAATAAAGGAATATATTTTCAGCAGTTAATAAATTTTTAGATGATCATTAATTGAGCACAGATTCAGATGTCATACCCAGTGCTTGACAAATGCGGTCGCTAAGTTGCAACTGGCAACCAAGTTTTTTTTTTTTTATGTGGTGACCAAGTTATTTAATCTAGCTGTTTCCTTTCCTTTCCTTTCCTTTTTTTCTTTCTTTAATTTTCTTTAATTTTCTTTTTTTTTTGTTGTTGTGTGTGCGTACCAAAATTGATTTAAGAAATGAACATAGAATAGTTGCCTAGAGAGTTCTTTCCATTTCAGAAATAAATTGTCCAAAAATTCGCTGCGAAACTCGAAAAAAAAAACGCTAAAAATCCCATACAAAATTCTGAAAAAATTTAAAAATCGCAGAGAACAAAATTTACTTTATTGGTTAAACGATAGAAACTTTATTCCTTTTACGAATGTCAAAATGTCACCACAGAACACGAAAAAACACAAAAAAATCGCCAAAATATTAAAAAAAGAAAAAGAAAAAGAAAAAAGAAAACCGCGGAGGATAGAATTTACTATATTGGTTAAAATATTGAAACTGGAATCAGATTGAAACAGGATTAATTTAAAGAATGTAAAAAATCGCTTCGAAACACGAAAAAATGCTAAATTTTGCATTGAAAATTAAATTATAAAATCTAATTTAAAAAATCCGGTACTATTCTAATGTGCGTAACTAATAATTTTAAACTATGTTTGCTATTGTTTTTTCTCGATTAATTCATAAAAATCTTTTGTGCTTTTTGAAAATCAATGATGCGAGAGTGGAGGGGGGGGGGGATAAATATTTTTTGCTGACGACTAGAATATTTATCTGGCTACCAGATTTTATCAAATTTGTAAAGTCCTGCATACCAATTGAAATTAATTTGTTTGGCTAAAATATCGATTTTGAAACTGCCTTACCCATAATACAATCACTGAAAAAATTAGATTTATAACATAGTTTAATTGAAAATTGATGCTTAAAATATTATATTGTACAGCACCTACATTGAGAAAAATGACACTTTCAAATCTGAGTAAATCGATGTTTTAATTTTGTTATGAAACTTTTTGTTTCAAATAGTACGACCCAATGCTTTGAATTCTGAAGTACCAGAAGTACTCAGAGTATTGGAACATGAACATACTCAAATATGAGCCCATGATGTTTTATTCTTGAGTGTGTGCATGCTTTCAGAAATGAGTATATACATTGTTTCAAACTTGAGTAATTTTGACTATGCGACCTACTCAGATTTGAATAATTTTTGCTCAGTTTTGAGATTGTCGCCTTTAGAGTGAATAGTTACCTGGAGAGTTATTTCCATTTCAGAGATAAATTGCCCCAAAATCGCTGTAAAATTCGAAAAAATGCTAAAAATCCTATAGAAAAATTCTGAAATTTTTTTTTAAATCGCAGAGAACAAAATTTACTTTATTGGCTAAAAGATAGAAACCCGATTTCTTTTACGAATGTCAAAATATCGCCGCAAAACGCGAAAAAAGCACAAAAAATTGCTATAATAAATAAGAAACAAGTAATATATATATATATATATAAGAAAAACACACAAAAAATTGCTATAATAAATAAGAAACAAGTAATATATATATAAGAAAAAAACATTAAGTCAATTCCTACTTTTTAATCATAAATATATAAAATAATCCCGTGCAGCATTAATGTCCCACGTTATCTTTATTGAACATTCTTTTATAATCATTGTTGCGGTATTTTATTTTTGTGGCATTTCTAATTTGAGGAAAATCTTTCATTTAATTTAAGAAAACAATAGGAGAATTTTCTTTCTCCCATATAAAAATAAAATTAATTAATTTAATTTAATTAATGAAATAATATTTGAAAAAACTGTATTAACATCAAGTGTCATCCACTCTAAGTTTAAAAAAATGTATTTGAATTTGATTGGATGAATAGAAAATATTTTATTAACAATTGAAAATTTGAACAAGATATATAAATATATAGAGAGTGTGAGCTAATAGTAGGAATTGAAAAAAAAAAAAAAAAAAAAAAAAACCCGCAGAGGACAAAATTTACTATATTGGTTAAAAAGTTGGAACTGGTTTCAGATTGAGGATTCATTTAAAGAAGGTAAAACATCGCCGCGAAACATGAAAAAACGCTAAAAATCGCATTAAAAGTTAAATAAAAAAAATCTAATTAAAAAAAAAATCCGGTACTATTTTAAAGTATGTAACTAATAATTCTAAACGATGTTTGCTGTTATCTTTTCTCAATTAATTCATAAAAAACTTTTGTGCTTTTTGGAAATCAATGATACGGGAGAGGAGGGGAGGGGATAAATATTTTTTACTGGCGAATCGAATATTTTGCTAGATACCAGAATTTATCAAATTTGTAAAGCCCTGTATAACAATTGACATTAATTTGTTTAGCTAAAATATCAATTTTGGAACTGCCTTAACCATCACTAAAAAATTAGATTTATAACATAGTTTCTTTGAAAATTGATGCGTAAAAGATCATATTGTGAAGATATAGTTGTACAACCCCTAGAATGTCTGACTGCTCATCTTAACTAATAAGTGATATTAACAGCAAATGTAAGAGGCCAAAAAATGAAGACAATAGCGGGATTTTTTTGACAAACGACACAATTCATTAGGGCACTCACTGTTTTACAAGTAGTCTGAGTATCAGTTGACTCCACATTAAGGATTGTCTGTTAGCATGCGAATATAAAAGTAAAATCGCATCTTTTGTGATCTAAAGCATATCCTGTTAAATATAAACAAGAACGAAAAATCATGCGTCAAGCATATGGTATGAAACAATTTCCAACACAATCAGATATTGTAACAAAACTTCACAAGTTTTATAAGGTGATAGATGATGTTTAGATTAACAATTTGAAAAACGCATAAAACATTTGAAAACTCAATTTCAATAATTGCAAATCTCTGAATTATTTTGTGAATGCCTGTATATGATCTATCGATTTGTATATATACTACATAGTATGTTAAAATTTAGTTCAATTAAGGAACGCATAACACAGCTGAATATTCCCTTTCAGCAATTTCCGTCAATAAATGGACATGTACTCGAATTCTTTTGTACAGCCCTGTATATATGATCTATATAAATTATACAGATTATTTAATATGCAAAAATTTGTTAAAATTAAAAACGAATACCGCAACTGTAAATGCACTTCCAGCAATTACCCCTTATAGACAGTTCTCTAACCGAACACTTTTGTGTGTCCCTGTATATGAGTGATAAATGATATAGACACCATAATCCTTCGATCATCCTCCTTAATTTAGAGAAATGGGTTTTTCATGCAGAATTGTCCGATTTGCTTCAAATTTTGTATATAAGTTCATTGTGATAAGGTGCTTTCCTGCTTAGTTTTAGGGGTTCATTAGTTAAGTATAAAGGATGGAACAGGGGTCCACACCTCTCCCCCACCCTTAATTTAGATAAATGGGTTTTCATGCAGAATTATCCGATTTACTTCAAATTTTGTATATAGGTTCATTGTGATAAGGCGCTTCCCTGATTAGTTTTGTGGGTTCATTAGTTAAGTATAAAGGGGGAACGGGGAGCTAATCCCTCCCCCTTAATTTAGATAAGTGAGTTTTTCGTGCAGAATTATCCGATTTGCTACAAATTTTGCATGTAGGTTCATTGTGATAAGGCGCTTCCCTGATTAGTTTTGTGGGTTCATTAGTTAAGTATAAAGGGGGAACGGGGAGCTAATCCCTCCCCCTTAATTTAGATAAGTGAGTTTTTCGTGCAGAATTATCCGATTTGCTACAAATTTTGCATATAGGTTCATTTTGATAAAGCGCTTCCCTGATTAGTTTTTGGGGTTCATTGGTTAAGTATAAAAGGGGAACGGGGAGCTAATCCCTCCCCCCTTAATTTAGATAAGTGAGTTTTTCGTGCAGAATTATCCGATTTGCTACAAATTTTGCATATAGGTTCATTTTGATAAAGCGCTTCCCTGATTAGTTTTTGGGGTTCATTGGTTAAGTATAAAAGGGGAACGGGGAGCTAATCTCTCCCCCCTCCCTTAATTTAGATAAATGGGTTTTTTGTGCAGAATTATCCGATTTGCTTCAAATTTTGTATATAGGTTCATTGTGATAAGGCGCTTCCTTGATTAGTTTTGCGAGTTCATTGGTTAAGTATAAAGGGGGAACGAGGGATAATCCCCCCTTAATTTACTGTCGATTTCTTTATTTTTCGAGGGGCTTTATTCTTTTAAAATAAAAGTATATTATATGATTTGTGTGAATAGTTTGTGAGCTCAACGTCATCAGTTTACCTGCGCACTTTTCTTTTTATTTATATTACTTTATGCTGGATAATCCACACTTAATACACTAATTCCATCATTTTTGCTTTACTTGCATGCTTACATACATGCATTCTACATATTCGCTGCTGTTTTATAAAGATTTCTAAAAGAGCTTTTAGATGGCGTTGCACTGTTTAAAACTGTAAAATTGCTCAAATTAACTCGAAATTTTTTAAATATATATTTTTTAACGTTTCAGTAGTTAAATAGAGTAGAAAGTAAACACTGAGAAATTTTTTATGTTGTTTTACACATTAGTTTCAGATTTCGTACCCTTTGAAAAAATGCAATGCCATTTATTGTCGAAAATAGGAATTATTTTTTTTTTCATTTATTGTATACAAAACTTGTGAACAACCTAATAAGCATTTCGCTTATTTCATCTTTATATTTATTATATTTAGTGAATTATTGAACTATAAATTTGGGGATCCCTTTATGAAATACTTTGTACTTATTCATCTTACATACTTACTCTCTTATTTTACTTTGTTAAACAGTCAGTGATTTACTTCAAATTTATACTCCATTTTTTCTATTTACATCTGAAAATACACAAAAAGACAAAAATAATTCATAAGATAAAACAAATTTTGTATATTTTTAATTTTGAATGTGTCAGGTATTTACATTCAACACTTAGTAAAAAAAATACATATAGAATACATATGTGTATTGCTCATATAAAAAATTAAACAACTGTTTTAAGATTATTTTGCTGTTCGGCAAATATCAGTATACCCATATATATATATATATAGAAACCTCTCGATAGCGGATACCTTGGGACCACATAATTTTTTCGCTATTCAGAAATAAAATGATACAAATACTAATATGCGTTGGTGATTGTAAAAGTGTTCTCTAAATAGATGTGCCGCTATTTGGAAGTGTCCGTTAAGGAGATGTTACTATATATATATACAGGGTGATTCATAAAAGATGGGCAGAACTTTAAGGGGTTATAGTACACTTAAAGACAAATAATATTAAATAGGAGACTAAGGGTCCCAGACGTATTCCCAAGGAGATAGGGGGCATTAAAGTTTAGGGTCCGAAATTTCAAATGATTATAAAACATGGAAAAATTGGTCGATTCGTTTGTGGTTTTTGCAAAAAATTTTCTTTATGCCAGTATTTTCTTGAAATAAAATTTTAAAGTTCAATTTCAAAAAATGCCGATAGGGGGCGCTTTAGACTTTGGAGTAACAAACAACTATTTTTTAACGTTATTTTTTGTATTTCTTTAAATGATTTCGAAAGCTTAGACTTAAACTTAAATTTTGATCTAAAAATCTGAGTCCTAACGAGTAGTTAAGTAGCGTAAACTGAAATTTGAAATTTGAAACCCTTCTCCCCCCAGAACAAAAATCAGTTATTCCCGATCTTTGTGTCGTAGATTAGGCTCTAACTACTGCCGCGTTTTGCTAAAATTATTCTTTATGTCAGTATTTTCTTGAAAATAAATTTTAAAGAAAATTTTCAAAAAATTCCGATAGAGGGCGCTTTAGACTTTGGAGTAACGAACAACTATTTTATACCGTTATTTTTTGTGTCTCATTAAATGCTTTCTAAAGCTTAGACTTAAATTTTCAGCCCAAAATCTGAATCGTTAGACGTGGTTAAGTTTCTGGGGAGAGGGGTTTGAAATTTCTACTCCTGAGCACAGTTCAGTTTACCATGTCCACACATTGTGTGCTGTGATACGAGGTAAAAAGACACAAATTAGGATTATGTTACCAAAGCATATTTATTAACATGTAATCACAATAAATGTTCAAAATTGTGACCACCAGAGGTTATGCACGCAGAACAACGGCGACGAATGGAACGGCGAACATTCGCGAAAACATCAGGCTTTTCGAGCACTTCCCCTACAGCGGCGGAAAGTCTGGCGACCAGTTCCTCGGGGGATTCAATGGGTGTCTCATACATAAGAGCCTTCAATCGTCCCCAAAAAAAGAAATCGAGGGGTGAAAGATCTGGCGAGCGAGCAGGCCAAGCAACAGGACCACCTCGACCAATCCATCTGTTCGGAAATGTGATGTCCAGATAGTTGCGGACGTCTCGTACGTAATGGGCTGGCGCTCCATCGTGCTGGAACCACATGACCCGCCGGATGCGTGGAGGAACAACGTTTAACAGGTCTGGCAGCACATGTTGCAGAAATGTGAGGTATGTTTTACCGTTGAGGCGTTCAGGAAGAAGGTACGGTCCGATTAGGTGGTCTCCGAGGATTCCTGCCCAAACATTGATGGAAAAGCGTCTCTGATGAGCATGTGGATACGTAGCATGTGGATTGACATCCGCCCATACATGTGCATTGTGTGTGTTAAATGTACCTTCACGTGTGAAGGTACATTCATCGGTGAAAAGCACAGTTCGTCCAAAATGTGGATTTAGCGCGTTCTGCTGCAGAAACCAGCGGGCGAATTCAATACGATTTGGATAATCCCCTGGAGACAGTTTCTGGACTCGTTGCACATGAAACGGGAGCAAATGTTCATCCTTCAGTACCCTCCAAGTCGTGGACTGTGAGGTATCCACCTGGCTAGCCACTGTTCGTGTACTTGTACTTGGCTGCGCCGCTACTACATCCAGAATGGCTTCTGCAACAACTACTGATTCGTCCTTTTTTGCACGACCTGCATTCGACCGGGAAGCGAGAAATGATCCCGTCTCACACAACTGTCTGTGCAAGCGCTCGAAAGTTTTGCGGTTAGGCAACCGCCTGTTAGGAAATCGCTCTCCGTACATTCGTTGTGCCTCTGCACCATTTCCATCTGCCGCTCCGTAAATTAAATGCATCTCAGCCTTTTCCTTATTCGTGAAGGGCACCATCTTCCGATTCATTACTACAGCGACTTACACTTGACTCACCGTTCAGTGGTTTTTATGCCTGAATCGTGTCGAAATTTTGCATACGTGTTCTTCTTCTTCCCCATTTGACATTTGCATACTTTCTGTTTCCTTCTTCACCCGGTGACTAGCGTCAGGAATGGAGCTTTAACGTTTGCATGAGCGACGTTTCCAACTGTGCCAGTGCCTTTATGAGTGAATTCCGACTATGCAGTCCTTGACGAAAGTTGTATTTTTGCCTCGTATCACAGCACAGAATCGTTGGGCATGGTTAAGTAGTGCAAACTGAACTATGTTCAGAAGTTGAAATTTGAACCCCCTCCCCTCGCTACTGAACCACGCTCAGCGATTCAGATTTTGAGCTGAAAATTTAAGTTTAAGTCTAAGCTTTAGAAAGCATTTAATGAGACACAAAAAATAACGGTATAAAATAGTTGTTCGTTACTCCAAAGTCTAAAGCGCCCTCTATCGGAATTTTTTGAAAATTTTCTTTAAAATTTATTTTCAAGAAAATACTGACATAAAGAATAATTTTAGCAAAACGCGGCAGTAGTTAGAGCCTAATCTACGACACAAAGATCGGGAATAACTGATTTTTGTTCTGGGGGGAGAAGGGTTTCAAATTTCAAATTTCAGTTTACGCTACTTAACTACTCGTTAGGACTCAGATTTTTAGATCAAAATTTAAGTTTAAGTCTAAGCTTTCGAAATCATTTAAAGAAATACAAAAAATAACGTTAAAAAATAGTTGTTTGTTACTCCAAAGTCTAAAGCGCCCCCTATCGGCATTTTTTGAAATTGAACTTTAAAATTTTATTTCAAGAAAATACTGGCATAAAGAAAATTTTTTGCAAAAACCGCAAACGAATCGACCAATTTTTCCATGTTTTATAATCATTTGAAATTTCGGACCCTAAACTTTAATGCCCCCTATCTCCTTGGGAATACGTCTGGGACCCTTAGTCTCCTATTTAATATTATTTGTCTTTAAGTGTACTATAACCCCTTAAAGTTCTGCCCATCTTTTATGAATCACCCTGTATATATATATATATAATTTCTTATTCTTTCAATGTTTTTGATTCCATATTCAGTGTGTTGGGGAATCTTTTATTGTCAACTAATTATTTCATACTTAATTAAATAAATGTTTAAGTTGGTGTTATGATAATGTTTCATTTATGGTTATATATATATATTATATATATATATATATATATATACACGAGGATCAATTAAAAAGAAGGTTACAAGGGTAATAAAAACATATTTATTAACAATAGACATAAAATACAAAAAGAAATTAAGGGGCATACTTGCCGATTACTTTTCGACATAATCACTAAACCTATTTAGGCGTTTATCTGAACGCAGGACTAACTTGCTTAACCCGATTTGGTAGAAATCATGTCCCTGCCCATTAAGCCAGTTCTAGGCAGCTGCTTTTACATCACTGTCTGAAAATAACTTTGTTCTAGATAAGTGTTCCTTCAGTTTTGGAAAAAGGAAATAGTCACTGCGTGCCAAAAATCTGGGCTATATGTGGAAGGTGTCTCCAGACTTCCCACTTGAACTTTTGCAGCAATTCTTGAGTTTGGTGAGCAGTATGTGGGCTAGCATTGCCATGCAGGAAATTGACACGATCATTCAACATGCCAGGACACGTTCTTTGCCCATAAGAAACGAATCACGCTCGCACCAAGCGAGACCTCTTTTCAAAACGTCTTGCCATTTCAATTGCTCTGACGTGTCTGCGAACTTGTCTTAACACTGCCTACCCGTACAACCGCTGTAAGACAACAAGCGCCATCTGTCACCACTTTGGGAAAAATATTTCCTCCAAAATAATTACTTTTCAAATGCTGCTGCTTGTAACCTTTTTTTCAGGATCCATCCTCGTATATATATATTTATATAACAAAAATGACAGAATTTTTTTATGTAAAGATAGCATGTAATAACATTTTATATAATTGTTATATAAAAAATATAGAAAACATATTAATAAATATTAAAACCTACCAGGAAATCTCAGTATATAATGAATACATTGAATTGTATTTTAAAGATGGATGATTCCAAACACTAAATGAAATAAAAAGGATTTAATCATAAATTGGAACAGAAATGGAAGAAAGAAATCATACGATGAGGGAAAATGAAAAACAAGCGACACATGAGTGTTTACTCATCAGTTCGCTAGAAATCCACGTGCCGCAAAAATGCATTATTTCATAAAATAGACAGGGGAAAATAGCCAAGCTAATCTATCACTGCCGATATAATGCATTGGATAAAGTAAAAAATGTAGATACAAGAGAAAAAACATTAAATTAGAAAATCCATTAATAATAAATATAAAAAGCATTGTACTCGCAGCCACTCATACAAGTTGAGACGTACAAATATATGCATCCAACGGTTGTACTATATATATTGAAAGAGAGAGATTCCATATAATTTGTTTAAATAATATATTCATATTTATATTGATTAATTACTTCGTTTTACTTACAATTTTTCTCTTTCGTTTTTGCAGCTTCCTTGATGTAGAATTCTGCACCAGAATGGCCATAATTGGTATCTTAATCGAAAGCAAGAAATCATCCTCAGTACACAGGCTGATTGACTGAAATAGCACATATTCTGTTCTATCTGTTTAACTTTGGAATTGGTACTTCACCCTGAATTTTTTAGTTTTTAGATGAAATACATCCTGCGAATTTTGACGATTCTTGTTATTCTTTATATTATCATCACCTTCAAGTAATTTTGATAGTTGCTGGTCAAGTCCTAATAAAGCTATATTTTAACAGCATTTATATGTTTTTCTAGATTTGAATGCTAGTTGTTTTTATTATTATTTTTTTAAATTCTTTCATTCTCGAATATTTTTATTTATTATTATTTTTTAACTTGAAGAATGGATAAATATAAAGTGATATAAATTTACAGTGATATTTCGCAATGCATTCTAGGTTCTTCATTCTGTTCGAAGTAGTTTGACCTTTTGAAATTTTGCCATTTTCATTCAGGTTCCTCTTGAGTGTGTTTGAAGAATCCAAGTAAAATACGTAAAAAGAAAAATGCAATCTCATCAGAAGTGTCACTTAAAATTTTCACCTAATACTTTTTCCACAATTTTATGTCTGATTCAAGTTGCAGAAGCCAGTCGTGTGAAACACATCAGCGGCTGGTGCTTTCGTTCTGCGAATTTTTCAAAAATAAAAAAAGCTTTAATGCATTACTTATCGCACTCGTTTTGTATTTAAAATAATTAATTCTTTAACTTTTTATGATTAGATACTTAAATTAACAAAATTTTCATTTATTCATAAAATCATTTAGAAATTTCAAGCAGTGAATGTATACTTCATTAATTGCTAAACGGTGTTAAATAAAAACCATAAAATATGTAAAAAAGTTTTTATATATAAACTATTTTCATGTTTCGGCTTCACCGAAACCTTTTTCAAGACAAATGAGAATTTTCTACAGTTGCGCGACCAAAATTATGGGTTGAGTTACTCCAAGGTTAGGAGTATGGAAATAAACATCAACGTAATATTAAAATAAAATAACGTGAGTAATCTGAAAGGGAACGTGAAAATCGTGAATGATGGCGTTTCAGATCATTGCATTATTTTATATAGATTGTGCAACTGTAGAAAATTTCAGTTTGTTTTGAAAAAGGCTTCGGTGAAGCCGAAACATCGGAACAGTTTACATATAAAAACTTTTATTTTACTGCTATTATGGCTTTTATTTAACACTTTTTAGCTATTAATGAAGTAGATTATCTCTAGGTGCTTGAATTTGTTATATATATAGTGTATTTTTTAAAATATGTGCAGGATATTCTAAACTGCACTAAATATTTTTAAAATTCAACCAAATGTAAACGGAGACAGTTATAATGTAGTTCTTCTTGCAGAAGAATAATGTGTGAAGTCAGGGATTTTTTTACTACCTATTCTTGATTTCGTTCCATGTATCACCGGTAGATGGCGATGCGTTGTCTCAAACTGCAATACTGATCAAACTAAACTTGCAATTTCAAACGCAAGCACCTTTTTTGGGCGTTTCTACAGCTAAACAGAATGAAGGTTAATAGTTGAGTGACCTTTCATCCATTTGTGTATGTTAGTTTGAGCGTTCCAACAGTTCGAGTCAGTGCAGCGCTATCTATAGGTGATGTTTGGAACTAAACAAGGAGAAATAGTAAAGAAATTCCCAAATTCACACATATGTCTCCTAGAAGAATAACTTCTAACTATATCACTTACTTGTTCGTGAATTTTAAAACGCTCAGTCCAGGAAGGCACACTGTATCTACAATGTATTTATTGTGTATTTGTGATTACATGGATTTAAAACTAAATCTCTAGTTACTGACGCACTAATCCTAACAACACCGTGATACGAACGTAGCTAAAATGTGAAAGCACCATGACTCAAATCCAATTCTTATTGTTTACATTACGAGACGTTACATTACATCACAAGACGTAGAAAATGAGTCATATGCACGTCGCTGTCAAGTTGATATGATCCATATTTTGACAAGGTGAGAATAATTTTTTTAAAAAGCCACAGTAAAATGGCAGTGAAATCAGGAAATGACGGCCATCTGAGAATTAAAATGGGATGCAATAAAAATGCTATATTTTGCTCAACGTTGTGATTGGGACCATTTGTGAATGCGACATCACAGTGACGTCACATTGACTGGCTGTGCTATTAAGGATTCAATTCAGCAAATTTTAAAATTAACGTTTCTTACTTGAATCAGTTATTTCAAAAACCACATAAGACATAAGCCAAGTTTTTTCCAAACATACTTTTTTTTGTCCTAAATGCTTCCTTAAAGGTAGAGCCATGATCTGGGTAATAATCACATAAGTCAGTGTATTCCTTCCTCTTCAAACAATACCTTCTAATTTTCGTTCATTACTTAAACGACATAAAGTCAGCTACTTAAGTGGTTTTGCATGCAATACCAGGTTACATGCAGATACCATATTACATTACCATTTACCATTTGCATGCAATACCAGATTAAAACATAAAAATGTTCCTGTATAAGTGCTATCTTCATTAATTTTGATTACAAACATGTTTAATATGACTTTTTTTTTTTTTTTTTCAAATTAAGTACTACCTAACCTTGTTTCTTTCTAAAACTTCATAAGCCAGGAGCAGTTTTTCTGTTATTCTTCTTTTTAGAATTCATAAATTTTTAAAATCATTCAATATTTACAAACTTTGAAGTCCAAACGCTTTAATCAGCCCAAAAAACCCCATAAAAATTCCTTTACTTGTGAATAATACAGTTTTTTTTTTTTTTTAATTTCTGAAAAGTTCTGATTCTGTGACTTATGTGGTTTTTGAAATGACCGATTCAATTAAGTATAAAATCATTTTAACAATTCTTTCCTAAAATGTCACTTCATAAGCAGCAGATGTCTTCATGACATAATATGTCTCCCATTACACGATCCCTGGTAATCCTATACCAGGAAGAGTCATAATCACTATTTCATAAATCTCATGCACACCTTCATTTCACAAATCTTTCACCATTCGGAATTTTTGCGACCCCCTGTCGGCTGTATCAAACACACACACGTTTCATTTCTTCCTGTGTCGCGGCTTCTATGTATAACTTACCATTAAACAATCGTCAACAACTCCATTAGCGCTCCTTCCCTGCATACCGACGAACCCGCTCTTTGTGGTTCCCAAGTCCATACGTTACCGAGTTCAGACCTTAAATAAAATCCCGCTATAAATCTGCCGGGACTTCCTAGCCCTTTGTAACACAACCTACTGCTGGCTTAAATCCAGGGCTGCCACAGGCATTAGACTCAGAGCATTTGATGCTCGTTTTTTGAATTGCTATTAGCTAACAGGAATTCGTTTATAACGAGCTTGGATATAACGCGGTACTGGTTTTAAAAAGCAAAGATAATGGAAGTGTTTGGTCTACGTCTAATATAAAATGCAGTCTAAGAAAATCGGTTAAAACAGAAGAAACTCGAATGTAACGTAAAAAAATTTGCAAAGTTACAAGAAATTTTTTAACTTTTCTTACAAAATGAGCCACATTCTAGGTACTCTACACTTAAAGAAATAAAATTAGGTTAAAAATAACGGAGATTTTCATTTCTTCATTAACTCGATTTAACTATAAATTTGTAGTTTCTTTAAAATAAATTATTATTATTATTATTATCATTATTATTATTATTATTATTATTATTATTATTATTATTATTATTATTATTTTGTGTGTGTGTGTGTGTGTGTGTGTGTGTGTTTATTGAATTTAACTATAAAGGAAAAAAAAATGAATGGATCAAGAATTGAAAGACAAAATGAAGAATTTAAGTTATAAACTTAATTTATTTATAATTAATAATATTTAATTTCATGTTGGTGATTTCAGAATAACATTTTGTTCTTTTATGATAGCTCATTCTGAATTTTTTTATAATTTTACTTAATTTTATAATAAGATATCTTAAGCTTGGTTATTACGAAACCTCTCTCACAATGAGCAAATATTGTATTTTCTTCATTTCCGTTAGAAATGATTTTCATAGTATAATGACATTGGAATGCATTAATTAGTTTCATTCAGAATTTTTAATTTTTGCTTTTGACTTTATGCATGGAGAGGATTAAGGTGTAATACCCTTTTAAAATGTGAATATTTATTGGCATTTTACATTTATTGCCACGTTCATTACCTCAAATTAAATAAATTATTTAACTATACCCAAATTATCCCCACAGAGGGTGGGGATTTGCTTATAACGTCTATTAACAAAAAATATATGTTTTACATTCTAGCTATATTGTGCTGTCCTCTAAAAAAAAAAACCCAGAGTGAAATGTGTTCTAAAAAAAACCCATACTCTAGTATTTCATCAAATATTTCACTGAAGTCAATTTTTTTGTTTTGACATGTTTTTATGCGTCATTTAGAATATTAAAATTATTAAAAATACCTAAGGAATTCTTATTTAGTTAAGAATTTAAATTAACAATTACAGAATTCTGGCAAAACACGAGCTTTATTTTTACAGATTTTCTTGTTATAATAGAATTTTAGAATGATGTGCATAATCCTTTTTTTTTATGTCAAACCATTAATAGGTAAGAAAATGAATTATTTTCAGCTGAGTATGTCAGGTGTGGGTTTTTTCTTCAGGTAACATGGGTTATTTTTTTTAAAAGTGTTTTTTTTTTCAAATTTCCACTTAATTGGCTGCCATTTTGTAATAAAGTGATAAAATGAAATTTTTAAAAAATTAAAATCTTGGTCTGAACAAGCTACAAATGTTTAGCCATGTTTTATTTCTGTGCAGTATTTATTAAACTTTATACAGAGAAAATTTCAAGAAATGTTTTTTTTTTTTTTTTTTTTTAGAGGACAGCACAATACTTAAATTAACCGTTTATACACTATAAACAAACACAAATGTTTCTGAATTCTATGAATAACCACGAATTAAAACATACAATAACATCTTCCGCGTTACTGACGATTCAAAAAAGCTTTTTTTATCTTTAGAAACCACGGAAACCAATATTTTTTCTAGATTTAAATAAGTATTTATAAAAAAACAAAGTTTCTTTTGCTGTCACTGATTTTCGAAAACGTTTCGGAGTAGTTTTTAAGACCGGAATATCGTTTTTTAGAATGCTGTCAACTCTCAAGTAAACATTTATAGCTGCGTAACTGAATTTAGACATGCAAAAGTAACAAAATAATATTAATTTTTATGTTAATGTAAATGCTGTTAATTTATCACGTTTGTTAAACATGAAAATGCTTTGGAATGGATAGCCTCTGAAAAACGTATATTCCATGTTGAGAAAACTGATTAATACACTATAAAAACTACTTGGAAACGTTTATGAAAATAATTGGCAGCAAAAGAAACTTTGTTTTTATAAATGCTTCTTTAAATCTCGAAAATATACTGGTTTCTGAGGATTCTAAAGATAAAGAACTCTTTTCGGAATCACGGTAGGTTGGAAGGGCTTATTGTATATTTTCGCTCGTGATTATATTATATTTTCCTAAATTCAGAAACATTTGTATTTTTTTTCTGGTTTCTGAGGATTCTAAAGATAAAGAACTCTTTTCGGAATCACGGTAGGTTGGAAGGGCTTATTGTATATTTTCGCTCGTGATTATATTATATTTTCCTAAATTCAGAAACATTTGTATTTTTTTTTTTTTTTACAGTGTAGGTAAATTTTGGTAAGTAAAGAAAGAAAAAAAGACATTTTAGAGGTTTATAATTAAAAGGTTTTTAGGCTTATATCTGGGAAAAGCTGCACACACTGATTCAGCATACAATGGTAACTCCTTCCTTAACATCTTCTACAGCCATTTTGAGTTCAATACATTTATGTATCATTAGTCCTTATATACTTTACTGGTTCCCATATACTATGTCCTTACATATGTCCGGGCATGCCTCGAAAGTAACAACTGGATTATAAAGAATTAAAACCTTATAGTCAGACAATTTAATACACATTAAAAACAATTAAAAATTGTAGACGTTTCGGACCAATATTAATCTCACCTCAGTCAGTACAATAAAAACGTTATAGTCATGTAAGATGAAATTAAAACATCTTAAAGAAGTACACATGTCAAAACACTCAAAATTGAAGTTAAAGCAGAACCATGTACTCTGAAAGAAGTTGGCCTGCTTCATTCAAGGGTCAACAGGCTAACTTTCTAAACCAGACAGGAATCAAGAAAAATGCGGCTTGCGTATATATTGGAATTTAGTTTAATTATAGTAACTTCGATTTCGGGTGTTTTGACATGTTTTCTTCTGTAAGATGTTTTAATTTTATCTTACATGACTATAACGTTTTTATTGTACTGACTGAGGAGGGACTAATATTGGTCCGAAACGTCTACAATTTTTAATTGCTTTTAATGTGTATTAAATTAATTAATAATTAATTACTGTAAGGTTTTAATTCTTTATATAATTTTTGTTCAGACGTAATGTCCACCTTCCTTAAAAAAAAAAAAAAAACTGGATTAGTTAATAGGGTTGGTTCTAGATATAGAGCGTATATCCAAATTACCTGACATTAAAAAAATTACAATTGATTTCTAAGCACCAGGGTTCAGTGATGTATATCAATGGATATATATCATGATATATATCCAATATTTATTTTCAAAATATCATGATAGTTGATAGTTTTGATATTTATTTTCAAAATATCATGATGGTTGATAGTTTCGATATTTATTTTCAAAATATTATGATGATTGAGAATTTTGATATTCTCTACTATTTAATATTTATTTTCAAAATATTGTGCAAATTTTTTATATTTTCAGTGGAAACAAGTGTAAATGAATTTTTCAACAGTTATTGACTGTGTTGTTCTGTAGACAAAAAACTTTTGCTTCTGGCACCAAAGTTGTCTTTCTCTTTTTAATATTCACGTGAAAATACATTTTTTAATTGAAAGGAAACATTAATATTTGCGTTGTTTTAAATTTGGCAACAAAAGGTAAAAATACTTTTTCGAAATAGGAAATAATTCTTTCCTGTAAATATATTTTTAAAGTGAAACTGTTTGGTATTATTATTATTTGGGTATTTTAAATATGATATAATTTCCCCCCATTCACTGATTTTAACGCGTAATAATTTATCATTATTTAAAAGTTGTTTTTCTGTTTTTGATAATCACGTGCAAATACATTTTTTATTTGAAAGGAAATATTTTTATTTACGCTGTTTTAAAATTTGGCAAGAAAAAAAAAAGACTTTTTTGAACTATGAAATAAATCTCAATTCAAATAATAAAATTTTGAATGAAAAATTAAAGAAAAAAAAAATCAAAAAATTAGTCAAATAAAAAAAAATAATTGCACACTGCACACATCGCAAGTTTGTCAAGTATGTCACTGTAAAATATGGTTAAATTGCTATCCATAGCTTTTGTTTTCCTTATAAAACGTTTTTAACGGAACTATTTTGACAAACTTAAACATTAAGTATATCTTAAAATAATAATTCTCTGAATCAAAAATTGTCTGCTTCATCGTATTCATTGAACAATTCTCTTATAAAACTATCAATTTTCATATATATATATATATATATATATATATGTATATTTATATGTAATAGTTTTCTTACTATTAGCCGAGAAAGACCTTCCGTCACAAAAAATTCATTTACGGCACCGACAGCGGTGGTTACTTGTTTAAAATAGATAGACACTTTAAGCATATAAATTAATATAATCATCAATAATATTTGCTGAAGCCCAGGTAGTGCAACATTTTTACAGTGAGGCACATTTAACATTATGAGTACTTTGGCTACTTTAAAAAATAGATGTGAGAATAAAACCAAGGCCGTAAAAACCAATTGCTTTTAATTGGAGCACGCGTCAAAGTGTAATCTAGAGGTCTGAACGGGCCGGAATTTCCTGGACGGGGCCCGTACTGAAGGAAAGCTTTCTAGGCCCGGCCCGACCCAATACAGAAATTAAAAGTTCGGCCCGGGCCCGGCTCGTTTGTAATTTCGCGGTTCACGGCCCGGCCCGTGCAAAAATAAGTGAAAACAGGCCCAGTCCGGTCCGACCTGTACAAAAATCAATGAAATTAAGGTCCAACTAAATTTCCACATAAAATTCCAATTTTCTTAACATACAATTAAGATTCTTTTCTAGAATACTTCATACATATTTATACATATTTATAGTATATTTTAGATTGCTATATGTTCAGAAGCCAAATCATACAGAATAATAAATATAATAATCACTTAGACTCATTAGACTCTTACATTCAAATAAAAATTCATTGAAAACAACAACAGCATTCAAAATTAAAGAAAAAATATGTTAAAAATCTAGCTTTTGAAGCTTTATATAAAAAAAGGAAGATTTTTGAAAAATATTTTCTGTAATTTGTTAAGTTATATTTCTAAAGATTCCATTACCAAATGTTCATTATTACTATTATTATTATTTTTTTTAAAATTGCCTACCCAATACGCCCCTGGGAACAATGAAAACCAGTACCGGCCGTTATGTATAGGACCGGAATGTAGAAAAAAAATATAAACGCGATTCCGACGCAGCCCTAGTCTCGCGAAAGTCATATTAGTTGAAAATGGTTCGTATTTTATCGGCTTCCTTTAAATTTTTATATCGGATCGCTTAAATGTAAAATTAATTTTGAAATTGGTATGTGATAGTGACAGTGATGAAT
Source organism: Maratus michaelseni (assembly GCA_963931845.1). Taxonomy (NCBI): domain Eukaryota; kingdom Metazoa; phylum Arthropoda; class Arachnida; order Araneae; family Salticidae; genus Maratus; species Maratus michaelseni. Next base: position 59,609,804 of record OZ007594.1, read on the forward strand.
TGATTTTGTTTCAAAGACCGAAAAAATATGTTAAACTTCCAAATATTCTGATTCTAACGATGCAATGAAAAAGTTTCAACAAGTAAAAATCAAGAGATTACTTTAGTAAAAATCAAGAGGTTAGAAGTTAGTTTTAGTTAAATCAAGAGGTTAGGCCGGAGGCCTCTACCTGGCCCGTGAGCCCGTTAATTATTTCTTATCGGCCCGGCTCGTTAATTTTTTTTCTGCTAATTCTGCCGGCCCGGCCGTTGGAAAGTTTGCTTTAATTTTTCCGGGCCGGGTACGGGTATAGGGCCAAACCCGGGCCCATGCAGATCTCTAGTGTAATCTACTCTCGGCTTTATAAGTACGCACCAACACATTGCATTATATGATAATGTATAACACCACATTTCATATTTTTACATAGAGACAATCAACATCAGAACAGATCAAATAAATGTTTTGTCCCCCCTCAAATAAAACTCCCTTCGCCCCCTCCAAGAAATTTCTGAAATGACGGCCCTGTACTAGAACTCTGTATTAGATTGGTTTTGGGTTGAGTTTTGGTTCCTGCGGACCGGGTTTGTGAATATTAGATGTTTCAAAAGATATACCAGAAAATTCTTCCAGGTGATTTTTTAATGTAATGGTTTGAACAGTTGTGCTGCGATACATTGGTGTGTCGTACAGTGCCCGATCAAGCCAAGAGTCCTATAGATAGTGTTGACAGGTGTTCCAATTTACGCGGAACTCCCCGATTTTTAGAGTCTTCCTCCCGCGGGACGCGAAATGCCCCGATTTTTCATGATGTATAAATTCTTTCAAATTTCTTTTCGGACCATTGTACTTGTTATACTATATGTAATTTTAATTGACTTCTCAAGGTCAGATTCTCAGACTTTATCTTAGGTCAATAACTATGGTAACAGCCTCAGAGGAATAATCTACTAGAGGCCACATCTCTTTGTTATATTGTTGAAAATCCGGTTTCAGGATCAGCTCGGACTGGCGCTTTAAAAAATGTCTGTTTTGGCGGTGATCGCTTTCTTGGCAACTTCGATTTCATTCTCGCATTAAAAATAAACGTAAACAAACCAAAACGAAACTGTTGCTCCTTCTACGATTTAATGTCAAAGAGGAAGGATAGAAATAAGTTATGAGAGTCCCACCCATGGTGAAAAAAGGATTGTTTAATCTTCTAGATGGATTTTCTTTTTCTGTTTTTGCTGCTGTATTTTATTTTAATGTTATAAAATGGCTTTGTCCTTGTAATAAATGTTACTTAAATTATATTTTTTTTATTAGTGATATAAGATATTAAGTACGACAACACAAATTATTTCGAGATTTCTGCTTGGAAAGCTTCAACCTGACACAATCATTTCACGAAATGTAACAAATTAATGTCAGATTTTTTTTTTTAATTCTAAAAATGCATTAAATTTAGCAGGTATTATTAAAATAACAGAAAATCGAACATTATTTACAGTATCTTTTTTTTTTCTTACAAAAGTGAAGAATTTGTGGAAAGTTAGCAGTGGCATGTTATAAAATATTATTTGATTTGATAATGTATTTTATAGGTTTTGAAAACTTGAAATCACATACTGTCTTTATGTAACAATACATTCTATAGAACATATTTTTGCTGCAATCCAGAATTTTTGTTTTGCTTTTGATGTTCCAATTTAAAGGCATATTTTTGGCAATATATATATATATATACATTTGGCAATAATATATATACATATACATATATATATATATATATATATTTAATTGAAAGTATAAAAGTATTACAATATTTTTAATCAAAAGGAAAACATCGATAGATAACATTATACGCAAGTATAGAAAAAACAAATACAAATGCACAGTATTTTTTTTTTTTTGTATGAAAAATAAAAATTCCAGGATATTTCATATCTACTAAGTTAGAACGTGTGTAATTTTTTTCTCTGTTAAAATAACTATTATTTTGCATAAGTTTCTGAGAAGAAATAATTTGCAACTTTTGGATGCTATAAAAAATTAAGTTTAACTCTCAAGTGTTTTTTTTTTTCTTTACAATTATTGAAAATAATAACCACCGGCAACTACTGAAGATGTTGACTTCTAAACAATACTTGCTGTCATAATTAGATGCTATAAAACCTTCTCAAATACAAAATGGCTACTTTATGATTTTAGGTAGATTTCGTAAGAAATACTACCCATTACATTCTCCCCTATGTTGAACTTTCTGAAAAGTTTTTGCAGATCTACGCCGATCATCACTTCCAGAACCCAAAACCACCCCCAATTCAAAACTTTTATCTATCTATCTAGCTAGATCACTTTTTTATGGACACGATAACTTCAATAATTCTGCACAAATCTCTTCCAAACTGATACACAAAATTAAAGTGCATAATATCTTGGTCAAGTTCGATAATGGGCAAAATCTAACCAAAGGGAGGGGGGGGGTGAAAACAGAAAAATCCCCATAGCTTCTTAATTATGATACGTATCGCATCCGTTTAAAGTTATTAATACTTCTAGAAAAAGGGCCGAAAATTTATGTATGACAGATTTTTGATATCATTAAGACCTCAAGGGGGGGGGGGGATAGGGTTTAAGAAGAAAAGAATTCAAAACTTCGTCAATTCACAAGATATCAAATCTGCTTAAATTTATTATAAATCCTCTTAATAGTATCTACAACTTTTACTTTGACAAATTTTTTTATAAGACCAACTCTTATAGCCCGAAAGAAAAAAAAATCCTGTCTACAGACACAGGTAGATTTTGAAGTGGGTGGTCTAAACTGCCGAATCATGGCAAAAAGATCATTTCTTATGCAATTCCCAATAAACAGGTGCCCCACTATCTGTATTTTCAAAATCTACCTGTGCCTGTAGACCGAGCCGTCAGGAAATTGTTTCATTAATTTGTGATCAGAAATGTATGAAATTGGCAGGTGTTCTTATTTAGTTTGCTATCAAAAGAGGCTTTCAATAAAATCAGAAGATATTTCAGAAAAGTCCGTCAGCATTTTGAACCGAATTTCCGATGCCGCAGCACTTGAAAGAAGAAAAATGTTGTCACATGACAGGAATCACTTATTGTACTGTCCTCTTAAAAAAATAAATTTTGAAATTTTCTTTATATGAAGTATAATAAAGAATTTTAAAAATTAAACATAGCTAAATTTTTACAGCTTGTTCGATGATTTTAATATATTGAGTATTTTACATTTTATCACTTTATTACAAAATGGCAGACAATTAGGCTCTTGCTTAATCACAAATTCTTATTTGAAAAAAAAAAAAAACACTTTTCTAAAAAATAACCCATGTTATCCAAAAAAAAAAAAAAAAAACACCTGATGTAATCAGCTGAAAATGTTGCATTTTATTACCTATTAATGGTCTAACCTAAAAACAATTAAAAAATTATGTAGATATTCTAAAATTTTATTATAATAAGAAAATCTGTAAAAATGAAGCTCATGCTTTTGCCATGTACAATATCAATGGGTTTAAAAAAATGTATAAATAATCAATATTTAGGTAATAAACTCAATTTCACATGAGAAATCTTACAAAAAGAATAATTCCCCCCCCCCCTCTCCCAAGAAAACATTCCAAATTATTTCGAAAATTAACAAACTATAAACACAGCTGTAGACTTTCAACCTTTATTATAGTTATTCTGTTCTTTTATAGCTTGGAACACTGTTGCAAGATATTTTAAAATAAATAAATAGTATTTAAGTGATCCATAAATAAGACATAATAAATTTTTGTTGGTGTACTCTGTTATAAATTCTTAAAATAAAATAAAATAAATAATTTTGTGGCATTTTGATTTAATAAGTTCTTAAAAGAACTGTTTTGAATTTAAAATATTAGTCAATCTCTAGAAAAACAACAACAGCACAGACAGGCATAGACACAATATAAAGTTTCGGCGGGATATTCGGGGAAATTCCACGTAGATTTTGGCGGGAGAAAAACCAGTTTGGCGGAATAAATCTACCACCACCACCACCACTGATGTCTGTCAACGAAAAGGTTACCAATGTGGGGTCTAGTATATTGTAAGGTCTATGGCACGGTCTATGGTAACAGCCCATTTGGCTGACTGACCACTCTACTTTTCCCCATGACAACGAAGGGATGATGTAGAGAGGACAGATGTCTTTTAGAAGTCAGTTGAAATTACATAGAGTATAGTTTGTATCGAAAGGAACTTAATGCAGTAAAACTTGTGAAAACAGAACCTGTGTATAACGGTACATTTTTATGATTCTGCGAAAGGAATGCGGTACAGTGCTATCTGCCAAAACGGAATATTTTTCGCTCCATAGCTATTCTGTTTTTACAGGTTTTACTATTATTTTGTTTAGCAACGCTTGTGAAAATTGCGCTATTTATAACGGAATCTTGTCTGGATTAACGGAATCCAGTCGAAATCCTGCTCAGCCGAAAACCTTCCAAAACGGAATTTTGTTTCGAGCTCTAGCGATCCCGCTTTCATAGATTTTACTGTATAATGTTATTGTATTATTTAATACAGTAAAACGTTCCAAGACGAAATCTCAAGTGACCAGAGAAATATTCCATTTTAGACAGACTTTCGTCTTAGCAGGTATATTTGTATGTTTACACGTTCCGTAGGAACCATGAATATTTTCCGTTTACGGCAAAATTCTGTTACAGTTGGGTATTATTTTCATAGAATTTTACTGTATTTTTATGTCCCAATTTAAAAGCCGCTGTCCCGCTTTTTTGTATCGCTGTCCCTCTTTTTGGACTGTGGAACTGATAACATTTCCCATAGCCTGGTACATTTCTTTGTCTTCCGTTCTATACTGTCACAAAAAAATTATTTTCTACGCCTTAGAAGATGAATGTATAATTACATATTTAGATAAATATACATTTCTGTTTTTAATATAATTTTATCATAACAGTACAAAACATTGACTGCAATATACATTAAAAGCTCCAAATAGATGTTAAATACCAGCTTTACAAAAAACTACATCCAAATTTTAAGGAGCCCAAAATCAGAAACCAAGTGACACGGCCTAGTTGACTCATGCTTAACCCCTTCAGGGGCAAAGTAATCTTGTAGCTAAAATATTGAAATGATTGATTGACACCAGCATTCACGAACGAATTTATTTTAAAATAAGTAAAAGCTTTTCCTCATGTATCTTATAAATTCAAAATTTGATTATAAAATTCTGGTGTCATCGTGGCATTTTGGGATTAAAATTAAGTGGTATATATAATATATCGGTGCCCTTCAAGGGGTTAAATCAGTCTCTGGTGCCATGATCGTGAGTATATCTTTGGTGTGCCAGAAAAATTTGAAAGATTATTATTTAAGTTAATATTTTTAAGGAGAGTTTCCAAATATTGAAACAAACAAACAAACAAAAAAGAAAAGAAATACTCGGTGACATTTGGATGAAATATCACTGCAAATTTTTGTGTATTAAGAACTTAATATAAAGATCCACCAATCACGGCTTTAAAAAAAGTGTGTATCGAGATTTCCCTCAATTTGTGCGGTTAATCAATCTCGCGCTATTACCGCACTACTCGAAACATACATTGAATGCGAAAAACTGCAACAGATTCAAAGCCAACTTTCTCAAAAACCCAGTATATACAAATAGACATTGTAATAATGTTATAAGATATTGCTTTTGATTTATTGTTGTTAGAAAGTACAGGTTACAACTTGATTTGAAATTAAAAAGAAAAAAGTTTATCTAAAATTATTGAACTGTCATTAACATAAACATGTGATCTGATTTAACAAGTAACAATCGAGAAACATTGAAAAGTCCAGTTTTATTTTAATCTGCGTTGTTACAGTTCTTCAGGTTATTTATGTTAGCTTACTTGTACCATTAGGTTATTATTATTTTTTAAATCACATAATTTTATTTAAAACTTATCGTAATACAATTCGATTACTTCAAACTTGTATGCATTTTAAAATAACTGTTTTGCTGTATTATTTGGTCGCGGTGAAACATTCTCCTTATGTTAATAACTAAGTAAAAAAAAAAAAAAAAAAAAAATATATATATATATATATATATATACGCCTTTTTTCTTATTTTTTTATCCTCACAATTTATATGTGCCGTGAAATTTAATTATAGGTTAAGATGTAGCTTTAAGAAAATATGGCGTAAAAATACTATTATAATGAGTAAATATAATCAATTTTTAACACTTTCTAACATAGTTGAAAAGTGCTTATGAATTCGATTTATATGTCCGTCCATCTGGCCGTGCTCTGACTTCCGTAAATATAACTGGGATTGACACGTAATTTTATACGTTAATGAAGTTCACTAGACTGTTCGCTATTGAAAAGGATGTGTGTACACCGTAAAAAAAAAAAAAAAAAAAAAAAAAAAAAAAAAAATGTTGATTTTACCGAAAAAAACTCTAAGTACAATATTTTTTATATAAATTTTTATATAACTCCAGTAAAATATTGTTTATTTTATGGACATAGTCTGTATTTATTACGTATATACGGGTAAAATCTGTTAAAATAACAGAAAGTATGTAGAAAATATAAATTATTTTCGTAAAATAAGCAGTTTTTTTTACTGTCGTCCTGGCTGACATTTTTTTTTCTGTAAAATAAACAATTTTTTTTTTTTTTTTTTTTTTTTTTTTTTTTTTTTTTTTACAGTGCAGCATTTATAATTCGTTTACAGGGAGAAACGAATTATAAGAATAAGAATTATAAGAATAAATATGAGTATTTAAGGAAAGATGTTATTATAGATACTACGATATCCAACCCGAGTTTTTCGGGATAAAGAATATATGTCAAAACCATTTATTTTTTGAAAACGCTAATAGATTTTTTACATTTAATAATTTTTTTTAGAATGTCCGCTAACACCAAAGAACATTTTTATATAAAAAAGGTCAATTATATATTCAAATAAAATTTTGAAATTTATTAAAAGCGGTTATTCCGTATTGGCCTCGTGCCAGAAAAGTTAATAGCCAAAGAAATCGCTAAAAATTTCGTTATCTACAGTAGTTGTTTTTATTCTGATAATTTCAGCGGTTTTATATTGTTTAAAATGCAAACGGATTAATATTTTGTAATCGTCTGCAAGCGATAGATAGTATAGATTTAAAAAAAAATCGTGCTTGAAATTTAATTTAACTGCTATAATAAATGAGTAAATTACGATGCAGTTTTCAAACAAATTGCATTTAAAAGTAGATTCCCCCCCCCCCCCCCCCCGTTATAACGGTGTAAAAATTTTAAATGATTATGAATCTAGACAATGTTTTTTAAAAAATAATTGTATAAAAATATGGTATTTTTCTGTTTTGGGTCGGGTTCAGGGTGTCTGTACTAAAATATTCTTTTTCGGTTCGGAACGTTTTTCGAAGCCACGATAAATATTTTGACGTGTTCGTGTTGACTTCAAGTTTCGGATTATGCGACCGGAACTAATGTTACCAGGTATCCCGATTTACCCGTGTTGTCCCGATTGCACGGGACGCCAAAAGGTCTGATTTTTCACGATGTACAAATTCTTTTAAATATCTTTTAGTATCAATCTATTCATTATATGAGTTGTAATTTTCCAACTGGGCGAAAAATGTCCGGGTCAGGATTCGAACCTGGAATCTGTTGGCTGAAACTGCCAATGCTCTACAAACTGAGCCATCCCGGTCGAATCTGGAGGACCTAATTTACCCAGTTAACCTTATTGATCATAGCATCTGGTCTGACATCTGAAACAACTCAGTTGGTAGAGCATTGACAGCTTCAGCCAAGAGATCTCAAGTTCGAATCCTGGTCTGGATATTTTTCGCCCAGTTGGAAAATTACTACTCATTTGATTTCTTTACCAATTTGAATAATTGTGTAAAATTAATCTAGTGTAATCACGTATCCAGTGCTTACTGGAGTTCCATTACCTGCGATTTATTCTGTTGAGCTGATTCAGATATTAGACCAAATGCTATGATCAATAAGGTCAACTGGGTGAAATAGGTCCTTCAGATTCGACTGAGATGGCTCAGTTGGTAGAGCATTGAGCTCTTCAGACAAGGTTGGATTCCTGGCCCGGACATTTTTCGACCAGTTGGAAAATTACAACTCATACGATTTCTTTACCTATTACAATAATTGTGTTACAATTAATCTAGTGTAATCTATTCATTAGCCTGCGACGGGTGGTACTTTATCCAGTATACCTGTTAAAACACAACCTATCTATAACAGAACATTTTTACAGTCTCGCCAAAATGAATTTACCAAATCCTACGGAAACCTGTCTAAAACGGATTTTTTTTTTTTATCCTTGGCGATTTTGTTTTTGCAGGTTATACTGTATACTTAGTTCAGTAAATCCTGTAAGAACAGAACCTTTCTATAACAAATTCCATCTTATACGCAAAACATTCATTTGTCCCAAGAGAAAGAATGTCTTACATTTATCAAAATTTATGTTCTATCGAAAATCTGTAAAATACAGAATTTTGTTTTGGTTACAAGCAATTCTGCTTTCACAGATTATTCTCTACGATTATGGCGTTTATTTAATACTGCAAAACCTACTAAGACAAAATCTCAAAATACCAAAGGAAGATTCCGTTTTAGACAGGTTTTCGTCTCAGCAAGCAGATTTGTATGATATTTTTCCTTCGGGATCATGGACTTTTTACATTTAAGACAGGATTCCGTTATAGACAGTTTTCTTTTTCATAAGACTTACTGAATTTGTATGTCCCGATATAGAAGCCAGTGTCCGGCTTTTTCTGACTCCCTGCCCCACCTTTTTTTGTGAGTGGAACCTGGAAACATTAATCGGAACCCACCAGGCAGATATAAATTTATCCGATGGAGATCTCTACTACCCGACACCTTAAGAAAAAATTCTTGACTGTCACATCATCCTTCTCCCGAGAAAGATTTTGCGGGATGCAACAACCGCAGCGCATGCGTCGAATAAAAATCTGATGGGTACCCCTCTAAACTAATGAGAGAGAAAGAAACTAACTCCCCCATTGGTGAAGGGGAGGGGCCTAAAAGTTTCCGAAAAAAAAAAAGTTTTTATTTCTCTCAAACTTTCTTTACGGGTGTTTTTATTTTGTTTTTGCTTTCTCTTCAACTCACTATACCGGCAGCATCTTCTGATACACGGTACACGTGAGTGGAGATAGCTTTATATGCGTTGGAAAAGTTGATGAAAGAAATGCGACAAAAAATGATCCTAAAATAATACTATATATTCTTTTCTTTTAAATTTTAGTGTAATTTCAAAATTAAAATAAATAATACATTTTGTAAAAGTGAAAAGAGTTTGTGATAGTTAGTTCATGGGAATATCTGAAAAAGTTTGCAAAGAACTGAGGAATACATATACGTTTGGAAGCAAAGGATAAATTACACTGAATAACAGGTATTTATATTATTCTTTAATTAATTTACTGGTCGTCATAACGTGTATTTATTTTTTTAATGACAAATTTGTTTATTGTTTTCAATCACCGAAAAAAAAAAGTCATTTATCTTAAAAGCAAGTCATTTGCAATCATGGAAAATACCATTGTTGTAACGATTGTGTAATGAAAAAAAAAAAAAAAAAGGTTATTATATCTATTGTTAGGTTGGAAAAGTTTATTAAAGAAATGCGGTAAAAAATTATCCTAAAATAATTCTACATGCTTTTTCTTTTAAATTTTAGTGAAATTTCAAAATTTGAAATAAATGATAAATTTTGTAACAGTGAAAATAGTTTGTAATAATTATTTCATGGGAATATGATTCACGATGAATGATGAATAACAAATCATTTGCAATCCTGGAAAAAAACATTGTCGTAACGATTGTGTAATGAAAAAAAATGTTATATCTATTGTTACGTTGGAAAATTTTATGAAAGAAATACGATAAAAAAATATCCTAAAATAATTCTATATGCTCTTTTCTTTTAAATTTTAGTGAAATTTCAAAAATTGAAATAATAAATTTTGTAACAGTGAAAATAGTTTGTAATAATTATTTCATGGGAATATCTGAAAAAGTTATCAAATAACTGAGGAATACATATACATTTGAAAGCAAAGGATAAATTACGCTGAATAACAGCTATTTATGTTACTTTTTAATTAATTTACTAGTTAGCATAACGTGTATTTATTTTTCTATGACAGATTTGTTTACTGCTTTCAATCATCGAAAAAAAAGTCATTTATGATAAAATCAAGTCATTTGGCAATCAAGGATAAAAACCATTGTTGTAACGATTGTGTTGAGAAAAAGGTTATGAAGTCTATTATTACATTGAAGATTATATGTAAGTAATAAGTCCATGTGTAATGTTATAAGTCGCATGTAAATACATAAAACGGATATAAACAGGGTTTCAGAAATTCAGTCGCCACTGGCGACCAAGTTTTTTCATCTGGCGACCAAGTTATTTAATATGGCAATTTTGTTTTGTACACAATTGACCTTAAGAAATGAGCACATTTTTCTCTCCTCTCGTAATTCTTATAAAATATTATTATGCATGTTGCAAAATTACAAAATATTAAGAAACATAGAAATTATATCCAAACGAGAAATAATTTTAACTTTTTCAATTAATTTGGAAAAAATAAGTTCATCAAATGCAAATTTTAAAATAATAAATCTGAAATATTTGACTGACTTAACTATTCGGACATTTAAAGCATTCAGCAATCAGCATTTCCCGAACATGCCGGTTAATTCAGCTGTGATATATATTTTTTTAGATATACTATATAATTTTGATAAGTTTTATTAGAAAACTTAGTCTATGTTATTTTTCTAAATTATGTACTATTCTAAACTATGTATAACTAATAATTTTAAGCTATGCTTCTTATTGTTTTTCTCAATTAATTCATAAAAAATCTTTTGTGGCTTTTGAAAATCAATGATGGGGAAAGTGGGCGTCAATATTTTTTACAGATGATTAGAATTTTTTGATGGCTACCAGAGTTTATCAAATTTGTAAAGCCCTGGATATAAATAAATAAAGCATATAAATTAGGATTATAAGTTTGGTGATAATGCACTAAGTATAGAGTATTCAGCATTAAAGGTAATTTAAAAAATATATACTTTTAAATTTTAACAGGCCAAATGTGTAAATAAAATCAGACTGTTTTTTTCTAATCTTAGAGTCAGTATTTAAAAATTTCCAACAAAGTTGCAAAGTGTTTATGAAGTCGGTTTGTCTGGCCGTCTGTCTGGCTGTCCGTGCTTTAACTGGCTTAAATATACTCGTATTGTCATGTAATTCATACATGTTATTGAGGATTACTCTGGCATGCTCGGTATTGAAAACAAAGTGTGTAGCACTTACAGTTTGTTCACAGGGACACTAAAAAAAATTCCTTTACATTATGGTCTATGGGGGAAAATCATTTGCAATGTATTTTAATGATGCTTTATTTCAAACATATTGTAACTGATATACATTACTGATGTTTACTGTAGAATACGGTGTGCATAGTATAAATTGTTCATTTATAAGGACACACAAAAGAATTCGGTTACAGTGTACTGTCTATAAGCGATAATTGCTGGAAGTGCGTTTTCAGCTGTGGTATGCGTTTTTAAATGTAACTATTTTTTTTTTATACTTGTAACGTATAAATTCTATAAATAATATACAAGGTAGCACAAAAATACATTTCCGTTTATTCACGGAAATTGCCGAAGAGGATTTTTCAACTGTATTATACTTTTCCTAGTTGAACTAAATTTTAGCATAACACATGGGCTGATAAGTTGACGGTCTGGCACACAGATGGCGTTGCAATCGCCGAACCGATGATTTTTTTAGTAAATACTAACCTTTAAAAGGTAGCAGAAAAAATGGCATGACGATTCGCAATGTGGATAAAACGTTAGAGTGGTTTCAGTTGAACGACTTTGTTGATAAACAAAAAAATGGATAAACAAGAATTTCAAGAATTGTTATTTGATGGGAAAAAAACATCGTTCAAACAAAAGCTTGGCTTGATAAGCGTTATCCGGACACTGCACCAGGTAAATCAACCATTATTGACTGGTTTGCTGAATTTAAACGTGGTCGTACGGACACCAGTGATGCACCACGCAAAAGAGGTGGTTACTCCGGAAAACATAAAAAAAGTCCACAAAATCGTTTTGGGGAACCGTAAAGTGAAGTGATAGGAGATAGCAGGAGATAGCTCAGACTCTGAAGATATCCAAGGAACGTGTAGGTTTTATTTTGAATGAACATTTGTCTATGAAAAAGCTGTTGTCAAAGTGGCTGTCGCGCGTGTTGACTTTTGACCAAAAACAGCAACAAGTTCTGAGCACTGTTTGGAGCTTTTTCGTTATAAAATTATGTTATTTATTATAAAATTATTATTATTATTCATTTACTAAATTAATATTATTAAATTATTATTATTAAATTATTATTATAAAATTATTATTATAAAATTATTATTAAAAAAGTATTATTATAAAATTATTATTATTATTATTATTAAATTATTATTATTTATTATTAAAGTTATGTTATTTATTAAAGTTATAAAGTTATAAAGTCATAAAGTTATAAAGTTTTGTTAAAAAGTTGTGTTTTCTTTATTAGACCGGGAACTTATCAGCCCATGTGTTACTATGTAGTATATATACAAATACATACATAATATACAGGGCTTCACAAAATAATTTGAATACTTCGCGACTATAAATGGTAATTGATGAAATTTGGTTTTTAAATGTGTGATGCGTTTTTCAAATTGTTTACTTAAATATCATCTTCCACCTTATTAAATGGGAAAAATTTTGTTACAATATACTAAATGTGTTGGAAAGTGTATCATAATCTATGTTTGATGCATGATTTTTCTTTCTTGTTTTCATCTAAATTTAATAGCACAGCGTTATGTCTTATTGTAATTTAAAGGGACATGGCATTCTTCATTTTGCGAAACGTAACGGAAATATCAATTTTCCATTTTTAGGTGCGTTTGTAATTATATAAATACGTAGCATCTATAGTCGTCGTCTGGTTCGTCCGTCTGTTCCCATATAACAGCGCAAAAACTACCCAACCGAATGGTTTGAAATTTAATATATATATTCGTTGCAGAATTTTGTCGAGTCATTTCAAATTTTATGAAAATCGAATCAAAACTTGAAAAGATATTAATAAAAGTTTTCTTCATTCTATTAAATCCTATTATATGTAATTAATTCAATGATATCCCATGATATGTAATGATTCTAGGTTGCCATGTTGATTGCGTCCTATTTAAGATGGAGTTCTATTATTCCCGTATTACTGAACTTAAAAAGCGCATTTGTATACTAAAATTGTTTAATTATAGCAATCCTATAACCTACCGACAGTTTTTTGAATAGATGTTCCCGGAGAAATAGGTATTAAATGAGAGTTTAAATATGGATTTCAAGTTCTGAAATATTTAAAGCTAGGTTTAAGTTTCCAATTGGAATTTTCAGTAAATGTTAACAAAAGATAAAATGTTGCCAATTTAAAATGTACTTATTTTATTACGGAAATGAAACATATCATAATAACAGACGATATAATTCATTTCACTGAAATAATAATGATTATTTTTTTACATTGTCTTGTATTGGACATTTGCATAATTATTTGGATAATAGTATAATTTTAATGTAACGAAATTGTAATTAATTGTTTGTAAAAGTGTATTGAAACTTAATTTCATAAAATAAAATTAATATCTATAATATGAAAATCTGCGCCTAAAATAAATTTTGTATTCATGCATTTTCTCATAAGAGTGCAACAGCTATTGCACCAAGATCTGAATATTTATAAATCTAGTTATAAGTACGAAGTTATCTCCTTTGTCACGTTTAATGTAGAATTTCCGGCTGTTTTTTTTTTTTCTTAAAATGCATTTATAGACGTCCCTAGTATTTTCCGGCGAAGTTACATAAAGATCCTATGGTTATAAATATGTGTAAAAGGCTTTTAACTGCATACATTTCTCTTTAAACGTATCAGAGTTGCAATCTTTAAATTCATTTTTCTCAGTCAAGTTTTTAATTTTTTTCTTTTTTTTTTTAGCATTTTGCTAATCCTCTTATTGCTTAAAATTATAATTAAACAACAATCTCATAATAAAGTTTAATAGAAATTATGGCAGTGATGGAACAGCTTTGCCAGTGTCATCACCAAATTTAATTAGTATACTTCGACTTATTTATTAAATGACAGAATTTCTGTAATTGAACAAGGCGAAGGGTTTTGGTAAATTATTAATGAATTTCGTTATTTTCTTACTAATTACTATTGGAATATTTGAGTTAAAACTGTTCCTTTAAAACTTGTTGTTGTTAATAAAATAGTCATAAAGTAAATAAGGCAATATAAATCGCTTATATCAGGAGTACGACATCGACGGCTTAATCCAAATAGATAATCCAATATGGGTATATACTTTAATCAGTGTAATATCCTTTTTTTGTCACACATATGTATTTACTAATTTTACACATTTTCTAAATAAGTTAAAGCTCTTTTTCTGTGAAAATATATTTTATATGAATTAGTTATACTATTACATTATAAATTATATTAACGTTAGAAATATTATTTTACTTATGGCCATAGGGACTTATTACAGAATATATTTTAACATCGCGAGTTACAAAGTTAGAGTGTAATACGCTTTTAGAGAAAAATCCGTATTTGCAATTCTTAAAATGGATGTAGAAAAACCGATCATTATACAGGGTGATCCCGAATTCTATTTCCCGGTATAAACTTTAAGGGTTGGTATAGGGCACTGTAACAAGAATTTATTATACGGGAAAATAGGATAAGAAGTCCATTTATTTAGTCAAAACTACAGGGCGTCTGACTCAAATCCGAAGTCGCGTTCATAACTTTAAAAGTAGTGAAGATATTTTAACGAAATTCGCAACAGACTCATCTTTGTATGAATTGTAAGGATATTGTAAAGATTTCATTAAAGGACATAGACAGCGCCATCTATTGATACACTTTGGAACTTTTTCTTTCTTATGCCATACCGTTTTCCCTTTCTATTAGTATATTCAGTTCAAATTTGAGGTCATTCTGACCAGTGGCTCCATTTTTACAGCATTTTGAAAGTGGGACTTTAATTATAACCACCCTTTATTTATGATTAAACAGCAAAATTCTAATTTAAATGTTTAGAAGAAAAAGACACCATCGATCGATCGAAGGAGTACTATTTCACATATAGCCTAAAATTATGCTTTGTTATATTAAATTAAATTATAGTTTTCATGTATTCAATTTATATTTTTTTGTCCCGTATTTTTCTCGAAGCGGATGACGTCATCCTCTAATGCAGTTAAAATACTATTGTTATTTTTTTTTCTTTCTTGCGCGAGCTTTTTGCCATCTTCGATCAGTTTTTACTGTACTTTCAATAGAATAAATGAGGTAATATTCTGGCTTGACTAATGGTTTTGACAGATATTTTTAATCCTTAATTTTTCTTTAGAAGTTTCTATGTATCTAAAAATTATTAGATAATGGTAAAAAAAAAAAAAATATATATATATATATATATTAGATTGCAATGCGAAATTCTCACACCTGTACACGGGTGATAACAACAATGCTTAATGATTAAAAAAAACAATAAAATTAATTTTATCCATGTGATTTAAAATAATTAAACATTAAAAGAAGAAAAAATATGATAGAAGGCAAAAATGTTTTTATTTACTTATCCTAACAGTTCCTCCCTAAAAAAATCTTGCCCCTCTCCTTCCTCCCATATTTCGCTCTGTCGGTGCCGAAGGGCTGCTTATTCAAGTTGTGAGGTGGGAGAAATAGCTATAAATCGATTTTGTATTTGTAATTAAAATTACGTTCAGTCACATGAATATGTGTTTTTTCGGTTCTTTATTATCATTAAAATATTGCAATAATGACATGGAATAGACAGTCGTGGACATGACAGTATTTTAGTTCAATTTGTAATATTTTTAACCTAAGAAATCCAAATTTTATCGGATTCAACGCAAACATTTTGAAATCTATAAAAGAAATATCTACATACAATTTTCAAAATTGGCCTAGTAGATGAATTTGGAGATAACATGCAATAAAGGGCATAAGAACCATATTTATTGCCGTTTTGCGGTAAAACTTTATAAACAGGGGAAAATTTTGAATTTAACGGAACAACCAGCGTTGAAAATGCGTAAAATAGCTGATAATAATAGCACAATTTATTCATGTACTTTCATATGGCATATTCGTAATTCAAAATGGAAATTCAATGAAAAGTGACATCAGTTCTAGAGACAGACTCTTCAAACTCACACAAAATTATTAGCAACATAGTGACATTATTTTTTGTTTGTTGAAAAAACATTGATTCTTCAATCTAAACATATAATTCTTAAATTTTATTTGAATCACGATTTTTATATATGCAAACTAAACCACGAGAAAAAAGGGGAATCTTGAAGAAAATGTGTTTTTTATTTAAGCTATACCATACATTTATTTTCTAATTTTGTTCACAATCTTTCTAAATCCATTTTTAAAGATATAATTTGAATTCTACCCCAATAAAATGCAAAGCATGCACGATCATGAAAAAATGATTGGCATCTCAATTAGGGCAAAAGGACGAAGAAAAATGTCATGAAAAATTACAAATAAGTTTTCTTTTGAAAACATTAAAAATCTGCAGTTTGAACTGACGAACTTAAGGGGTAAATTATACATTTTACTAAAAAAGTATTTATTTGCCAATCTGGTGCGTAAATAAAATCTGCCAATAAAGACAGTTTTCCGTTTTCTTTTTTTAACCGACTTTCAACGAAAGAAATTATATAATTAACTTGAAACTTTTTTTCTACGTATGTCCACGCATAACTTTTAAATAAATAATTCGATTTTTATTTATTTTTTATTTTTTTGAAAACAGAGTTTTTATTTCACCCATTTTCTTATTCAGATAATCCGAATAGTAGATTTTACTTTATTTAGTGACATACATTTCGTGATTACATGAAGTAAAAGTTCTTAGTTCAGAATTTCCGATATGAATTCAGACTTTTTTAATAAAATAAAAGAAGCCAAACTGGTAAATTTTTTAGAAAGGTGCTTGTCTGTAAATGATGGTCCCGTTTTAATATCATTAGGATCTAAAAATTATATGTTTGTCTGTATGTCTGTGTTTTATGTCTTTTTTGACTTTTAATAGTTTTAACTTTTTCGTAAAAATCGACCCATCTATGTATGAAGTGCGTCGGGTTCGGGTTCGGCTTGATTTCAGATAGAATTTTCGAGTACGGGTCGAAATAACCTGACTCAGGTGGATACATATGATTTCCACAAAAATACGAAGGGAATAAGCAGTTAAATTTTATTTTTGTTAAAGAATACATGTTATAATTACTTTAATTGAGGACGTGAGTTTCAAAACTCGCCTTATCCAGAAAACCAAATTTTGGGAAATCGCGAAAGACCTGTAAATGCTTCCATTGTAAACTAAGATTTTACAATGTAGTTTTATACAGGGCAACTCAAAAATTGTAATACATCATCGTCTTACTATGTGTTAAACTAAGTGATATTGACAACAATGAGATTTAATCATCTGCATCTGATCGAGAAATCCGACTCCGATCCGAACCGGGTTTTGGGTCGGGTCGGGTCGGCAATTACTTTTTCGTTGCAAGTCGGGTTGACTCTAATAATTGTTTCTAATTCGGGTTGGTTTCACCTGTTGCGGATCAGGTTCGCTAACTCGTTTTTTCAAAAGAATATCCACAATATTTTTGTGTAAACTAAGATTTTACAATGCCAGAAATATATGCCAAAACTAGTTTTTGCGGATTGTAGTGTTTTCTCGGTACAGATTTGCCAATAGAATAGATTGATCGAGAAAACACATTTTTTTTTTTTTTTAATTTTGGATAAGGCGAGTTTGAACTCACGTCCTCAATTGTATTTTTAGAGAATAATGACAATAACATCCATTGATCAAATTCATTCATTCATTCATTCATTCGTTTCTGCTCACTCTGTTTTATAGTTTATTAATGATAATAACAAGCTGTACTATACAAAATCTGCTGTGTGACATTCCATATAGGAGACACAGGTGGCATACCCCGCTCTCTCCCTTTCTTTATAGCTCTCAAGTTCTCGTTTTTATTCGTGTTCTTTTAATATAAAAGATTAAAGTGTTCCTAAATGAACTTCATCGCCATATTTGCATTCAATTTTGAAAAAAAATAAATATCATAATGAAAGTTACATTAAATTTCAGAACAACCCATAATAAGACAATTGGAATAATAACAAAAAACTTTTATGCAGGTCTTAAATTAAACAAATGTAAACAAAACAACAACAACAACAAAAGGGTATTTTTCATTAATAAATCTCTATCAGATTATCGGTTTTAATAAAGCCGATGGGTGAAATACAGAAGGTCGTTTACACTTTATGAAAACGATTTTAAAAGTTAATTTCTCCGTATAAACGACATGTTTTTTGGAAAAATTTGACTACGTTGGATAGCCTTGACTTTTGATTTAGCTCTGGCTTGAAATCTCAATGATAATAGAACTTCCTTGTTACAGTAATGTCAGTTTTCCCCGATACCTCTTGTAAAAGTTTCCAAAGTCTTTTCAATGTTCGTGAATTCACTTAAACAATCCAAATGCAGAAAAAGGCCATTGATGAGAAGGGGAGGGGGTGTACGTCAGGTAATTTTATATGCATTTCTGCAATTGAGACACAATTTATTACTGTTTGGGATTCTCTCTTTGCTAAATATGCGTCAGTTGAGTTATCGAAGAGCGGCTGGGAGATTTCGTTCATATGAAGCTCAGTTAATGTCTTTTTTTATATAAAGCTGAAATTCCTTCTTCAAAAATGAGTTCTAAAATATTTTACTGATAATAAAGTGAAATCATCTTAGCTTTACTGCCTTTTTTACCTTTAATTTAATTTCATAACAAAATCCAGCAGCAATCATGAAATTTCGCTTTTGGAAATTTTTCTTTACATTCACAAATCCATTTAATTTATAAAAAAAAAATATTCATAAAAATTGCTCTTCTTTTGCTACACTCACTTAAATAAAGCCATGTTTCATTCAGTGTTATGATACATTTTTATTTATCACCACCTTATGTTTTTGTTAAAGCGAGCGTTAGAAAGCGCTATCCACAACACATTGGAAGACTTTGGAAAGTTTATCAAGAGGTGTAGGAGAAAATTGATATGATTGTACTAAGAGAAAAATCGACTATGATGGAAATTCTGATCCAGAGATATAATCAAGAGTCAGGGCTATACAGTAGAGTAAAATTGTCGCAAAGAATATGGCATATATACAGAGTGTCCATAATTAAACGACCCTGCTTTAAAGTTGTCTACAAACGCAACTATTGGTCAGAAAGTTGTAAAATTTTGTGAAGGATATAAAGAAGGAATGGGAATTCGTTCAAGCGAAAAAAACATTAGTTCAAAATTTCGCCACCAGATGGCGTTTTTAATGAATTACAGATTTAGCATACATTTACGTCTGCAGCCCGTATAGTCCAGTAGAAATAGCATTTTACCTTACAAAATTCGGGTAGTTCTGATTTTTGGGTATGTTGTAAAGGTTGACCCTCTAATAAAAAAAACAAGTTTTCGACCATCTAGACCTTGTGCGTTTTTCACAATACTGAAAATACCAATATTTTTCGGCACTTTTTTCGATTTTTCTTAAATAACTTAATTTTAGTGCATTTTAGAGAAAAAAAGCACTTTCACCATTTTGTAGAGCATAAAATTCTCTACAACATGCATTATTCATGTTTGTAAATTGTCCAAATAGGGGGTAAGATACGGAGCCGGGAAAATAGGGTTAAATTTGGAAAAAATGTAAAAATCTACAAATGACGTTAGTTTCTGCTTAATAACCTACTTTTAGTGCGTTTTGGAGACAAAAGCACTTTCACCATTTTGTAGAGCATAAAATTCTCTACAACATGCAGTATTCATGTTTGTAAATTGTCCAAATAGGAGGTAAGATACGGAGCCGGGAAAAGGGTTAAATTTGGATAAAATGTAAAAATCCACAAATGACGTTAGTTTTTGCTTAATAACCCACTTTTAGTGCATTTTAGAAACAAAATTGTCATAATAAACTTTTTAGAGCATGAGATAGTCGATAGTTTCATTTATTATAGGTTGACCCTCTAATAAAAAAAACAAGTTTTCGACCTTCTAGACCTTGTGCGTTTTTCACAATATTGAAAAAAACAATATTTTTCGGCACTTTTTTTTATTTTTCTTAAATAACTCAATTTTAGTGCACTTTACAGAAAAAGCATTTTCACCATTTTGTAGAGCATAAAATTCTCTACAACATGCAGTATTCAGATTTGTAAATTGTCCAAATAGGGGGTAAGATCCGGAGCCGGGAAAATAGGGTAAAAATTGCAAAAATCCACTAAAGACGTTAGTTTATGCTTAATAACCTACTTTTAGGGCGTTTTAGACCCAAAAGCACTTTCACCATTTTGTAGAGCATAAAATTCTCTACAACATGCAGTATTCATGTTTGTAAATTGTCCAAATAGGAGGTAAGATACGGAGCCGGGAAAAGGGTTAAATTTGGATAAAATGTAAAAATCCACAAATGACGTTAGTTTTTGCTTAATAACCCACTTTTAGTGCATTTTAGAAACAAAATTGTCATAATAAACTTTTTAGAGCATGAGATAGTCGATAGTTTCATTTATTATAGGTTAACCCTCTAATAAAAAAAACAAGTTTTCGACCTTCTAGACCTTGTGCGTTTTTCACAATATTGAAAAAACCAATATTTTTTGGCACGTTTTATTATTTTTCTTAAATAACTCAATTTTAGTGCACTTTACAGAAAAAAGCATTTTCACCATTTTGTAGAGCATAAAATTCTCTACAACATGCAGTATTCAGATTTGTAAATTGTCCAAATAGGGGGTAAGATCCGGAGCCGGGAAAATAGGGTAAAAATTGCAAAAATCCACTAAAGACGTTAGTTTATGTTTAATAACCTACTTTTAGTGCGTTTTAGACCCAAAAGCACTTTCACCATTTTGTAGAACATAAAATTCTCTACAACATGCAGTATTCATATTTGTAAATTGTCCAAATAGGGGGTAAGATACGGAGCCGGGAAAATAGGGTTAAATTTGGAAAACATGTAAAAATCCACAAATGACGTTAGTTTTTGCTTAATAACCTACTTTTAGTGCGTTTTAGAGACAAAAGC
Organism: Maratus michaelseni; assembly: GCA_963931845.1. NCBI lineage: Eukaryota > Metazoa > Arthropoda > Arachnida > Araneae > Salticidae > Maratus > Maratus michaelseni. Next base: position 59,631,124 of record OZ007594.1, read on the forward strand.
ACTTTTACCATTTTGTAGAGCATAAAATTCTCTACAAAATGCAGTATTCATGTTTGTAAATTTTGTTTTAACCATAAATTGTATTATACTGATATTTAGAGTCTAGTATAGACATTTAATGATCTAATAAATGAAACTTATAGACTACTTCATGCTTTACAAACTTTATATTGACACTTTTGTCTCTAAAACGCAGTAAAAGTAGGTTATTAAGCAAAAACTAACGTCTTTAGTGGATTTTTGCATTTTTTGCAAATTTTACCCTATTTTCCCGGCTCCGTATCTTACCCCCTATTTGGACAATTTACAAACCTGAATACTGCATGTTGTAGCGAATTTTATGCTCTACAAAATGGTAAACGTGCTTTTTCTGTAAAATGCACTAAAATTGAGTTATTTAAGAAAAATCGAAAAAAGTGCCGAAAAATATTGTTTTTTTCAATATTGTGAAAAACGCACAAGGTCTAGAAGGTCGAAAACTTATTTTTTTTATTAGAGGGTCAATCTTTACAGCATACCCAAAAATCAGAACTACCCGAATTTTTGTAAGGCAAGGCCCTTTTTTGCGCTATTTCTACTGGACTAGTAGGAGGATCGTAGATCGTAACCGACGGCAACTTGCAACGCTTTATCAAAGTAATTGCTCATTTTATTACGGATATTTTAAAAAAAAAACTATACTAGATAGGATAGTCGCCATACCAGATAGTCGCGAGCCGGGTTGTCCGGAGTCTACTTAGTTCGACGAATGTGCGAAAGTCAAGGATTATATGCAACTTATATCAGTTTCTTTCTTTTTTGGAGACGTTAACATTTTAAAAGGGGAATTATAGGAGAATGCAGCAGGTACTTCAAACCGTAACTACTGATAAACCAGAAGGCATATCAACTTTTTTGTACGTAACATGCCCTTATAAAATAATTTAAAACACTGCATGAATCATTTTCAATGAAGACCATGATATAATGAACCTTAAATAACATATAAAACATTTAGAATAGTTTGAAACAGTTATTAAAATATACTTCAAACAATTACTGCCCGTAGACATAAATCCGAAATATTTTGAATGTCTCTGTAAAATAACTATTAACGACACTGTTAACAATTCCAAATATGTCAACATGATTAAATAAAAATCTTCCCAATAATATCTCATTTATACGTTTGACTGCTCAGTTTTCAGGTAGATAAAATAGAATTAATATTTATGATTAGAGCCAGCCTTTTCGTTACAGACGCGAGAAAGCATGAAACAATATTGTGCCTTTTTGAAAGGCATAAAAAAGGCTTTAAATCTCATCGTTGTGACTCAAACAACAGTTGTCCAAAGACTTTTTATGCTTTTCTAAAATGTTTTGTTTATGTTGCGAATCCTTTAATTGCTTTAACTATCCATTATCTTTTCGGTATATCATTAGAAGAGATGATGACTAAGAGATCTTAATAGTAACTAAGTTTCATTACAATAAGATAAAACAAAAAACAACTGCGTAAAAAAAAAGAAGAAATAGAGCTGCGGAGCAGAATTGTTGACATCCATTTGATTAATGGCTTAATTAACTTTTTTTCAACTTCTCCATCTTCTGACTTTTATATCGAAATAGAAATTCGTCGTCCAATGTCTTAATAGAAGTTCCACATTCAAGAATTTAACAGTAATAAAAACTATTCTCTAAAAACTATTCATAGACACAATATATGAGCTGCTAAATTTGAAAGTGGGGCAAGTCCATTTTTGTTCATATCACGGGGCAATTGATTTTGTGGCACGGGGTTGGACAATGGATTTCGAGTAATTTTGGCCTGCTGAATACGAAAATAATAGCAAATTTTCTGGATTGGCTCTCATTTTTGAAATAAATCGAACAATCCGATAATGGTACAAGTACAAAAAAGTAACATTAAACAGGTAAAGACGTATTTTTTTATTTTACATATTTTGTAATCATTGTATTTTGAGTGAGATAGGTATTGCAAAACAGAAATATAGATTTAATATTACTATTAAAAAAACCGTTTCCTGTATGATTTTATACAATGTTTCTCTTCAGGACAATCTCTTTGTAAGGTCCAGCAGTTGTCAGCCATCATTGTTCCATTATTCTGATATCATGGTGGAACCGTTCACCCTACTCTTTACTATAATCACCTAAGTTTTCAGGGAAACTGTCTAAATAACTGTGTAAAAAACAACCCAGGGGTTACCTTAAAAAAAGAATTATTGCAAGAACCAGAGCCATTTCAACTTACTACTTCATATTCCATGATTGAGGGGGTCGTGGCAAGAAAATGCCAAGCCACATTTTTTAACTTCTGAGATATTTCAATTTGAAAATTTGATAAAATACTCAAATCAAGATAAATAACCTAAAGTTATTTTTGCCAAGGTCTAGTGACATTTGAGATATTCTGAATAACAATATGGCATTACTTTAATGATATTACTATTACATTTTTTGTAAATTAGCTATTTTCATTGGGGGCATAAACGAAACCTGTCACATAGGCTGCCACCAAGTGACATTAGAAACAAATCATATGTGGGATACTATAATTTATAATATTAAGCAACAGATTGCAGTGTTAGATTTATTTCACCAAAAATGTGGCTTGGCACTTTTTTGTCCCGACCCCCTAAATTATAAACTTTCGCATGTATCAAAATCATCAAAGAGATGAAATGCCGCAGAATTTTTTTTCACAAGATGCTATCAAAGCTTGAGAGGTTCTGTATGTATATACGTATACATGTACGTAACGCGATAACTTTTGTTAGAAATATCCGATTTCCTTCAAATTTTGTATATAGGTTCATTCTGATATGGCGCTTCTCTAATTAGTTATTGAGGTTTATTGGTTACGTATAAAGGGGGGGGGATAGGGGGCTAATCCCCTCTTAATTTAGATAAATGGGGTTTTTTTGCAGAATTATCCGATTTGCTTCAAATATTGTATATAGGTTCATTTTGATAATGCGCTTCCCTAATTAGTTTTGGAGGTTCATTGATTAAGTATAGAGGGGAAAAGGGGGGGAAGTAGCCCCCCTAATTTAGCTAAATGGGTATTTCATGCAGAATTATTCGATTTGCTTCAAATTTTGTATACAGGTTTATTGCCGATTTCTTTATTTTTCGAGGGGCATTTTTGAAATAAGCGTATAATATACAATTAGTGTTAATAGCCTGTGAGCTCAATGCCATCAGTTTAAGTGGGCACTTTTTTATTTGTTGTTGTTCTCCTGTGTATTGAATAAATACTGGTAAAGTATTTTGCGATTATTTTAAAACCCATCAGATTTATTTTATATTTTTTGTAGTATTAATTCATGTAATTGTAACATGCAATAATTGTTATCCATGTTAGCTGAAAAAAATCATGGTTTTGGTATGCGCCAATGGACCAATGGACTAGCCTCAATTTCAAGAGCAATGATTTGTTGAAAACTTTGATTTCTTTTAAATGAAATATAATTATAAGAAGACAAATTTGAACATTCTATTTTATTTACTTATTTATTTTATTTCAATATTCCGTTCTTCTTTAGGAAAGTTACAATAAAATGAAAAGTAAATATAGTTTTATACGAAAAAGTGAAAAAAAAATATCCAGTAATAAATCGTATGCATATAGCTATAAATTACTATAAAACAGTGTTTTGTCAATATTGCCTAGTCACCACAGTTGTAGTAGAACTGCAAATTTCTGATTGTGCTTGTTAAAATTATCCAAGTTGAAAAATAATTCCATTCTAAGTGGACTTACCTCACTTTCAACGTTAACTTGAAAAATCGTTGACCCAATTAAGTTACTAGTAACAAACTCATACCGATATTAAGAGATATCCATTGTGAATTGATTAAAAATATAAATTTTATCTTAATTTGTAATAAGATTAAGCTTTAACTAATTTTTTTTCAAAAATAAACTTGTCTCATTTTCAAAATCAACGCATTTGTAATATTGTTGGCCCAATAAATGACTAGTAACAAATTCATACTTATAGGAAATATTTATTGCTGATTGATTAAAAACATAAATTTTATGCTAATTTGTAATAAGATTAAGCTTCAACTAATTTTTTTTGAAAAATCGACTTGTCTCCACTTTCAAAATCAACGCATTTGTAATATCGTTGACCCAATAAATGACTAGTAACAAATTTATGCTGATATTAAGCGATATTTATTGCTGATTGATTAAAAACAAATTTTATGCTAATTTGTAATAAGATTAAGCTTCAACTAATTTTTTTTTAGAAAAATTGACTTGTCTCATTTTCAAAATCAACGCATTTGTAATATCGTTGACCAAATAACTGACTAGTAACAAATTTATACCGATATTAAGAGATATTCATTATGAGTTGATTAAAAATAGAAATTTTATCTTAATTTGTAATGAGATTAAGCTTTAATTATTTTTTTTTTCAAAAATAATCTAGCCTCATATTCAAAATCAACGTATTTGTAATGTAGTTGACACAATGACTAGTAACAAACTGATATTAAACTGATATTAAACTGATATTAAACTGATATTAAAATATATTTACTATGAATTGATTAAAAACACAAATGTGATGTTAATTTGTAATAAGATTTAGCTTTAACTGTTTTTTTTTTTTTTACCAACTTTCAAAATCAACGCATTTGGAATATCGTTGATATCGTTGATCCAATAAATGACAAGTAACAAATTTATACTCATATTAAGAGATATTTATTGTGAATTGATTAAAAAATAAATTTTATGTTAATTTGTAATAAGATTCAGCTTTAACTAATTTTTTTACAAAATGCACTTGTCTCACTTTCAAAATCAACGCATTTGTAATAACGTTGACCCAATAAATGACCAGTAACAAATTTATACCGATATTAAGAGATATTCATTGTGAATTGATTAAAAATATAAATCTTATGCTAATTTGCAATAAAATTAAGATTTAACTTTTTTTTTTTTTTTTTTTTTTTTTTTTTTTAATGGGCTTGTATCGCTTTCAAAATCAACGGATTTGAAATATCGTTGACCCAACAAATGACTAGTAATAAATTTATACTTGTAGGAGATATTTATTGTGAATGGATTAAAAACATAAATTTTGTGCTAATTTGTAATAACATTAAGCTTCAACTAATTTTTTTCAAAAATGGGCTTGCCTCACATTTAAAATTAACGCATTTGTAATATAGTTGACCCAATGACTAATAACAAATGTATACTGATATTAAGAGATATTCATTCTGAATTGATTAAAAAATTTTTTTTATCTTAATTTGTAATAAGATTAAGCTTCAACTAATTTTTTTTCAAAAATGGACTTGCCCCACATTCAAGATCAACGCATTTGTAATATAGTTGACCCAATGACTAGTAAAAAAATTATACTGATATTAAAAGATATTTATTATGAATTGATTAAATTTTATGTTAATTTTATGTTAATTTGTATTTTTGTTCAAAATCAACGCATTTGGAATACCGTCGATATCGTTAATCCAATAAATGACTAGTAACAAATTTATACTGATATTAAGAGATATTTATTGTGAATTGATTATAAAAATAAATTTTATGTTAATTTGTAATAAAATTTAGCTTTAACTAATTTTTTTCACAAAATGGACTTGCTCCACTTTCAAAATTAACGCATTTGAAATATCGTTGATCCAATAAATTACTAGCAAGAAACTTAAACTGATGTTAAGAGATATTTATTGTGAACTGGTTGAAAACATAAATTTTATGCCAATTTGTAATAAGATTTAGCTTTAACTTTTTTTTAGGGGGGGGGGGGGGTGACATGCCCGACTTTTAAAATCAACGGTTCATATCTTTAAAATTAAAAAAAGTCATTTTAAATCAGACATTTAATAAGATTAAAAAACAACACATTAATATCAAATAATAAAATAAATTACAATAGACGTTTCAAGCTCCTCATCACTACAAATATCAATCAAAAAACCAAAGCTGTTGTTTATACATGTTCATGTTCAAAATTATGCATTTAAAATATTAAATCCCCAAAGAGTATGTGTCACAGTTAGGGCCACATATTCTGGTGGAATTGTACACGTTTCATTTAGCGGAGATTTCTGTAATCTTGTAAAACAACAACTTCTAGGAAAATTCTACTTTTAAAATTATTGCAGTTAGATTTGATGGAGTGAAGATTTGCGCCGGTGGGAGTTGAACCAGGGATGTTATGAACAGTAGACGAGAGCGTTCGCGTCGAGCAAAAGGTCAAGCCAGTTACTCTAAGCTAGTAACTTCCTTTATACTGTTCAAGTGAGATGAGATAGTTACAGATTTAGTTATTTTATTTTTTTCAAAATCTGGGATGTGGTTGATATATATTCAATGATTAACAAGTTTCGACTGTACATTTCTAGATTTCTATGCGCGTTTAATGAAGTATGTACAATTCCATCAGAATATGTGGTCCTACCACAGTAGGGCCACATATTCTGGTGGGACACCCACGTACTGCTTGTTGATTTTAATATTTTAAATGCATAATTTTGAAGGTGGACATGTATAAACAACATCTTTTGTTTTAGATTGATATTTGTACTAATGAGGAGCTAGTATAAGCTTGAAATGTCTACTGTAATGTATTTTATTATTTGATATTAATGTGTTATTTTTGTACTTTTGGGTTATAGCGGCCACCCCAATTATGCCAAGATTGTAGTTACGATTTTGCCAACATCATCGCTTAATATATACGCATATATATATACTCCAAACGCTTACATATTTGCCATATACGTTTTATATGTCATATGCCATCATGTACATCTGATTTTACATCTAAGAAATATACATCATATATGACTATAACTGGGTCATATACGTCATGAAATGTTATGTACATAATATATTATTATAATGTCAATGATGCTTTATAATATGGCGATAAATCTTGGTCGCTTGGTGATTAGTCCTCGGGGGCTGCTATAATCAGGCATGTAGTAGAGGGTATACGGTGGTATACGCCGTATATCTTCTGGGTAATTTAAAGAAACTCCCATATGCCCTCCGTAGCTATAGCGTATACTTTCTCGTGTATATCCTCTGCCTACAACGTATACTCTTCGTTTTTTTACGACTACACCACTGGCTATAACCCAAAAGTACCGTCGTTTTTTTTTTGTCTTATTAAATGTATGATTTTAAATGTCTTTTTAATTTTAGAGTTCTTATTCAGAGGTAATATGTTTAGTTATTTTAAAAAGGCACATGCATTTTTTGACTTCATTTGTTTCTATGAATGTTTACTACAGCCTGATTTCTTTCCAGATTTCTCTTTCCAAACCATGATGGTTCCCGAAATGAGAAGTTGTCGTTACCAGAGCTCTTCCCCACACACATCTACTCCACCCTACGTTACTAGTACGACAAACCAGGGACATTACGGGATAGCTGTCGGACCAACAGAATTCCATCACCATCAACAACAGCATTACGATTACCCGTCGCCTTGCGACATGCATTATTACGGCCACGCTGAAAATCTGAACGCTTCCTCGTACCCACCAAAGCATCCTCTTCCTCAGCATTATCCCGTGAACAATCCGTTGCTCCAGACGAGTGTAAACAACGGTTACGGGTGTTACGAGAAAGGAGAAGAATCAAATCAGAGATGTCAGTCCGCAGAGGTTTCGACGTCTTCCGAAAACAACAGGTAAAGTTTCGTTGAAATAGCGTATTTTTTTTTTTTTTTTTTTTTTTTTTTGCTTGCAAATAGAGAAAATACACTATTATATGGCCAAAAATCATCGAACTCTTTCAATTTTAGACGTTTTTTAAAATAAAATTGTTACTTGCTAAAAGTCAGGGCCGGCTCTACGTTGCGTGGGGCCCTGGCACAGCAGTTAGTAGGGCCCAACACTGTAAAAAATTTGCAGCAAAGTAATGGTCAGAATACTGTTAAATTACGGTTATGTAACCGTTTTCTATAAAAATGGTCGAATGACCAGATACTTTGCTGCAAAATTTTTACAGAGAATGTATACTTCAATACTGGAATAATAAAACTAAACTGTTTATATCATAGAACAATATATAACATATTTACTAAAATGCATGAAAAATACAGCTACTTGCACATCTAAAGTGCATAATTATTTTTAATTTCGCAAAAAATTTCTATCCTTTAGAATATTTTAAATTATTTGTTTCTTGCGTTTGCAGTTACTTTCAGGATCATCAAATCTATACCCCCTCCTCCCCCCCCCCTGCATTTATATCAACTTTGCCTGTAAGAAATAAAGTCACTTCTTTTTTAATCACGAAGAAACATTTAAAAACAATTCTGGAGCAAAAATATTATTAAGAAAACGTTATTTCGAACTGTATAGGGAGGCTCTGAGCCCCTAATAAGACCCCAATTGTCGCTGAGCGCTGGGTAGCCGCCTCGTTTACCCGATAGTTGTGCCGGCCTTTCTAAAAGTGATGACAATGCTCTTAAAGGCTTATAAATGCCTTTTAATAAAGAGATCACAAAGTTTCGTACGCACAATCGGCGACATTCTCAAGATCAATACAATTATCAGTATTGATCTTGAGAATGTCGCCGATTTTGCGTACTAAACTTGTTGATTTCTTTATTAAAAGGTATTTATTAGCCTTTAAGTGTACTGATTGATCTTGAGAATGTCACCGATTGTGCGTATGAAACTTGTTGATCTCTTTATTAAAAATGTATTTATTAGCCTCTAAGTGTACTGATTGATCTTGAGAATGTCACCGATTGTGCGTATGAAACTTGCTGATCTCTTTATTAAAAATGTATTTATTAGCCTCTAAGTGTACTGATTGATCTTGAGAATGTCGCCGATTGTGCGTAGGAAACTTGTTGATCTCTTTATTAAAAGGTATTTATTAGCCTTTAAGTGTACTGATTGATCTTGAGAATGTCACCGATTGTGCGTATGAAACTTGTTGATCTCTTTATTAAAAATGTATTTATTAGCCTCTAAGTGTACTGATTGATCTTGAGAATGTCGCCGATTGTGCGTAGGAAACTTGTTGATCTCTTTATTAAAAGGTATTTATTAGCCTTTAAGTGTACTGATTGATCTTGAGAATGTCACCGATTGTGTGTACTGAACTTGTTGAACTCTTTATTAAAAGGTATTTATAAGCCTTCAAGTGTACTGTTATCGCTTTTAGCAAGTCCGTTTTTATTTTAAGAATAATAAGTGATTGTCTTATATAATTATACAATATTTTAGACGTTTTGTCGAATATTTAGAGAAATACTTCTCACAACATACTGGAACTTCGGAATCATAAAGAACATTAATTTCGGAATTATAAAGAACATTAATGTCGGAATCATAAAGAACATGCTTAAAATAATATTTTTCAGCGAAGGTTTGATCCCGAGGACAATTAGGGGACCAACAATGAATGGAAGAAACAAACAATATTTTCTAAGCTGCAGTATGTTGTTTCTGCTGTACTTTTTCAAGTTTTCTGAAAGTGGCGTTAATTTTGGTTGAAAACCCGGCGTGCTATAAAAAAATATATATATATGGACATTTCTTGAAAAGAAACCTTTATAGTCCCATGAATGAGGGATTTTGGTCAGCGTCTAGGCTCTAGGGGAATGAATAAAGTCCATACCGTTTTCAAAGTTAATTATGTAGAATTTTAATGTCTTGGTTAGAATATAACTATATAAAATATTTACAATAATAATTTAAACTGTTATGACATTATTCGACCGTCTGTCGGGTTTAAAAATTAATTAATGCAAACCGAGAGATGCAATCTCTCGGTCTACCTGACAGGGACGAAGGCTGTCGCTCATCTGCTATCTTCGCACGATGAAAATGCATATCTCATCAAATTTCTATTGCGTGGGAGTCATAGAACTTAGATACCAGATTACAAGGCTCAGTTAAATATTTGCTGTGCCTTGCGGTCCGAAATTCAGATAAAGAACTATTGAGACCACATGAACAACTGTGAAATTATTACGCAAATGAACGCATATGTTGTACAAGATCCACATAGTCATGTTCTGCAGCGCTACAGATAATTTCGAGCATTTTACAGGTTGATCGCAAATATTATTTGTTACTGGTCTCTGATTGCCCTCGTGATCAAACCTTCGTTGAAAAATATGAGGTCAAACATGTTCTTTATATTACTGAAGTTCTAGAAGAATTCGTCAAATATTTATCTAGATATTCGACAAAACGTGTAAAGGCGAAAGTGTTCGGTGATATTTGGTCATATAGTGTACATTTATGTAACTTAGTGAAATCTGTCAATAACCAAGGCCTTTTGAATACATTCGAATTCTCTGTACCTGATTAAAGGGCCGTTTCAATGAAACTCCCCGATGGCGAAATCCCACGTTAATCTATGGGAAAACTTAGAAAAGTGATTACTCATTACCTAATATAATTATTAAAATACGGTTTTCACCATCAGAATGTAGACGTCAGATGCCGATGTTGTGCGTTTTCTAAAATTGTCTCCTTAAGTATTTCTTAAGAAATTTCTTAAGTATTTCTAAGAAGATGGTAAATTTTCATCAAGCGGAAATTTCAAAATTTATATACTTTTGTAAGTATATAAATAGACATTTTTTTAAAACGCGCAACATCGACATCTGACGTTTCTTTCGGATGGTGAAAACCATATTTTAATAATTATATTAGGTAATGAGTAATCGCGCTTCTAAGTTTTCCCATAGGTTAACACGGTATTTCGCGATCTTGGAGTTTCATTGAAGCGACCCTTAACTTCTGGGTTATGCTTACAAATTAACCTACATATTCCTTTTTCTGTTTTCTAAAAGTATCTAGCCGTATAGAAATAAACAACAATTTGGTTCTCATAAGATGGGATCAGTTAATGTTTATAGTCTATTGTTATCGAATCCACCATTGTGCACTCTCAAAATACTTATCTTATTGTCACTGTTTTACCCATTTTTTTTATTTTAATTGAAGAAATGCTAAACTTTCAACATAAAGCAAAAACAATAATAATATATAAACATTCAATATTAAAAATTTACAAGTTGAATTATATTTTATACAAGTGAGAAATACATTATTACTTAATTGATAAAGTTTAGTAATACAAAAATAGCTTTTAAATATTAAAAAGAAATACATTTATGTTGGATACTTTAAAGTGGTTCGCTTCATTAATTTCACCGCAAAGGAATATTGCAAAATTTTTAACCCCACCAATTTTCTAAAATTTCGAAAAATCAACGACTGAGGTTTTAATTCTAGCGTTCAGCTTGTTTTAACAAAAAACTTTTATCAAATGATTCCCATGATTCGAAGAATAAATTTATCTCAGCTTTTGTTCATAGATTTTCTTTCTACAGGAAATCTTAACACTGAATATATCGCACTATATATAAAATACTGCAGTGCCAAATACTACTATATATTTCATAAATGAAAATTTTACAAAATTGCAAAGTATTGAGAAATTATGAGTATTTTCTAATTGTTTTCTAATTGTGACTAAATTGCAACTATTACTCCATATTAGAAGTGACTGGGTTCTCTTTAAACGTTTTTATAGAAATGTAATTTTTTCCCGAAAATTTACAACCGAAAGAGATTGAGAGCTTATAAGAAAGACACAATCAATGTTTTTAAATAAAGATTGGGAAACGTATTCTACCAAAAATAGCCAAAAATAGTAAACAATGAATAATGCGCAACGTACTGACCACGTAGCACGACGCGGTGTCCTCAGAAATGCCCTTAAATACATGTGATTTTTTAAATAACCAAGTATGTATTATATATATATATATATATATTGCCAGTACATTTGTAAGCACTCTAATGGTTCTGAAGTTGCTGCATGTCACTATTAAAACCATCAAGTGGCAGAAATTTAATACTGAAATCCTCTTTGATGCTGTGCAGAGTGTCGTCCCACATCCGATGACCATTCTCATTAATAATGGCTGTTGTAATCCTAGCTGTCTGTGTTGCAAACTATACTATCCCACTGAACAAACTATTGATATTTGCATTCTCGTTGACTGGATCCTAATTTTCTTTGACAATGCTCAGTTTAGCATGAAAAAACTTTCTTAATTCGACTCCGATATCAGCTGAAGATAAAGACAGCTTGAATTTTTATTTTTTTATAACACTTAGAAACAAATAAAAACTTTTTTTATCCTTCTATATAAGATATATTCATAGAAAATGTAAGTGTACTATAACAGAAAAAAGCTCTGAATTGAAATGTTTTTGGATATTATTAGTACAGTTTAATATTGTTAATGGAAGATGCACGAAACAAACTTCGATGTTTTTTTTTTCACTGAAACTTCCGATTAGGGTGCTAACTTACTTGTAAAAATAAGTAAACTTTAAAAGTTAAACAAATTTTCACTGATTCCGTTTAAATCCATTGAATATCATACAATTTCAGTTTGCTGATAGAAAAACTTAATAAATGCAGTTGAAATTATGTTTCAAATTCAGATAAAATTCAGTTTCCAATTACAAATATCGGAATTAATTAATGGTCAAAAATAGTCTAAACATATACATTTTAAGTCATCTCTTTTAGACAAACTTTTCTCTAATAATACTAGATTTATTAGATACACTTTAGCACAATTTTTTTCTTATTAAAAATATAAAACTGCGTTTAATATTCCCCCCCCCCCTTAAAATTGCTAATCGATATTAATTTTTTTTAAAGGATATGTTTGGAGATAAACAGTGCGAGATCACATTTGATGGGGGATGAAAGAACAAGCTGTCAAAATTCTTCCTCTCCCAATTCCACGTCTCCAACAACAGGAGTTCAGAATTACGATAACAGAGACTGGTAAGTCAAAGATTGGAATCTTAAAATTCTTTGCGATTGAAAATTAGTGCAAAATATATTGGTTAGATGCAATACTCCAGTTGAATCCCATTCTATTTTATAAACCTTGAAAATGAAACGAAAAGAAGTAACTTTAGAATACAGATGTTGTAATTATGGGTAACGTAGTTAGTCGCTTTCAAATATATTATTTAAGCTGCGTTGTAATCTGTTCTGTTTTATTTGTATGTTATAAGATAATCTTTTGTGTTTCTGGGGAAAACTGTTTTAAAATTAAAATGTATAAATCATACACTGAAAATGCAATTCTTATCATTTATAAATTTTAATTAGATCTTTAAATCACCGTAAAATTCCTTAAAATCAATCACTTAATTCTCGAGATGTTCAGCATTGAAAGATTGGTTGATGGATTGATTCTCCCATTTATTCCCTGTTTTCGCAAAAACTATTTTAGATATCGCAATGTGACAAACTGTAGATTGTAGCCATACACATTCTCTTATAACCTCTCTAATATCTCTCTAATTTGATTTCCATCTCTTTAATTATAATTTCCCCTTAGCTACAAAATTTTTCTATTTTTATTTATAACAAACAGCGTAAGAACCCGTTGTGTTGCATTTGAATTTTAAAAGATCGTTTGAGTTTTTTGGGAAGTTTTATTTAACAGTTTTTAAATTCAAACGTATAAGTCATAAGCTGAAATTGTAATTATTATAAGCTATAAAATTATTTAGACTTCAATCACAGTGAGATTCCTTAAAATTGATCAATTAGTTCCCGAGTTTTTGAGCATTGAAAGATTGGTTGATGAATTGATTCTCCCGGTTTATCCCTGTTTTCCTAAAATCTATTTTAGATATCGGAATGTGACAAACTGCAGATTGTAGCCAGAAGTATCATTTATAAAACTTAATTTAGACCTTTAAATCGCCGCAAGATTCCTTACAATTGATTAATTAGTTTCCAAGTTTTTGAGCGATGAAAAATTGGTTGATTGATTGATTCTACCGGTTTTCCCTGTTTTCCCAAAAACTATTTTAGATATCGGAATGCGACAAACTGCAGATTGCAGCCAGATACATTCTCTATCTGCCCCTGATAAGTTTAGTGTTTATTATGCAGTTGTTTTTGAGAATATCCCGGGCAAACAGATATACAGACAGATAGACAAAATTAAAAAAAAATTTTTTTTTTACTATACATCGCCTAGACAGACATTCCAATTTTATATATTACTATAGAAAAGCGTATGTTTTTAGGGTTGCTTAAACTTATACATGAAGCCTAACAAATAGATAGGGGGAGTCACAGAAACCTACGATAACTAAGCTGATTAAATGCTGTTTTACGAAATACATTAAATATGTATTTCACGAAAAAAAAAAGACATTGATTATGTGTACCCTAATATTATCTAAAGCAGGGGTTCCCAAACTTTTAGACCGACGTACCACTAAATTGAAGTTCATACTTTAGCGTACCACTAGGCATCAAACGTAATGCTAATAAAGGAAAAACTGTAAACTTCACATATTTTGCTCGATTTCAAATCATCATTTAAAATAACTTAACTGTATTAAAAACCGATTTCCATGAAATAGAAAGAAATTTACACATTTGGTATAGAAGAAGCGAAAAAATTCAATTGACAGAAATAATGATTTTTGCTTCAAATAAAATTTCAACACCGAAATACTCAGGACAAAAAAAAAAAAAAAAAGTTCATTTGAACAAGCTTCTCGTAGTTTCACGGATTCAGACTTTACTTTCAGATAATACAACTTAAATAACATGTTTAAAACTGTTTTTCTGCTAGTTAAAACTGTTTCATTGATTAAATTTTAAATTAGGTCTTTATTTCCTAATTTTAATTTCCCCCCCGTATAAATTTAATAATTACATGTGTTTAATTCTGGAAAACTGGCTGTATCATAAGCAGCTTGTGCGGGTTTCAGACAGTTTGCTGTAACAAACATTTCTAGTAACAACAACAACAACAACAACAAAAGCGTTTACAGTCTCTAATTTTCATTCGAAAATTGCCAAAGGGATAAATTCATGTCGCTTTTGATTTTATATCTTTTTTGGTATTTCATTTTACGTACTAGCATCGCACTTTCGCGTACCAGTAGCCAGAGCTTAACGTACCATAGTTTGGGAACCCCTGATCTAAAGGAAATGTACAACTTCTTTTCTAAAAATACGCAATTGTTTTAACGAGCATAAAATCAATTTCTATTATTTTTTTCCCAGAAAAAAAAAAAGAAAGAAAGAAAGAAAGAAAAACTTTATTTTTTACTTCATATTTTAACTTGGAGCTCTGAATTTTGACTCCTAAACTGTATAAATAAAAAAAAGGTACTTTTCGGTTAGCCGGGCGCCAGTGATATATGTACATATATAAATACATATGTATATATATACATACATATATGCATATATATGTGTATGTATATATATGTATATGTAGATATGTGTAGATATGTGTGTGTGTATATATATACATGTATATATCACTGGCGCCCGGCTAACCTAAAAGTACCAAAAAAATATATATATTTTTTAAACTGTTAAAACTTTACAAAAACATAACATAAGCTCTTCCGTGTCATCCCCGTTTTCGAAAAGTGTTCTCTATCTTCAGAAATCTCAGAAAATAGATGTTCGAGGTTTAAAGAAGCATTTCTGAAGCTAATGTTTCTTTTACTGCCCGCTTTAAAAAAATACTATGCGTTAGCATACATTAGTATGCAGAGAAACTGGAAGCGTTAAATAAAAACGTAATTAAAAAAAAATATATATATATTACACTCTTTATCTCTTATTTATATTTTATTTTTTAATTTATAGTGTTTAAAGTATTTCACTGTTGCAATTTCACAGCCAGTTGGCATATTTTAGCGAGCCTGGTTCTATGCATAATTAAATTCATTATTGCCGTAATTCGTATGCTCTTCGCATCCCTAAAAAATGTTCGGCGATTTCTCGCTTGTGCCCGGCTAACGAAAACATGCCTTAAAATTAATTTATTAATTCATCATTAAGTTATTAAAATACTAAAATGTTGTATAGATATCAGAAACACATATATGTGCATCATTTTTATAATTCTATCATTTAAGAAAGGGTGTGAAAAATCGATTACAAATTAACGTCTTCGTATGCGTGAACCAAGTTAACTTAAGGTATTTGTCTACCCCTAAATCGCTGTTTTTATAAAAAAAAAAACTGGAAATGTTTTTATTATTTTAAATTAAAGTTAACACATTTAGGTTTCCAAAAATGCTTTACGTTTAAGTTCAGCGATAATTAGAAGCAAAGATCTAGCCCAAATTACAGACCAAAACTAAATTTTTTAAAACTGGAAGAGACCTAAAAAAGTCACGAAAAATCTCATTTCTTAAGAGGTTTTCAAGATATTAAAATAAAATTTTGTTACAAAAGGTTCTGCTCATCTATTAATATGTTATGAAGCAGAATATAGCTTGTAAGTATGTATTCATTAATTTAAGAGCTACTTTTATTGAAAAATATATAATTTAAAAAAAAATGTTGTATATACAAATTTTGGTATATGTTGGTAAATTTAAGAGGTATTGCAAATATTTTGCTCCATAACACAGGAAAGTGATTTACTAATGTACTGTTGAAAAGATAAAGCGAAAATATATTGGATGGATTTTGTTATAAAAGGTTTGGAATAACCGTTAATTTTTACTAAAAATTGACAAAATATGTCTTATATAAATTTCAAAAGTTAATTAAAATTCCATACATATAAGTGTAATCAAAATTTCACATTTTTCAAAAAAGTGTCTAAAAGGTAGATACTTACCTTAACACTTACCTTTAACACTTACCTTAACACTTACCAAACAGGCTACATTATGACACATTTTTTAATTCATTTTTGTTCGCAAAGGCAGGAAATTGGCAGATGCTCTTATTAAGAAACTATGTAATCGAAAAATGTTTTCCATTTTTTGGTAAAGACAGAGGATCTTTCAGAAAAGACTGTCAAAGTCGGCGTTTTGCACCAAATTCCCGACGCGGCACCCATAGAAGCCCGAAAAAAATGTCGTCACGTGACCAGAATCGCTTATAACTCTATAAGTAATCCATCTATCAAAAAATGGATAACTCATTTCGATTCCAAATCACTTCCATATAGTCAGGTTCAGGTCTGTCAATTTTATGCGTTTGTGTTTAAAAATGAGCCTGAAATTGTGCCAGAAAGTTTCACGTTGTTGAGCAGGTCATTTGAGAACCACCTTAAGGCGGTATTAAAAAAAATATTTTTTTTTCTACGCTCAACAACTCAAAATTTTCTGACACATTTTCAGATTCATTTTTAAAAGTAAAAACATGAAACTTGGCGGCGTGATTTATGAAGAGATTTATAAGTGAGTTGTGTTTTTATTTTTTCGTTCAATTAATTACAAATCGATCTACAAACAATTATTTTCACAATACGATAATTTTCTTTTGTTTCCAGCGCTATCTCTTCAAGAAATTCGGTTCAAAATGTCCACTTTGACAGCATTTTTTGAAATATATTCTGCCTTTATCAAAAAATCGACCAATACGGACATTATAAAGTTTCTGAATAAGAGGACCTGCCAATTGGATGCATTTTAGAGCAAAAAGGAATTTAAAAATAAGTCACAAAATAAGCAGTTTGGATTTGAATACACTCTTAAATAAAATAGTGTAAAAACAAAGGATTGCAATATGTACCACTTTGTTTTTAACACCTATCACATACCAGAATATATCACTTTATCGACTACCATACATCACTTTATCATTTTATAACAAATCTGACACGAATAAAAATCTTATCAGATGTAACTTATTCATTAACCGTTCCGTTTCAGCATACGACTGGGAGAATTCACCCCACCGCACTGTGCCTTCTCACGACCGCAACCCTCGCGGAACGCATCCAGCAGCGAAGATGACGCTCAAGAGGAGGACGAAGATCAGGATGACGAAGAGGAGCATCACATCTTGGCACCACCGTCCGTCGTGCGAAATCACACGTCTGAACCCCACGGGTCACACATGTCTCAGGGTCCAGGGGGCAGGAGGTGCCTACTGTGGGCGTGCAAAGCTTGCAAGAGAAAAACAGTGACGGTCGATCGAAGGAAAGCTGCAACAATGAGAGAGAGGAGACGGCTTAGAAAAGTAAGTTCCGTAATATACAGCGATAAATGATAAAATGGTTAACGAATGTTTCGGCTCTAACGATGAGTGTTTTCTTTGTTTTTCTGATTCTAACTGGATTCAGCTTACGAAAGTTTCATTGGATACGTGCACTAACATAACGCATTTTAACAGGAGAAGAAATCAATAACACTTCGACTAACGGACGTAATTTGTTATGTTCATTAACAAAAGTATCGCTGAACTTTGGATTAAAAATTAATTTGGAACTGCTTGTAGTACCAACTTTCAATACATTGTTATAATTTAAAGTTAGCTTTATTTATTTTATTTTATTTTATTTTTCATTGCAAGTCAAGGGAGTGTGAGGAACAAAACATGTAAAGAACACATAAAGCTTTTTTTGTTTTAAAATTGTTTAATGCGGATGTTATATTGAATGTACAGTACGTCTACATAAAATACGATGATGACTATAACTTCAGTTCCATATAACGCAAAAATAAAAGAAAAATGCCGTTTTAATTCTTATACAGTTATTTATAATTGTGTGTAGTTTATTTTATCATATGGTGGTTCTCTAAATATTTAAAATTGTACCAACTATACTTTTTTAACCGATTCCGGACCATGGGTGCATATATGCACCCTCAAAAAGAGCATAAAGAATTTGTTTTAGGCACCAGTAAAAAATAAAAGCAATATTTGCTTTCTCTAATTAGAGCATTTTTGTGATAGTTTAAATAAAGTTAGCTTTTTTTAAAAAAAGTGGTGCCAATCGAATAAAATTTGTGTAAAATTCGCCGGTCCCGAAGGGTTTAAGAACTAACAACCATTTCTGATACTTTATATTTGATTTACTTGGATCACACAAAACAGCCTGGAAAAGTACATAGTTTAGGTATAATTTCTTAAATCTTCATAGAGTTATAAAAGAAAGTATGTTAGGGGTTAATTCATAAATTTAGAAAAGTAAAATTAAGATGTTACAGGGAAATGATTAAGGAATATTCAATTTTTAATCGGAAAAATTATATGGAGATTCTAATCACAAAATAAACTAACTAGATGTAACAGAATTTTTCTGATAGTTTTCTTTTCTTTAATGCGAATGGAAATAGTAACTGGTCTCTTTAGGTTTAGATCGTCGAAAAGTAAAATTTCTTCAAATTTCCGAAAGTAAGTATTGGATTGAGCTGTAAAAAAACGTGTCTTCGACGGCGCACGGCGCTGACATTTTTATGCAGAGATTAATATGGTTTATAATTCATAAATCATTTCAAGATGAATTTATGCAAAAATACGTTTATGGATTAATAAAAATGCCTAGATTGTGTTTGGGTTTATTCAATGTATCTCATTATATAAGAAAAAATTCAGTTGGATAATTGTTTTTGGAAAGGTATAAATTAAAGTTTCAAACATTGATCCCTTATAACTCTATGAAGATTTAGTAAAAATTGCCTAAACTACAGGGTGTTTTTTTTTTAAACTGACACTATTCAGAGCCGTCTGTAGCTCGTTCTAATAACTGGATTGACACAAAATTTTGTGAATGGACTAAGAAAACCATGGGAAAAAAGATTCCAACAAAAAAAAAATAGTTCCAATCACCGCCGATAGGGAGAAATGTGGCGCTGTACATTGAAAAAAACCCCATCAGAAACAGACAAAATTAATAATTTGGATAAAATGCCACGTTTTATTCATCATTTACACTTTCCCTTTCGTTGATCGCAGTTGAAACATCCATTATCACTTTTTCTGCCACCGGTTTACGTCCTCTGCCTGACCGAACTGCTAGCGAGCCTGTTTTTTCGAATTTCAGAATCATTGCTTTCAATACATTAACGGATAAAGGTCCTTTGCGCAGTTTATGGCGTGTTCTAAGTAAACGAAGAGCGGCTGGTGCATTGTACTGGTTACAAGAACTTCACAAGTAACGCGCGCTGCGGTAAAGTGAGATTCATTTTCAACCTGAGCTGAAATTGTTTCTCGGTGTTTTTCGCATGCATTTATAACTTAAACTATTGGCGCTACTGTCGCTTGCGTAA
Source organism: Maratus michaelseni (assembly GCA_963931845.1). NCBI lineage: Eukaryota > Metazoa > Arthropoda > Arachnida > Araneae > Salticidae > Maratus > Maratus michaelseni. The sequence goes on from OZ007594.1 coordinate 59,651,197, forward strand.
GTAAAAATTTGCATTTTCATTTTTTGCCCGTATTTTATGCTAATTCCCAGTTGCATAAATGACCACAGCGCCACATTTCCCCCTATCGGTGGTGATTGGAACTAATTTTTTTTTGTTGGAATCTTTTTTCCCATGGTTTTGTTAGTCCATTCACAAAATTTTGTGTCAATCCAGTTATTAGAACGAGCTACAGGCGGCTCTGAACAGTGTCAGTTTAAAAAAAAAACACCCTGTATATACTTTTCAATCCAAGAAATATATATAAGAGTAGTCTTATAAAAATTAATATATGTAAATAAAATATAGAATATGTAAATACAATGCAGACAGGTTTTTAGGTGCGTTCGTAATTATATAAATACGTAGCACCTATTGTCGTCGTCTGGTCCGTCCGTCTGTCTGTCCGTCCGTCCGCATGTAACAACACAAAAACTACCCAACTGAATGGTTTGAAATTTAAGATATATTATCTTTGCAGAATTTTGTCGAGATAATTTAAATTTTAGGAAAATCGAATGAAAACTTTAGAAAATATTAATAAAATATTTATTAAGAAATTTGAATAATAATAAAAAAAATCGGTGCTTTCTTCTTATAGGAGCTTCCGAAGTTTAATCGTCAAGCGACCGAGATACTTATTTTAATACTGAAATAACTGAATTAATAATTCATTTCACAGAATTAAACATCATCAAGATCTGAATATTTAGATAACTAGCTATAGTACAAACGCACCTCATTTGTCACGTATTTGACTTGTTTCATTCTTGTTTTGTTACTTTTCCTCTTTTTCAGAATCTATCAGTTTTTTAAAGAAACAAGATCGACAAAAATTTTCGACAAGATCCAAATGGAAATGTTTTTTTTCTTTTCTTTTCTTTTCTTTCTTAAAAAAAAAAAAAAAAAAAAAAAAAAAAAAAAAAAATATGGTCTTGTCTGGCTATGCCAGAACATAAAATAATTTATATTATAAAGCAAAAACATGTCCGCGAGTCACGCTGACATCATATCGATGGCGGAAACGACCTCGACAATCAATTTTGTTTTTATGGAAAAATTATTAACTTAAAATCGCACAATTTTAATTTTTACACCATCGAATAGAAGAAAAAAAATGTACTTTCAGATGAAATTTGATTGAAAATTTTATCTCATTTTACTGAGTTTTTTGTGATTTTTAAAATAATTTTTAAGCATGACTTTTTTTTAAAATCCGCCTTAGTAAAATAACTTGATTGAAGAAGATTAACACGTTTACGTTTCAAACAATGTAAATAGTTCAGTATTTGTTTCCGGCTAATATTCCGAAACAAAATTAAAGCTTCACTACAAAATAAATAAATACATAAAACACAAGATTAACAGACATGTAATCGAACTACGTGCTTAAACACAGAAATAAACAGAATAATAATAATAATAATAAAGTTGATATAAATAGTGAAATCTTTGGCGATTTTTTTGGCGATTAACCGCTGGTATGTGGTTAATACGGAAGTAATACCGTTTTTAATAATTTAAAAAACTTTACTATTTGAATAAATGATTGATATTTTTCACATATAATTTCTTTTTACTTATCCATCATACGTAGTATAGGGTAAGTCTTGTAATCGTTTTGAAAATCGAAAAAAACTTTTGACGGATTTACACGTTTCAGACACTGGAGATTTCGAGAAACATATTTTTAGAAATAAAATTTTGCGTCGTCGGTCTATGTGTCTGTAAACGCCCTATCTCCCGAACAAATTGAGATAGAAACTTGAAATTTGATATGTACTTAGTATGTAATAATGAGAAGAAGCTTATTGAATTTCAGTAACCTCTATTATCCGGAACTATTTTTTTCGGATTCTCGAAATATTCGTTCTGATAAAAGGTCTATAAAAATTTTCGAAATTGTTTATGTTAAGGAGTAAATATAAAAGACAATAAAAAACATAAATTTTGCATAAAGAATGAAGTCGATCGGATAATGAGTTACCGAGATATTTGTAAGCACATTTTCCATACTCTTCGATTTTTCATGACCCTGTATTGCATTCAAATTTCAATTCAAAGATATATTTTAATTGGAAAAGAGCCACTTAATCCGACGCAGTAAACTGTTAGTTAATATAGGATTATCATTTTTGGAGCTATAAGAATGTTTCTTTTAGGCAATTCAGTAATGGAGCATTTAAAGTTTAGGACGTCATCAAGCCACGATTATATTCGAATTGCAATGCATTTTATAAATAGTTTACACATGTTTTATTTTCATATTTTATGTTATGCATATCCATGATGGATAAGTATTATGATGGCCCCCGACGACTAGTTCGTCTAATTGGTGAGCAATCTAATATATATATATATATATTAAACATAGAACATCTACTAGAGTCTTCAATTTAAAATTATTTTCACTATGTTCTTTTGGGTCCCATGGTAATAATAATAGTAATGATAATAATAATAATAATAATAATAACTATAACTGAAACGATAGTTAAATTGCACACTAACAGCTTTATGTGCTTAAAATACTTAAGCACTCAGTGTAAAGAAATGTGTTTTCTTGCAAATTCTGAAAACATTGATCGAAATCGTTTCTGAAAAAAAGAGAAAAATCAGCGTCAAAACAAAAATATTTTCGTTAGACAAGTGTAAACTTTGCAGCTTAGAATAGATCTTTCTTTCAGCAACCTCCATCTCGCCTTGAGATAACGGAAAAAGACAGGTGCTGTTGCTCCTGAATAAATGGGTTAAATTAACAACCAGTGGAAAAGCGTTTATGGCTTTATATAAAACTAGAAGAGACAATTAATTATTCAGTAAACGATGTCGTGCGACTTTTTAAAAAAGTTTCTTGATTTATAAAAGTACTTACGATTCTAGCACACAATTCTTCACCAGTCTCGCACCTCTCACTATACAGACAATGAGAATTTAACAGAGAATTATAACTATTCCGTGCATGATTTTTTTTCTCACTTTCTAAAAAAGTATTGGATGTTATTTGAGTAGTGTAAAAAATAGTTTTCAAAATATTACTTTTAAATTATTTTTTGTATTATACCTTTTTTTTAGGGGGTGTGTTTGGGGGGGGGGAGAGATTAGAACAAAATTGTGCAATTTTCGCTTTAAAAATATGAGGCTGCTTCGATTAATGAAATGCGTTATGCAAACATAACAGCACAGGGGCGTAGAAAAACAAGGGGGGGGGTCATGGGGCTTAAGGGCTCCCCATTCAAAGGAAAACAGTTATTTAAGTCACAGGATTTGTTCGAAAGAGTAATTTTCTGTTTTCAATGTTTAGTAAATCGTCTGTGAAGAAATACATGTGTACACAAAGAAGTACTATAGATAATGATTACATTTTTATCTATTAAATCTGCAGATCAGAGGCCTCGACGTCAGCTTTGAAAGTCAAATTTTTATTTTGATGAATATTTCAAATTTTCAATACACAGTTTCATTTATTTTATATTAACCCTTTCATAGGCGGTGGGAAGTATACTTCCCACTTACTTTTATTTCCCAACTGCCGAAATTGTACCAGAATTTTTGAAAATAATCAACTGCTATAATGTACGTGAACAAAAGTATTTCTCTATTTTGAAGAAACTTGTGCTTCATTTCTGGTGGCAGTGAGTCATTTAAACATTTTAGAAACAGAATTATTTTGCCCGTGAAAGGGTTAATATTACTACAAGTAAGATTTTAAATAGTTTCAGGCGATCGAACTCTTGTGAGCTGTAATGGAAATTCGATTAAGTGTATTAATATTCCAAGACTGTTTTTGTGAAACTTCATTACATGAGAGAGTTTTTAATTCAGTGGGTCTATGCGTCCCAGAAACTTCCGTTGTTTCATTAATTTGATGATCGTGTTTTTTTTTTCTTTATATCAAATATTCTATCTAAAACACTTAAATTATTGTTATTGTGACAATGGCATTAATAATTAGTTTAGCGATTAATTATCCTCATAAATACATTATTATTATTGATAATTATAATTGTTCATTTTCAATGTCTTGCTTCTGCCTTCAATGTGGTAGCACGTATTCTTTCCACTTGAAGAAGAAAGACAAAATTCTTTCGAAATGCCTAGCACAGTTTCTTATTTTTATGGTGTTATTAAAAAGTTTTTCCCTTCATCTAATTATTTAGTTTATTTTAAAATGGCCACTTAAGGCTCTCTCATAATTTTTCAATTGTTGGGCCACAGTAACTACACTAGCTTCCAAAAGTTAAGGTACAACCAGTTTTTTGAGGCTCACTTTAAACGAATGAAAATAAAGGTAAAAAATACGATTTATATGAACATAAGTAACTTTAATAAAAGCTTATGAAACAATTATGTTTATCTCTATTTTTGTTTAAGGAATTGGGCACTTGTACGGCAGTCGAGAGAAACTGCGAGCACTTTGGGAATTTGTATGAAATAATTTTATGCTTGTTGATCTTGAATTGTTGGTGATAAAATAGTGCTGCACATATCTAGGAGATATTTTTTACCTGATTCGTTAAGATTGCGGGCAATCAGATGGATTGAAATGGGATTATCAGAAGCTGATACTGCTAGATGTCGTAATGTTTCTCGTAGTGTGGTCCAAACACTCTGAGATCAATTTGAATCCAAAAATTCGGTATCAAGAAGACTTGTTCTAGACCGAGCACGGATTACAACCCCTGCACAAGATAGCTTTTTAGCTCTTTTGTCCCGAAGGAGGAGGAACACTACTGTGGCTCAGGTCATTTCAGACATCGTAACGCAAGATGGATTACCATATCTGTTACTATGGTGCACAAGCGTCTTTATAATTAAGGACTTTATATGCAAAATGACCGTTGTGTGTGTACCTATTAATCGACAACACAGATGTGCCCGTTTATGTTAAACAAGAGAACACGTTTCCTGGACTAGATAAAAGTGAGCTTCTGTACTCTTCACAGATGTGTTCCGGTTTGCGTTGGAGAGTGATTCAGTTCGTGTGCTGATCTAGAGAGAACAAGGCATCAGATTCTACCTATGTGACATTGTTGAAAGACACAGTTATGAGATGGTGGAATCTCTCTGGTGGTCACAGTAGCATGCATGTGTGCGATGGAAGAATTCTGACTTCTGTGAAATATCGGACGAGATCCTTGCTCCGTTTGTCACATCGTATGCTGACACTATTGGTGATGAATTAATCTTAATGGTTGATAGTGGCCGATTCCATTAAGCTAAAGTTGCTGATGAATATCTTGAGCAGGATCAACGTTTAGAGCGAATGGAATGGTCAGCTAGATCTTCGGGCCTTAACCCGATAGAGCATCTTTGGGACTATCTCGGCAGACAGATAGCTACCGTAAGTCCTTCTCCGAAGTCGTTAAATGTGCTGGAACAAGCTTGCTTCATGTATTGGCATTGTTTCCCATTCCAGTGTTCGATAACTTAATTGACAGTATGGATAATCGAAGACGCAAATGCATTACAAATAGAGTCGGACACATGTCTTATTAAAATGCTTTTATTTGATTTTTTTCATAAAAAACTGCCACTTATTTTTTTTTTTTATTAAACAGTGGACTTTTGCAAAAAAATGCAACTTTTTATTTGTAAATGATGCTTGATAGTAAAATTAAGCAAAATTCGATAAATAACTGTTTAAAGCACAATTCTTCTAAATTTCATGTTTTTATGTTAATTTGTTTTCACATTAGATACAAAAGACTGATTGTATCTTAACTTTTGGAGGCCAGTGTATATTTGCCACCAGACAGTTTCATTTTAAACTACAAGTCAGATATTAGTTTGTTTCTGACTATTTTTTAAGTCAAAATTTTGAATTTTATAATTCTTGACACAAGTGCTCCAAAATTCAGTTTATCTACAGAAATGTGATTGAGAGAAATAGTATAAAACCCCGTACTAATAAGGGCTCAGTATCCAGTCAAGGACGAGGCGCAGGGTATGTCCATTACCCCTTTTTAGATTCTTTAATTTAATTAATTAAATTAATGTTTTTCTCTCATGCTTTTGTAAAACAGAAAAACATTGTAAAATTTATTTGACATAAATTACTTAAAAGAATTAAACAGTAAAAGAATGAGGAACTAAGAATTTCTCGTCAGAGAAGCTTTGGCCCTTTCTGAAGACCCATTGGAGGTCAATTTTTAGTTTTGTTTTCTATGATAGAGCCCAATGGGTTATATATTAGAAAATTATAAAAACAACTCAAAGAGCCCAACATTTTTGCTTATCGATATTTATAAGACATAATATACATATATATATATCGAAATCTCGAATAATTTTACCATCAACACCCGAGATGAGATGAAAGTTGTAGTAATACATTTTTATTCATTTATCATTTGCAGGTGAACGAAGCTTTTGAAACGTTGAAACGACGAACGAGTCCGAATCCAAATCAGAGACTGCCTAAAGTAGAAATTCTCAGAAACGCAATTGACTACATAGAGAACTTAGAAGATCTCCTGCAAGGAGCCCACGGATTGAGAACGAGGCAGCTGATTGGAGAAAGGCGGAACATCATCCGAGATATAAGTGGTTTTGATTACAGGGTGAGTTGTGATCAACATTATATTGTAATATAGGGTAAACCAAAAGTCTTGCCCTGATTATAAATATTTACTGTTCTCAAACTATTATAATTAAACATATGTTTGTTTGGATACAATGTAAGTACTGTTATAATTTTTTTCATAAGACCACGCACTTCAGTAAATTTCAACGTGTGCCCTCTAGGTAGCTCGGAGAATGTCTAAGCGGTATTCTAGTTCCCGCGAAGTGTTCTTTAACATGTCGTTTGTTACAGTTCACACAGCAGCTTGTATCCTATTATTCAGTTCTTCGACGTCAGCAATTGGTGTGGCAAAGACTCTGTCCTTGATATAGCACCAAAATAAAACATCCATAGGAGTAATATCTGGAGAGCGCGGAGACCAGGGTGTTGGTCCATCCCCTTCAATCCAATTTGCGCCATCTATTGCACAAAAAAACTACTAAAACTGACCTATCCAATGATACAACAAGTTACATTATTATACAAAATACCTAAAGTACTACCTAAAGGTTATTTTGTAATGAATTATTATAATCAGGACAAGACTTTTGGTTCACCCTGTATAATAGTTTACTACAATTAGAAATTTACCACATTAAACATTTGGTTCATTCCTAGTAATATATTCTGAAAATCTGCCCTAAACAGGACTGTAGCCGCTTAAATTGGAGTTTATTATTGCAAAATAATTGTGCTAATTTTTAAAACTTTCCAACGAATTCTTCCACCTTTTTCAATGGCGCAGCTAGGATCTTCATCTGGGAGGGGTTTTCAACCATTGTTACTCATAAAATTAACATTTTCCTCGTGCTATATGTCCAGAAGTTAATGTTTTTTAGTAAATACATGAAACATAAAAACCGACGTAATGAAAAGCAGAAACAACCATAAAAAAAATTAGCATTTATGTGTTTAAAGGTTTAATAAAAGAACATCTTCCTCAATCTTCAGAGAAAAAAAAAGAAGAAAGAAAGACCTGAAGCAGTAACACACATACTACTTTGCTGCTGTTGTTTCTTTTTCTTTCATTAATTTTGTGTTGAAATAGGGACTCCTAATATGAAGTCTTGAAGCAGTTGAATCATAAAAAAATTATAATGTTTATGCTTTTCTTTACTTTGGTTTTTATACAGCATATGTTTAACTTAACACATTGGGGTTTGTATGCATCTTATCAGTTTTTAAGTGCTTTGGTATGGGTTTTAACTTCGAAATCCCTTCCTTCGCTATGCCAGTGCCTTTTTTAGTGACAAAGTGGTCGTTAGACTAGTCTTTTAGACTCGAATAGACCGAATTTTAGATAATTCTTGACTCTTAAAATCTCAACTGTTTTAATAAATCCAAGTTTCATGAGAAATAATTAAATTCGTCCTGATCTTTTTTTCAAATTTCCCACTGAAGCAAGAAAAAAAAATAGTATGAAAGGAAAACATCCTCGCCCATGACTGGAAAAAAAAAAGAAAAAAACTGAACATCTAGAACTGTAAAAGACATCTTTGTTTCAAGTTTCGTGAAGCTTAAAAGCGCTAAACTGCTACAAAAATGTATGGAGATCACATTAAAAAAGTTTTCTGTCCGCTTTATTTTTCAAGTTCATAAAAACATCGACTCTCTAATATGTGAATAAACGCGCAAGTTAAAAAAACACGAGATTGAGATCGATAAACAGATGCGTTGCGCCTGTTGCCAATACAGCTGCCAAAATAACGAGTTGAAAATTTTTCACTTAACGATTACGATCAAACGGATGTCGATTCAGAGTAAAAAAATTCGTTTTCGTGATGTTTAGGATTCGAGTGGTAAAGGAAGTGACAGTTTTCGATATCTAGAGAAGGTGATACAAGTAAGTTCAATGTTATTAGATGATTTTTTTATTCTTTTTCGAAATGAAAGATTCTTCAGAAGCATCTAATTTCAGAATGAAGCGGAAGTTTTGAAATGGAAGGGCGTTGACTTTATTGCTGTAAATATTAAATCGAATTTACAGGACATTTTTAGTAATGTTGTTATAAAAATAGAAATACAAATTGTCAAATGTTACATATAATCTTTTAAGGCGACAAAGATGTTCATTATCTCAAAGAGTTGCTTTCAGTTTCCGAAACAAAGGTTGTGCCATATACTATATACAGGGTGACTTGGAACTACTGGGCAAAACTTTCAGGGATGATAAAACACACCCAGACAAGGTCAAAACGCCATACAATGCATGGTCGCAACTCAAGCAGTGAAACACTACTAGAGGGTGCTTTCTGATTATAGCTAATTCTGATTTAACAGTTAAGAAGCAAAAGTTAGAAAAATGCAGATTTTGAATGACCATGTCAGCGGTATCGCAGAGAGAGTCTGCGGGCACCGGTACCGATCCGAATGTGAGTACTTTAGTATAGTATTAGAAAATATAATTACTGAATAATTACTTTAGTATACATATTCCTTTAAAATTTAAGCATCATTATATTAACAAAATATTGGGGGGGGGGGGGGAATAGAGCGTACGCGTTGAATAGCCGTTAGGTCCTATACCTAATTTTAGTTAATGAGGGTTCTTTTGAAATTTCAGAATCCTGTCATTTTTCCAGTTTCACAATTGCTTCACTGTTGATATTTATTAGTAGATGAAAGCTTCTATTTTAATTGCTTTGTTTTAGCACTGTGTAATAATAGTCACATACACAACTTACAGGCCTCACACTTTTCCTATTTTTGAATGCTACTATTTTAGAATAACACTATTTGCCTTATTTAATTGCAGAATTTCTGTTATTAAATATGGCGCAGATTACTAATCAGAAACAGTGGTACTCAAAAATAGAAACCGTGCGAGCCCAGGACTTATACGATTCGTGTTTTATCTCTTTAATTTTATCACTTGTTATTAGTTTAAACGCTAACATTTTGCGTTAGAAAGGTTCACATTTATTTTTCGCTATTTTATATCAAAAACCAGATTTATGACGAGTCTTTTAAGAGAGTCGAGCCCCGGTAATTTGTACCGACTTTACGCCCCTCTCTGTGGTCCTGAATGCCAGAAAAAGTGTAAAACTATTACTCAAGATAAAGTGCCCTAAAGCTGACACATTAAGTATACTGGTACAGTCTTTTCCCCAAGTAATTTCTTACAAATATGTTTCTTAAAACAAAAGAAAGAAAAAAACAATGATTTTAATAAAGAACATTTTTTTTTCTTAGGATACTGCATGTTGTATTTGGTGAAACTTCGTAATGCATATTTCATGTTTTTTAGAGTTATATAATTTTTATATGTTTCGTTGAGAAACTTTCCTAAATTAATTTATTAACTAAATTATAGAATCAACGCTACTCAAGATATACTATTACTATTCCGATGATTATTCTTTTTCAACCAATTCATTAAAAAAAAAAGAAAAAACTTGTAGTGCTTCTGGAAAATTCATGATAAAATTAAAAAAATTAAAAATACAAAACTGACAGCGATTAGGGAGGGGGAGGGGGAACGAATATTTTTTTTACTGAAGAGCAGCAATTTTTGCTGGTTACCAGATTTTTCCAATTTGTATAGAGCTCTGGTCGTAGCATCAATACTTACCATTTTTCAACATTGATTTGCATCGCTACAACACATTAAAATTTCAGCCAGTTCCACCAGGGGGGGGCCACCTTTCTTTATAATTCATGCGTGGTTCTTTGTCTCTTAAGCATTAATGAAAACAAATTAGTTTGCACGTGAGATAATACGAAAACATTAACAGCTGTCTTAGACATCCGATAGTTGCCAATAATAACATTAGTGTTTACTGATGAACAATTCAGTTTTATTTAGAAGCAATTTTCTACAATAATGGCACGCAAAAAGAAATAAAAATATCCTCTAAAGACAACTTTGTGAACGAATCTCCAACTTTACTACAATTACTTTACTACTTACAAAACAATAACTCGAGGTATTATTTATCCATTTATTTCAGTTGTCGTTCTGTAAATAAGTAGTCATGAATCAGTGTTTTTTAACCCGTTACGATCAGGGAGACTGTTTTTATAGGCAATTCTGCAAGAAACATAGTTTTTTTAAATTTGAAATTAACCAGTGAAGTACGTATGTGTATATTCCACAAAAAATAGCTAGTATAAAAATATAAAGAAGTTCAGCAAAAAATAATTATTTATTCACATCACAAAATTTTTAATTTTAAGTTTGCATTGTGATTTTCAAATACTTGATTTTGATTACCAAAAAACTCTTACTTATTTTTAACCTCTTACAATTTTTAACACTTTCTACCGTAGTTGTCAAATGTTTATGACTTCAGTTTGTCCATCTGCCGTCTGGCAGTGCTCTATAACTCCTTTAAATATACTCGGATTGCCATGTAATTAACATATTTTAACCCTTTATAACTCAACAGCTCCGATTTGAAAAATATTTACTCAGATGTTAGAATGTATCATTTTAAGCATGTAAAAAATAATTTAAAAAATGTAGAACATGAAAATAAAAATATATTAACTAAAAGGTATGTTATTCATCTCTGCATTAAACAGAAAATTATATAATTCTCATGAATGTTGTCAACTTTCTAATGCAAAATTGTAAAGTATAAGAATTAACATTTGTAAAAAATCTGTTTTTGGACGTCTCCAGCCTTTTTAATTTTTCTAAGTTTACCAAGTTAATTTTAGCAATAAGGCTGATAAAGTGCTCAAATGATAAATAAAACATTTTGGTATGAAAAATTAACTTAGTATCCATCAACAATTTATGTTAACCGCTGTGTTGGAAGGTGGCAGCAATAAGTAAAATCATCTTTTAAAGACCACTGTATAAATAACATTGCCTTTTGGGTATGTTGCAGATATGCAACCAGGTGATACAAAGGGTTAAAGAGATTTACTATAGCATCGCTAGGAGGATTTAAAGAGCAACTCATTGTTTACTATTTTATTACTTACCCATCATACGTAGTATAGGGTAAGTCTTGTAATCATTTTGAAAATCGAAAAGTTTTTTTGACGGATTTACACGTTTCAGACACTGCAGATTCCGAAAAACATATTTTGTAGAAGAAAAAAAAATTGCAGTCCGTCTGTCTGTGTGTGTGTCTGTAAACGCTCCAACTCTCGAGCAGATTGAGATATAGACTTGAAATTTGGTATGCACTTAGTGTGTAATAATGGGAAGAAGCTTATTGAATTTCAGTAAACTCGATTATCCGGAACTATTTTTTTCGGATTCTTGAAATATTCGTTCTGTTAAAAGGTGTATAAAAATTTCCGAAATTGTTTATTTTAAGGAGTGAATATAAAATACAATAAAAAAAAACATAAATTTTGCATAAAGAATGAAGTTGATCGGATAATGAGTTGCCGAGATATTTGTAATCCTATTTTCCACATTCTTCGATTTTTCATGACCTTGTATTTCATTCAAATTTCAATTCAAAAATATATTTCAATTGGAAATGAGACGCTTAATCCGACGAAATAAACCGTTAGTTAATAGGATTATCAATTTTGGAGTTATAAGGATGTTTCTTTTCGCCATTCAGTAGTAGAGCATTTAAAGTTTAGGACGTCATCAAGTCAGGATTTTATTCGAATTGCAATGCATTTTATAAATAGTTTACACATGTTTTATTTTCATATTTTATATTATGCATATACATGATGGGTAAGTATTACGGTGGCCCTCGGCGACTTGTTAACTATTACAATCACCTACCAGTAACTTTTGCCTCTGGCGATTTTTTTTAGATAGACAATTAATTATTTTTGTGATTGTAAATCCTAGCCAGAATTACTAGAGTAAACAAACATAAAAACATACTCTAAAATGAATAATTACTCTAGCCAACAACAACAGCAACAAAAACCTTTTTCTTTCCTTCTTCAATCAGAATAGTCAATCTTTACTATATAATTTTGGGTCGAGAAAACTGAATATGACCTCAATTTTTAGGTGCGTTCGTAATTATATAAATACGTAGCACCTTTAATCGTCGTCTGGTCCGTCCGTCTGTCCGCATATGACAGCGCAAAAACTACCCAACCGAATGGTTTGAAATTTAATATATATACTCGTTGCAGCATTTTGTCGAGTCATTTCAAATTTTATGAAAATCGAATCAAAACTTAAAAAGATATTAATAAAAGTTTTCTTCATTCTATTAAATCTTATCATACGTAATTAATTCAATGATATCCCATAATAGGTAATGACTCTAAGTTTCCATGGTGATTACGTCCTATTTAAGATGGAGTAATATTATTTCCGTATTACTGAATTTAAAAAACAAATTTTTGTGCTAAAATTGGTCATTTATAGCAATCATATAATCTACCTTATGGATAGATGTTTCCGGAGAAATAAATATTAAATGGAAAAAGAGTCTAAATATGGATTTCAATTTCTGAAATTTTCAAAGCTAGGCTTAAGTTTCTCATTAGAATTATCAGTAAATGTCCCCAAAAGATAAAATGTCGCCAACTTAAAATGTACTTATTTTATTACGAACATTATCACGAACAAAACTATTGCTATTTCTCAACATATTCTCCACCAATATTTATGCACTTATATCACCGTTTTATCAGTGCCGCAACACCAGCTGCATAGCATTCTTTGGGTTGCTGCCTCAGCCACATTAGGACTTCAAGTTGAACACAGGAGACAATTCAAAAGTTTGGTTTGGCAATTTCTGCAACATCCACAGCTTCATATGGCTTCGACTTAGCCCCAAGCGATTTTCATCTGTTTAGTTCACTAAAAAACCCACTTGGAAGCAAGATGATGCTCACAGATGATGAAAAGATTCAACTTGAAGTCCTAATGTGGCTGAGACAGCAACCCAAAGAATTTGATGCAGCTGGTGTTCGGGCACTGATTAAACGGTGCATGATATAAGTGCATAAATATTGGTGGAGAATATGTTGAGAAATAAAAAAAGTTTTGAAGTGAATATCATTGTAAGTTATTATTTAATTATCTTTTGTGACTTACTTAATGACTTTCCCTCGTATAACTGTAATTTATCATATATATATTGTTATAATAAATAGTTTAAATCCATAGTTTTACATTGAAATTTCAACATATTTCGTAACACTTAACTAACTCAGCATTTTAAATGTCATATTCGTTTTTCCCATGGCCAAATTATATAGAAACAACTATTTTCGTGTAAGAAGAATTTTTACGCATGTCTCTTTTTTCTTTTCTTTTCTTCTTTTTCCCCTCTCAGTGTAAGCCATGAATAATTACAATATGTAAAGAATATGTTATTCAGAATTTAAAAACATTGCCATAATCTATTTTTGTTTTCAATTTTTATTTGTGAAGGATGGAAGAAATTGTGAAAAAACTTCTTCAATTAGTTTTACTTTCAATTACACAAATATAAATGCTAAAATAACTGAAAATTAATCCATGATAGGCATTTTCTTGTTCAGAATTTGTAATTATATTGTTGAAAATGTGATAATATAATGTTTGCATTTGTTATGAAATAATTATACTGCAAACTAGTATAATTTAGTTACATCACTGATACAAGTTGTAAATTTCCAACTGGACGAAAAATGTCCGGGCCAGGATTCGAACCTGGGATCGCTTGGCTGAAGCCACCACGCTCTACCACTGAGCTATCCCGGTCGAGGCTTCAGCCAAGCGATCCCAGGTTCGAATCCTGGCCCGGACATTTTTTGTCCTGTTGGAAATTTACAACTTGTATGATTACTTTACCAATTTGAAATAATTGTGTTAAAAAAAATAATAATCCAGTGCACATCACTGATAACTCATTTTGGTATCGATGTATATATTTATCTTTCTAAAAATGTCCCCTTTTATTCATCGAAAATGACATCAGATGAATTTTTAATAGTTTCACCAATAAAATTCTGGCTATTTTTAAAACAGTTATTTCCGAAACAGTTACTTATAAAAGCAACTTATAAAAATCAATGATATTGACCAAACTGTTTTGAAATTTCAGTCTAGTTCTGGGTATCTAGATTTTGATAATGAATAAATGTACTTTGTAAACCTTTCCAGCAGAAAAAAACAGCTATTGATTTATTTTTTATTTATTTAAAGATATTTAAAGCTTTTTGTCATGTTTGTCAGTTAACGTTTTTCAATATTTAATTCATAAAATAGATAATAAATTTGGAATCAAGAGTTTTTAAACTAAAAATAACTTTTTAAACATTTAGGTTTTTTCGTAAATTGAACTGAACGCATTTCTTTGATTCTAAACCTGGCTACTTTCGATTTATGACAGAAAGGGATTTTGTGTGCATGATTTATTTGTAGTTTACCTCACAAAAATCTTTTAAATATGTATTTTTTTACTATTGAGGAATATATTTTAGTGCTGAAATATTATTTTGCGAGTTTCCACTAAACCAGTTTATTCACGATTATTCATGAAAATTTGAAACTTCACTTACATATTTTATCCTTTTTGGAAAATACACCATTTTTTATTTAATATTTCTTCTAATGTTATTTGATATATGTTATTAAGGCTTACTACCGGTATTGAAAAATGAAGTGTACAACACTTATAGTTCTTTTACAGGGACACTCAAAATAATTCCGTTACATTACGGACTATGGGGAAAAATCGCTTGCAGTTTACCTTAATAATGTTTCACTATTCAGATATATTGAAATTGATATATATCACTGAGATGCACTGCAAGAAGCTTATTATAGAATATTGTGTGTGTATAGCATTCATCGTAACATTTACAGGGACACACAAAAGTTATAGTACTCTCTATTAATAATAATTGCTGGAAGTGCGTTTTCAGTTGCGTAATGCGTTTTTAAATTTAACTAATTTTTTATATATTACTTGGTGTGTATAAATGCTATAGATCACATATAGGGCAGCACAAAAGATATCGAATACTTTTCGGTTTATTGACGGAAATTGCTGAAGTGGAATTTTCAGATGTGCTATGTGTTCCCTAACTGAACTAAAATTTTAGCATTCGATGTAGTATATAAACAAGTACATAGATCATATACAGGGCGCACAAAAAAATCAAATAATTTACCGAATATTGTTCGTAATTTCTGGAATTGGATCTTTAAATGTGTTACGCGTTTTCTAAATTGTTTATTTAGACATCAGACATTCGATCTTATTAAACGGTAAAGATTTATAAAAGTATTTTGGAAGTGTTGGAAAGTGTTACATAATATACGCTTGATGCATGATTTTTCGTTCTTGTTATCTCCGGCCTGGTGTTACAACGCAGTGTTGCCAGTTGGGCTCTTTTTATTATTATTATTATTATTATTATTATTATTATTATTATTATTATTATTATTATTATTATTATTGCTTAACAGTTTTTTGAAATTGTAATGTTAGCTTTATTTCCTTTGTCATTAATCTAACAATAAATACTGCGAATATCTTTATTTTAAAAAAGTGGTAGCAATCAAGCAATCCGAATTTTTTTTAAAAAAGGAAGCCCAATTGGCAACACAGTTGCAAAACACCATCATCTACAAATAATCAAATAAACCTTTGCAACCTAATTTATATGATTATAAATAATATATGTTTCCACAAAGGATTAAAAAATTGTAAATTAATTTCTATTTCACATAGAAAACACAAGAGTTTCTGACTTTTCAAGAAAATCTCATGTTTTTTTAATATTTGCACCATATTAAAAATAAGTGTTTCACACTATTAAAAGGGGTAAATATAACGAAAAAATACAAATTGATTTGAAATAGTTCCAAAAAAATCTCTTTATGAGCTGTATTATTTTAAGAATAAGTGTTTTACACTTATTAACTTGCGAACAAGTGTTTCACGCTAAAAGAAAATGTAAACATTCCAATTAAAAATATAAACATTCAATTAGCATTTTTCTGAAAAAATCATCTTTCTGTAGCGTTGTTATTTAAAAAAATAAGTGTTTGTAACTCTAAAAAATAGTACTAAACATTTGAATTAAAAGTAAAAAAAAAAAAAAAATAATAATAGGCATTTTTTCTTCCAGAAAATATTATCACACCTTAAAAATACCTCTTGCAAATTAATTAATTTAAGAATAAGTGTTTTATACTAAAAAAAATGTAAACATCCACATTAAAAATATTAACATTCAATTAGCATTTTTCTGGAAAAAAAATCTCTTGCTTTAGCGTTGCTATTAATAAGTGTTTCTTACGCTAAAAAAAAGTATACATTTGAATTAAAAATACAAACATTCAATTAGCATTTTTCTGAAAAAAAAAATTATCTTTCTTTAGCGTTGTCATTTAAAAATTAAGTGTTTCTAACGCTAAAAAGTAGTAAACATTCGAATTAAAAATATAAACATTTAATTGGCATTTTTTTTCTTCCAGAAAATTTTATCACACCTTAAAAATACCTCTTGCTATTTCAAACAAACACAGTCTTGGGAGGAGAAAAAAAAAAAGCAAAGATTAATAGGAACCTTTCAAACATGTACCACGAATTCTTTCTTCTGCAGAAGAATATTAGTCAATGTCTTCTTCATTTTGCTCTGCCGGTAGCGTAAAATTAAAAGCTACCGGGTGTTTTGCTGCAAATAGAAATATTCCACTCTTCCCTCCAGCACTTAAAATTCTTGCAGTTTTTAACTCATATTTGTAGATAAGTTACGAGTTAAAAAAAAAATCTCGTGGAACTGTTGTCACATTAACGAAACTTAAATGTCCGTTACGGTTACGCAACATTTGATATACTGCTTTAAAGAAACTCAAAAATTGTTCCCTGGAGAAAACTTGAAACCAATTTTTTTTTTTTTTTTTTTTTTTTTTTTTTTTAGTATAGTTTTCTAAATATAATACTTCACACTCGCACAAAGAAAGAACCGCGAAAAATGTAACCTAAGATATTTTTATGAAAATGATCCTAAGCGTAAATATTTGAAAAATAATAATTTCACAATAATTTTCCAAGGTATGGAAATAAACTGGTCTGAAGACTTTAAGGTGAAGTCTTGAAAGAGCCGTTATAAAATTCGGCGATATTTTGAAGACAATATTACAACGATTGTAATAACTGGATTTCCTACAGTATCACATTGGATTAATTTAATCGAGAAAATTAAAGGAACAAGTATATATACTCATGTAATTTTAATGATTTTGCGGCTAAAAACACGAAACTTGCAAAAGATCTTTAATTTTTCATGTCTGACATGTCTTCAAAAGGCAGAATATCTTATTTCTGGAAAGGAAAAAAAGTATCTATAAGAAATTAGAAAATGAGATGTAATGTGAAGTAGGAAAAATTTAATGTTATAATGCAACTTTTTAGAGATATGTTGAAACATTTTATAAGATGTGTGAATATTCCTCTCCAAACCGCAAACTTTACAAGCTTATTGTCTTCTTTCCACTCTCTCAATTAGACACTGAAATGACTATTTTAACCTATTTGAATTTTATACATGTATGAGTCACGTATGCTGCTGTAAAATTATTTTAACTGATTTTAACTTTATTGTTCCAACTTCTGGCAAAATTAGTTTTGTGTTTTGTTCTTTCGAGAAGATATTTTTAATAAAAGTAATGTGAAAATTATTTTTCAGTGTTTTTTACATGTATTATAAGAATTAAGGTAGAATTAAATTCGCTATAGTAACCTTAAATGTTATTAAGTTGAGTTTTACCGATATTTAAACATTCAAAATATTTCGAGTCTTATGGATTCCAATTATCTAATGGTTTTCACATCGGAATCTAACATTGGGCGACCGCTGACAAGATTGGAAGTTTAAGTAGAATTTAATTTGAAATGTTCCAAATAAAAATATATCGTTATTGTTGAATAATATAGATTCATAAAAATAGCTAGACGACAACATCGTATATTTTTTACAAATGCGTGTAAATAATTTATCGCCCAATGGAAAAGTTACCCAATTTACAATGATAGAACACAACAGGAAAATTATGATTGATGTAGAATACAAAATTAGAGAAATGCTGTATAGCGAAGAAGTTAAAGAAGAAATAATAGACAAAAATATTTTTGTCAAGGTTACCAAACTTCAACAGAATATGAAGTTTGGTAAAATTCCGTGCATTAGTTCTTGATGTATAGCTATCGTGTAAAATTTTGTAAAGTACAGTGCAGCAGCGCCACTTGTTGGGCGATATACACCAAAAACTAATCAGCTGTAATTTATATCAAGATCTAACTGAATCAAAAGTTTTATTAAATTCCGGGCTTTAGTTTTTGAGATAGAGCGCATACAAAAATTTTGTCAAATACAGACACATAGACAAACAGCCAGACTAACAGACAAGCATTTTCTAAAAACAGTCAAATCGTGTTCAGGAACTTCTAAAACGTATAAATCTATCGAGAACCGGAAGTCGAAAATTTTCATGAATCCAATACTTTCTTTTTGTAAAGATAGAAGAAAGTGAAAAATCATCAGAGAATGTCCTCTTGATTGTCGGAGATTTCGAATTTCCCACATTATTCTGGTTCCGTGAGTGTCGAATAATTTGGAGTCTGCTGTATTAACACCGGAAGTTAGTGATTGGTAACTCGTGGAACGGATAAGACTTTTGGTCAATTAACTTGTTCCTTACGACATCCAGATTTCGAGTATCTATAATCAGAACTATATTTAAGAGAGAAATGACAACTTTCTGTCATAAAGTCATCAACCTTTCTGATATTCCTATCACCCTCAACTCCCTCAATCGCTTCCGCTGTCGACAGTTTCTTTTCTTGGGTACCCACCGCCTTATCAGGTGCAGGGGACCAGAACCGTAAAATTTCCGTAAAAAGGATGCTACCGGATTTCGAATCAACCCCAATCATTTGGCACACTTCATCTTGTCGATAGGAATTCTAAAGAGCAATTCTGCATCATAAAGCGTAAATGCCGATAAAGAGTTTGGCGTGGGAATTTTGGCGATACGAGAATAGAATGACGTGATATAACTATCAAAAAACAAAATTTAATAATTAAATGAAACCTAGATTTTTTTTTCTAGATTTTAGAATATAGTACTATAGAATAGAATATACTATATTTTACTACAATATAAATAAATACATATTTTCAGCATAAAAACTTTTCTAACTATTCCAGACTAGTTTCGCTAGTATTCAGCCGGCCATTATCAGATGACATATGAGAGTACCGCCGCGGCGGTACATTGAATACTAAAGAAATTAGTCTGCAATATTTAGAAAAGTTCTGGTGTTTAAAACGTTGTATTATCTATATATATTGTTCAGCGAGAATTATCGTCATAATTTTCAAATGCTTGTTATATATTCTCAATGTTTGTTATTCTTTGAATAACGTGGATCTTAATAGCACCACCTATTGGTAAAAATTTTAACTATTGTTTTCGTTTGGCCACAAAATATCAGCCTCTTTGATAAGTCTTATTTTGCAACCATACGTCAATTTGTCTTTTTTAATTTGAAATGTGAACGTATTTATGGAACATTCCAAGGTATTTATTATTCGCAGATTTTCGTTAAATTCTGAAAAAGTAATATTCAAATGTTATAAACATGAAGATTATTTTCCGATTTTTTTACCGAATATATATTCGATTGCTTTTAACATTGAAGAGGAAAAAAAGAAGATTTCTATTAAAGTAGTTTGAGAATATTCTTTAAAAGTAAAAGTAAAATATTTTTTTTTAAAATATACGTGTGTTTTTCAGCATTTCCGAAATATCGAAACATAAAAATACTTAAAGTAACAAGATAAAAAATCTTCATATAATTTTTAGAAATGCACAAGTGAAACATTCATGAATATGTTGGAGCTACACTGTTAAAAATTTGCAGCAAACTGTCCAGTCATTTGACCGTTTTCTCTAAAAACGGTCACATAACCATAATTTTTCTAAATTGTGACCATTTTATTGCCTATATTATGGTCAGAATAAAGTTAAATTACTGTTATGTAACCATTTTCTATAAAAACGGTCAAATGACTGGACAGTTTGCTGCAAATTTTTAACAGTGTACAAGAAGATTTAGTTGCTGGTTTTGTAAACAAGAGAGAGCAGCTATAAACATGGTGGCCACCAATCAGGGAAATTTTCAGGAAAAATACCAGTATTTTTTTAATAGAAAAATTCACCTTATTTAATCATGCAATTAAATAAGACGAATTTGTATTTTTTTTTTTTACATTAGTATCTTCCATGAAATAATTCCGTGACCTACGGCCAAACGGAATATAAGACGATTTGCAACTTTGTTTTAAAATATCTGGATCAGGAATGACTTATCATATTATCATATTCTGATATCAAAAAGTAACTTATTATAAGTTGATACAACATTTTATGAAAAAAGGAAATTTAGTTTTATAAGGGGAAAAGTTTTTTATTTCAATTAAATACGTAACATTTCGCACTTTAAACAGGGGTGTCATTACAAAACATTCTTGAGAAGGGAAAGGGTCTTTCAAGGGGTGGGGGGGATTTTATTAATTTTTTTTAATCTTGTTATGCACAGCTGAGAAGAAACAGATCGTTTTTTTTTCTAACAGACTTTTTTTTTAAATTATCCAAAGTACTCATTAATGATAAATATGTCCCCCTTTGAGAATGTTGTAATAACAAGAGGCTTTAGCAAATATTATTGATAATAATTAATTTCTGTACTCAAAGTGTTTATTTAAAGCGAATGTTTCTAATTTAGTGAAATCTGGCAAGTTATTTTAGTTTCTTGAGCAATTTCTGAATTTTGGTTTCGAGTCTGACCGGAAATGACTGATACAATCTGAAATATCAAATTCCTTGAGGGGGCAACTTCCTCCGCGCTCTAGCATCCCCAAATGGCTTCCCTCACTTTAATATATCCCATGTGTACTTTAAACTAGTAGAAGTTATTTTCAACAATAAAATAAAACAGATCGTTAATGTTTTCGTTTATTAGATATTAGTTGGTAGAGTTAGATTTTCTCCTTTTTACCTGATTTATAGAGCTTTAACTTTAAATCTAAAATATTATTTAGTTGCTGCCACATTAACACTTTAAAATGACCATTTAACATAAATTCTACTTGAAAAGACATTTAAAATTGTAATAGTAGCAATCATTTAAAAAAAAAAACATTTAAAGCATTGTATCATTATTTTATTCTATTAATTGCTAATAATTTTGTTTCAGACATGCATTAATACCAAATAATGGATAAAGCAATAATAATATTATATATCTTCTTCAGATCCCAAGTTAAAACAATAGTATAAATACAATATAATCCATTGCTTTTACATACATACAATGATACCATAGATCGAATATATATATATATATATATATATATATATATATATATATATATATATATATATATATATATATATATATATATATATATATATATATATAATAAAAGCATTATGCATTAGTTACACTGTTTTATCACCTATATATTGCACAGTTTTTGGCAAATCAAAATAAGTTAATCATAATTTCATAGCTGCAATTGCGCATTTAGTTGTTATATTTCATATTTTTGTTTTTAATACGTTTTTAATGTACAAATGCTGCTTTAATATCTGCTTTTGTGATTCTTACTGTTAAATCCTACATAGATTATCGCAATTTTGGCCACTGCTTTACAATGTCTTATGTTTTTTTTTTTTTTTTTTTCTGCATCTGAATATCTTGATATTTGGTTGTGAACTTTTGCTTGGGCACTTTCTATGAGGTTTATGTGTATCATGATTATATAATTGATGAAGTATATGTTTTAGAGGTATGAATTTTTGAATTAGTATAAAGTATTATGGGACCACACTTTTAATTTGTATATTTTGTAAATACTATTTCATATTTTTTCTTTTTTCCTTCTGAATTATTTGTAATAATCTAAATCAAATGATTCTTTTAATTTTATATTTTTTTATATCTTATATTTATATATTTACATATTTTCTCTTTCTTTGTTTCACAGAGTATCTTTCAAATTATGTATATCCTTAGTAGGTATAATAACGTGGGGCTGCTGGCTCAAAAATCTGAGGAGGTTCTTCTTCCTCCACGATTTTTTAATTGTAATAAAAAAAAAACGGGGGCGGGGGAAGAAGAACCTTCTCACTCATCACTTCCTCCTCAGATTTTAGTTACATAACCCCCCCCCCCCCCCATTATATGAACTTTTCCAATGAGGGCAGTTTGTGGAAAGTTCATTTCTGTAAAGGGGAGGTTATACCTGAAAGTGTGTGAAACTTTGCCTGCTGCTAGTTAAGATAATGAAGAAATTTAGATTGACTTATTATTTTTTTTTAATTAAGTATTTTTTTTTATTGACTATTTTGAAAATGATTTTAAAATATCGTAAAATTAAGAAATAAATTATTGAAATGACAATAATTTAAGTGAAATAAAGTAACGAAAATGTTTAACAAGCTTTAGTGAATAAAAAGTTTTGAAAACAAGTAGATTTAAAATACAGAAATGTTTAATTTTTAATGAAATTAATGAATGACATTTATTTCTTGAATGCACAAGTTTTTAATGAATTAAGTGAAATAAAGGAAGGTTCATTTTTTAAAGGAAATGTTTTGCCCAAAAGGAATAATTAGTTACAAAAAAGTTTTTAATTATCAGATACTAATAAATTTACAAAATCATATAATCAGGTTTTGTGCCATTGTGGAAAATAATTATATTTTTATAGTTGAGGTATAACCATTGTTTTTTTTTTGTTTTTTAACTGGCTAATAATATTTTTTTGAAATAACTTATTATTATTATTTTTTTAATTAAAGTAATAGAAAATGTTTCACCATTCAAATAAGTTATAATTGTGTTGATACATTTTCTCTAAATTTATGTGACCTTGTCGGGACTTGTGTAACAAAGACATCGAAATAGTTTGTTCTAATTGTAACAGTTTCCTTACGCATTACCCCTTATTTCGCTTACATTCAACGCTATAAGTAAAAAGATTAAACTAGTGAATTTAGTTTCAACTTTAAAAGAAAATAATATTATATGAATGAATTTTCTAAGCGAGTACTTTAAGAAAAAACTTTTAGAAATAACTTCATGGTTTTGTTTTTTAAAGTCACTTTTTTAAAAGCATTAAAGAATCACTTTAACGTGTTAGTTAAAAAAGTTTAGAAGCATTTCTGTAATTGATATATAAAAAAGCTTTTATAATAACTGTTTAAAGCAACAACTATGTATGTGCAAAATACTTCCTATATATACATAATTTATTAAGAGAAAGAATAAGTTTTAATATAAAGCCGAAAAAGTTAAAGTGTCATACCCAACTGAAAACGAGAAATGGTTAAAATTTAAAGACTTTGCCTACTTTAAAAGTTTTTTTTTAATTAATTAAACTAATTTTTGAGTGATTGAAATAAAATTTATTTTTTACTTTAACATAATTTACTTTAACATAAAAATAAGGTAGAAAAAAAACCCAAGCTATTGAATTTTTATGCATAAAACAACTTTGAAAAACGATTAACATCCTTAAGTGCCTTTACTTTTTTTTAACTTATTCTCATGAATGTTATATAAAAGAAAAGAGGAGTATGTAGTTAAATTTATTTAGTTTTTATCTTGCATGAGTAGAATTGTTAATTATTATCAAATGCTAATGACATAACGGATATTTTTTTCAATCACCAGCTTTACATATATGGTGAAAGTGTGTTCTAATTGTAACTGTTAGCTTGCACATAGTGAATTTATTAAGATAAATAGTAAGTTTTAATATAAAGGAGAAAAAGTTAAAGACTTTGCTTACCAATTAACTATTCCATTTATGATTTATGCAAATTTCGAGAACATTAAATAATATTTTCGATGTTTATGTATCACTGAACTTACTGAAGATTCCCCACAACAGCATATTAGAGAAGAATTTTCTAATATTATTAAATTCTTTGAAGAATTTTTGCAAAGAGGATCTGGGTGGAAACTGGGAAAGCATAGTGAATATTGTTCTTACCACATGTGGGTTTCGAACCTGCGAACTTTGAGTTCGACTTATTCTTAAATGGTTGTTATGTTAACCATTAGGCTGATCATTCCGGATTCGGTTTTTACTTGTTTTTAAATACGATCTTTTTTAGTTACCCACTGTTTTATTTTTATTTAATAAATCCTTGTTTAAACCTGAAGCACTATTTATGTATGTTACGAAATGCAAGTTAATAAAAAATTTATCATGACGTTAATAAAAATTTTATTGATAGGAATGTTTTTGTTTAACCATTACTAAGAATGACCATAGACCAAAACATAAACTTAGTTTTCTAATAAGCATTTTTTATAATGAATACAATGGTTAAATAAACCAGTCGCTCGTTAACAAAACAAAAATTAGTAGTTTATTAAAAGCTTTTTTAATAAATAAGTTACACTAATTTTTTGAATGATTGAAATAAACAGAATATTTTAAAGAACAGTTATAAATATATATTGTTAAACTTTTACTATTTTATTTCTATTTTTCGGACTCTGAATGTGAATAAAATTTCAGATTTACCATTTCTCGGGCGTATTGCATCGCTTCAATTATATTATATACAGTGTGTCCTTAAATGAACCGACCCGACCCAATTTCTACAAAAAATTCTGATTTTTTTAACATTCAATTAAGATTATTTTAAAAATTACTGCATCCATATTTATCGAAAGTTTTAGATTAATTACTATATGTTCGGTATATTTTAGATTATTATATGCTCGCATCTCATAAAATACAGAATAGAAAAATTAATGATCTCTTAGACTATTACATTCAAATAAAGACTCATAAAAAAATTAATGTAGTTTAGAATAAAAAGAAAAAATATTCAAAATATTATAATTTTTGAAGCTGTATAACAAAAAAAAAAAAAAGTAGATTTTGGAAAATATTTCTTTGTAATTTATTAAACTACATTTCCAAAGATTCTGTTAACACCAGTTCATTATCGCTGTTACTATTTTTACAAAACAAATTGTTTGCCAAACACGTCCTGGGCACAATTAAGTCTAGTTCAGGCCAGTGCCGAGTATATGTCGAATAAAAAGTAAGTCTCATCCCGGTTTTTTCCTAGTCTGCTGAAAAAATTAGGCTCGGGTTCAGATGAAATTAATGTTGTCAAGCTAACATCGGCTGGTACGGCACATTTATACTTATTCTTGTCCCAGTCACGTCTATTGAAAATTGTTCATATTTTATAAGCTTAGTTTGATCCTTTCAAATTTTTTAATCGGTCCCACTGATTTTTTTTTATCGACCCGGCACAGCCCGTTTGAAAGTTTGCCTTGGCTAGGTACGCGCCTCAGGTCAAGCCCGGGCCCGCGCAGACATCTGGTTCAAACTCTGGCCTGGAGCCTTTTTAAACTCTGTTTGTTTTATTCCTTGTTAGCAATATGAATAAAAATTTCCTGTATTTAAAAATTCAGATTTACTATTTCTCCGGCGTATTGCATCGCTTCATTTATTATATAGACTTATGATTTTCTTTTAAAATTTTAACACAATTACAGCTTCGTTTTCATGTGCGATACGCGTCAAAAGCGAACTTTCGACTGTTGGAGGCGTAAGTCGAGTTTAAGCTGTCGGGAGTCTAAAATAAAGACGTCTGTCATCCCGTTGCAACAGGTGAACAGGAGCGTTGACGGGAAGAAGCGTGAAAAGTGTAATTCGAACGCGGTGTAATGAAGAAAAATATGCCGAAGAATTTGGAGGGAACTAAAAGGTGGTGGAAAATTTTTAATGTCAAATATATCTTTGTGTGGAAATTTCTTCATGACATCGTTTATTATTATTCTCATATTCTACTCTATTGTCATTGCTGTAATATTTTGCTATGGTAATCTGCTATTATTGTTAACTCTTTTAATACCGTTATCGTATACTGTGTTAAAAAATTATATAAAAAATTAATTAATTTGAGAAGAATAATTTTTTTAATTCTGTTTTTTAGCAGTCGGATATTTACCTTACTGTTAAGAGTTTACGTTAGTTATGCGAAGACACTCTCACGCTAATATTAAACTAATGACAGTGTTCTTTTTAACTAGTAATTGTAAAAAAAAAATGTTGCTATTCGTTTAATATTAGCTTGTCAGTTTCTTCACGTTACTAATAAACAGTTAAACTCTGTTGGCTGCCACCGGTCGCGATAAAATCCATAATCGGGATGCCGTTAACCACGGTTTCGATAGCTGGCGGCGTGATCGATTAAGTAAAAGCATATTTGAAAATAAACCTTATAATTTTAAAAAAATTTTCCGCCTTCCGGATTATGATGTTAAAGAGTTTTTAGATCTATTATTCATCTGAATAACAATATTAAAGTTTTGATCAGAAATAGTTATGCTAATAATCAATGCAAATAATAGCTCATTGCAGTAAAAAAATAAAAAAATAATAATTTATCAGTACAATTTTTTATTAGGAATCATTATACAATTCACCATCTAAACATAGAAATTTTCTTTGAATTCAGACATTTTCAGGAAGTTATAAATAAAAGATAAAACAAGGAAACAGAAATCCCAACTTTTTTTTCTCCCTTTTTACCGATATCAAACACACTACTAGTATGCAATTTGAAATAAATATGGAAAATTAATTTTATAGTAATTTACTTCTTCATAAATTTTCTTTCAATGAACACATTTTTACCAAAGGTAAAAAAAAAAAAAAAAAAAAAAAAAAAAAAAAAAAAAGAAAAAAAACCCAGAGACATAGAAACTACAATTATTATTATTATTTTCTTTCCCGCTAAAAAACAATAGAAAACTTTGCAATCTACAATGTAACGAATATGAAAGGAAATTTTAAGGTAAATGAGTTCAGAAGATAAAACAAGAACGAAAAATCATATCAGGTAATATAGATTATGAAACACTTTCCAGCACTAACAGAATATTATTAATGAATGCAAATGTGCCAATTTTAGAATGCCCGACCTGGGTTCGGGCAAGAGAAAAATCGGTGTTTCAATTCTGTGAAGCCCGACATCAGTTCGTCCAATGCATAATATGTAATTCACCATTTTCCCAATAGATGACGGTACTTTCCCGCGAAAAGTTCGGCAGTTTCGCGCCATTTGTCGGATGTTTGTAATTTTGCAGTTCTTTCCAAATTTCTTTCAAACCACATTATGTTTGACAGCAGATATATAAATTTTTCGCAAATTAAAAGTTTCTTTGTACTGTTTTTAAGCATTGGGCTAACTGAGTTCGGGCTTCACGGAATTGGAACACCGATTTTTCTCTTGCCCGAACCCAGATCGGGCATTCCAAAATTGGCGCATTTGCGTTGCCCGAATTTAATTCGGGGTGTCACAGGCAAGGGGTTAGAGAAATTTAATTTTTTCACACATTGAAATGAGATATCTAATTAACCAATTTAAATGAAATACACCGCAAATGATTTTCCTTTATAGACCATAATTGTTTTGTGTGTCTCTGTAAACGATCTATAAATGCTACACACCTCATTTTCAATAGCAAATATTTTATAGTGACCTCATTAACGTGTAAATTTTGCCTGTCAATATGAGTATATTTACACGAGTTAGAGGACGGACAGATGGACAGACAAAGCGAATTCATAAACATTTTTCAACTACGTTGGAAAGTTTAAAAAAAAATACTTTCAAGTTTTGAATATGAAAAAAAAAGCAAAACTAAACATAGTTTTTTTTTTTTTTTTTTTTTAGCCACTTTTGTAAGCATTTACTGTTTTTCTTAGAAAACAAGCCTAATTTCATATCTGCAATTCCCGTAGTTCCGAAAAATGTTCGTTACAATCAGTTAATTTGGCGTGGGCAAGATTATTGAAAATTCCCCGGCTTTGATTTACGCTTGATAGAAAGCGCAAACTACTGAATTTATAAAAAAAAAATTATAATTATTGTTTTGGAATAAACAAATATATATATATAAATACATAATATATCGATTTTAGACATAATGCTGACACTATTTGATCAAATAACATATATTTACTATGAAAATTCTTATGAAGCTCTTCTGAAGATTCTATAAGATATTTATAGTTTTCCAATTTTTGCTTTTTAGTTTTACTAAATTTAATTCCTGCAGTATCCTTTCTAATTGCTTTTTATAATACCTCATCCTTTGTTTTTCACATGTGTTTTAATTTTTAAATATATATATTTATTTAAACTATCTATTAAGGCTTTTTAAATTGTTTTCTCAACGTATAATCATAATTTAATTAATGTGAAACTATTTTTTTTAATATTACACTTTTTATTTTTCATTTATATTTTCTGCTTTTTAGTGTTTATAATATTTGGTTGTTGCAATTTCACAGTCAGTCGGCAAATTTTGTAGAGCATGGTTTGGCGCACAGTTAACTCCATTATTGATGTATGTAATTCGTAAAAAGTTGTAACCATAAAAAATATTGAGCGATTTATCATCTGCGGCTGGCTAATGAAGAAATGCCTTGAAATTAACTTATTAATTTATAATTCAGTTCTAAAAATATTAAAATGGTTGTATTGTCACCGGAAACATATTTTTTACACATTTTTTTTTTTTTTTTTTAATTCTAGCATCTCATGAAGTGCGTGATCTTTACATACAAAAACCAAGTTCAGTTAAATAAAAAAAGTGTTAAAAAAGGGGAAAAATAGAAAATGTTAAATAAAAGCAAATAATCATAATAATAATTTTCATCGTTCTCAGGATAGTATACTCAGCTAATACTTATTGCAATTATATAAATATTCTTTTGTTAAAATTAACAATTATAGATCAATTTCTCTACACTCTGTAACAGAAGTGTATACACTGAGATACCCGACTTCTCGACGGAAATAAGCTCGATATGAGAACCCCTTTTTACATCTCGACTCATACATTTAACACTTCCGACTGCAATAAATTTTCCCCCATTTTCCCTTGGGTACATGAAAGCTAATGTGCCAGATGAAAAGACGGATTTTGCTTACATTAATTTCGTGGATGTTTGGTTATTTTATTGTTGTATACTATTTTAAGTTTCCCCAGTGTCTTAGGACAGCTCTAATTTATTAAATTTTTGTTGCTTCCCCTATTTTTTTTTGGGGTGGGGTGGGGGGGGGGGGTGAAGGGAAAGCTTTGGAATAATGACATTAATGACTCCATTGAGCTCATAAAAGTTGCATTTAATAAATTTGTATATAATATTCCTACAAGTTCCCTAAAATTATTAACATAGCAATTAATGAACTAGTTGGCGATCCTAGGTTATACAGTGTGGTTTGAAAATTGCTATATGATTTTATAAATTAATGAACTTTGATAACGCGTTTTTCCGTTTTTAATGCCAGAAAATGCGGAAAATTCGTGAAATTCAAAGTAGCTTAAATCGGTAAGTTTTGGTCGTAACACTGTAAAAAATGTTCGTAAAATTTCAGTAGATGTACCGTAAATTAACGGTACTTGTTCCGTTTTCACTCTTTACGGTATGAATTCCCTACTTCTAAGGTATATTAAGCGTAAAAATAACCGTATATGTGTCATTTCGATTTTAAACGGTATTTATACCTTAAAATGATTGTTTTTCAGTAAAAAATTGCTATTTATACCGTAAAATAATTATTTTTCAGTAAGGAAAAAGCTGGTAGCCCCGCCTCGGTGTACGTCAACCCCTGAAATGATGCTGTTGCACTTGTTACGTAATGCGTGAAAGCCTGAGGAGAGGGGGGGGGGTGCAGCCGGTATATATACTTTAAATTTTTTACGGTACATATACCGTCCAGTTAAATTACAATATATATACTGGTCACAAAGTTGCCAGTATATGTACCATAATTTTTGACCAACATTTTTTAGTGTAGAAGAATGGAATTTTTCTTGTTGTATTTATTAAAGCTTGGAGAAAGTATTGCTTAGAATAACTTATAGAATCCAACGTCTAAAAATTTTTATTTAAAAATTTATTTTTTACTTTTTTATGAAATAACTATTTTGACTTAAAAGGCTTTTTATATGATAAAGAAAAACCCTTCAAAGATTTCTTGTAATTGGAACTAAATCTCTGAAACTAACGATTTAAGAAGTAGTCTACGATAAGAGAAAAACTCTGCGCACAAGATCAAAAACAAGAACGGAAAATCATGCGTCAAACATAGATTATATAATATCGCTTCCAAAATAATTTTACAAATCTTAACCGTTTAATAAAGTAAGGTGAAACATAATGCCTGAATATAAACAATTTGGAAAAAGCATAACACTTTAAAAAACCTAATTTCAGGAATTACCAACAATATTACGAAAAATATCCGAATTTTTCTGTGCAGCCCTATATATGATTTATAAATGTGCATATATGCAACATAGAATGCTAAATATTAGTTCAGTTACGAAATGCACAGTTTAAAAAATCCCTTCTGAAATTTCCGTTAATAAACGGACATGTACTCCAGTCCTTTTGTGCTGCCCTGTATATGATCTGTAGAATTTACACATACCAAAAGTATAATAGGCAAAAAATTAATTAAATTTAAAAACGCGTTCCGCAACTGAAAACGCACTTCCAGCAATGATTGTTAACATACAGTACTTTAACCAATTTATTCTGTTTCCCTCTAAATTTTCGAGCATCTCGGTAGACAAGATTTACACCACCTACAGTATTTAAAAAAATAATTGAGAAATTTTCAAAAAAAAATCATGAAAAAGTTTCGGTTTATCGCGTTTCAGATCATATTTTCATTACTAAATATGCATATTTTTTCACAAAAGTTTAAAGAGAGCTTGGATACATTTATATTTATATTCGATTGCAATTTCACAGAGTTCGGAAGATGAGAACTGTTTTGTTATTGCTATGTTAAACGAGCCGACGCGAAAACAAACACACAAACAAAAAAACGCAACGCGAAAAGAACATTTTATTTCTTTTACAACTAGATAACACTAGATTTTTACACGGACTGTAAAAACGTTTTATTTATAACCGATAAAGATTTCAAAGAGTTCGGGCAACAAGAACTTTTTTTAAAACTATGAAACGATTCTATGTGAAAAAATAAGAAAATATCTTCTTACGAGCGTTTTTATCACTCAATATTAATATTTTTTCGCAAATTTTGTAATTAAAAATATATTTTTAAACAAAATCTGGTGAAACATTTTAAGTCATACAAACATGAGGTTTGTTTAAATTTATTATCAGGAGCTCGGGCAACGCCGGGTGGGTGAGCTAGTATCTGAATAAAAAAGGAGGTCAAATTTTGCAATACTGCTTCTTGCATATGATATGAATATACGCTTTTTATCAGTATGATACTTAAAATGGAGAATTCTATTTTATTTGGATGAACTTTAACTTTTTATTATTGCAATCTGAAACGATAAGAGATCAAAATGTTATGTAATTTATTTATTTATTTATTTATTTATTTTTTCTGAATAAATCTACTTCGAGAATAAAATAACTTTCTCGTATAACTCAGAAATAAAATTTCTTTTCCTAGCTAATTTTATTCATTTTCTTTCTAGGTAATTTTATTCATTCTCTTTCTAATATTTGTCACTTGTTTTGTTTGTTATTTGGAGTTTTCAAAAGAAAATCTTTTATTGTTTTTTTCAGCAGTTATACGTATATATAAAAAAGGGCAACTATTTAATGAAAAGAATTAACATATAGATAAATTTCTTAAAATACTTTTTGCTAAAATTTCAATTAGATTTTTAAAATGTTATTCAATTTTCATATTCAATATTCAGTTTGCTATTTATTTAAAAAACTTCATTAATGAAAGTTTGCATATGAAACTGTATAAAAAATGTGGGTGGAACGTAATGGGAACTTACAACTTAAAAGCTGTATAAGACTATTAGCATTTTTTGATTATTTGTGCTTTATTTTAGTATTTTATTGCGAAATTGGTTGTTTTTCTTAGTTTTTTAAAAAAATGGTTTCAAATTATAACAACAACGAAAAATCATGCGTCAAGCACAGATTATGAAACACTTTCCACTCCTTCTAGAATACTTTAATAAAACTTCGTCGTTTAATAAGGTAAAAGATAATGTCTAAGTAAACAATTTGTTAAACTTAATTTTAATTAAAAAAAACAGAATTGTACTAGAGTATTTAAAAAATATTTTGTATATAGAATGAACGTAAAGGAAAGCATTTATTTATTTTCTAATCACTTTGTTTATAAATTCCCCTGGCAGTCCATTATTTAAAAAAATTTAGCAACAGAATTGTTTTGTCTCATAAAGGGTTAAAAAGATTTCTTTCTCATTTTTTATTATCATTTTGAAATATAAAATTTTAAAAAACATTTTTTTTTAAAATGAAATATGGCCAATGAAGGACAATTTCCTATTTTTCGCAATAAATTAATTTCTACTAAGTTTTACTTCACTTAAACAAGAAGAGCAATGAAAAAAAAAAGACTCGGCTTCTTTATTTAAATGAACATAACTTTATTTCTATTTGAAATTAATAAAATGTAAAAAAAAAAAAATAAATAAATAAAAATAAAATAAAATAAAAAAATTAAAAATTTCAAAATGTTGACAAGAATTACAATACTACGCAGGTTGGATTACACCCGATCCTATACCGAACAATTTACTTAACGGCAACTCGAAACCCGACCCCAAACCTATAAAAAATTTTCATTGACCGGAAACCAGACCCCAATCGAAAATAAATCAACCCAAACCCGACCTGATACCCGAAATCAAAGAAAGTTGGATGCATAATTTAATACAATTATGAAATATACAATATTCTACAATTATATCTCTAATATCAATTTTAGATTTTAAGAAAAAGAAAACTGATATATATGCTCATTCATATTAAAATATGTAGTTTTTGTTCTGAAACTGTATTTTGGATTTTCTTTCCCTCCGAATCCAACGCACAAAAAACAAAACTGAATATGAAACCGATCCGAATCCGAAATAGTTAGAGTTAACGCGACCCGACCTGACTCAAAAAGTGGGTCGGATAAGGTTTGGGTAAAATGACCAATGCAGGGCTCTAACAAGAATTTAAATGGTCAAAATATTTTAAACAATCATCTGAATTCCCAATAAAAGTAACAAAAAAGGATGTTATCACTGTTCAAAATTCGCAATATTGGCATATACACTTGCTGTCCAAAAATTAAGGGACAGTGACCGGACGGTTCCGCTTTTTACACGGTTTTTCGAATATCTACTGCAATTCAATGAGATTTCCCCCCGAATTGTCAATTAGCTCACTGTATTGCTCGCATCTTTCTGGGTTTTAACTCTGTTTGACTGGTATTTTTATATTAGTTACTCTATATAGAATTGACTACCAAATCATGAAAAAAAATCTTTGGTATAGTTCGCGCATGGGCAGTTATAAATTATTTCATACATATGACCATATATCTCATCAAATATTCAATATATAAATTTTTTAATTGCAGTATACTGTTTCTAACTGTTCTTGAAATCAAACATGTGCTTTGCACCCTTGAATTTCAAGAACAATTTGTCAAGAATTTCCGTAGATATTCGACAAACCATGTAAAAAGCGAAAGCGTCCGGACACTCCCCCTTAATTTTTGGACAGCCGTGTAAAACGGTTTTGTCTTGTTTCATTCGTAGTGACTCCTTTTCTCTGGAGCTAGGTTTCTGAAAACTTTTGCGATTAATGTACGAACCGTAAATTAATTTAAAAAAATCATTGCATATCATTAAGAGCGTTGCAAAACCTAATAAATTCAACAGTGCATTACATTTTTCCACTTGAGTAACTACACGAAAAAAGATACACTTACCAGATCAAATAACAACGACTGCGGTGAAACTCATGCAAATGCAGTAACCTCATTCACATGAAAGGTTATTAACGAAATCCTGCTCGGCACGCGACTGTTGCGCATTTTCAGCTTTATTTTAAAGGTAGTGGAGCCATTTGTTGGGAAATATTAAAACTAACACTGAAACTTCTGAGTAGCCGTATTACTTCAGGTAACTTATATGATTATAATTTGTCTTTAATCCTTAAAGGGATTGGTTCAGCGAGATCTCAAATCTCCTCGCTAATGTTAAATCTATGCGCTTGTGATGTATTCGTATTTTTAAAACAATCTTCTCGTCAAATTAAAATTTTTAACTTCATTTTTCTGTGTTTTCTTTTTAAAGGATGTCTCTTTTTTTTAGCTGTCAAAATATTTCTAAAATATATAGTACTTAATTTTATTTGAAGTGTTAAACTCTTACTCAGTTTTGCTAAGATTTTAGCACATAAAATTATAAATTAAGTATATATTTTAGAAATATTTTGACAACTAAGATGAAAAAAAAAAAGACATTCTCTAAAAACAGTACACAGAAAAAGAAGTTAAAAATATTAAATTCCCGATAAGATATTGTAAAAATATGAATGCATATCCCACGTCCATTAGCGAGGAGAATTTTCGATTTGACTGATCAAACTCTTTAATTGCTGACAGAGGTTTCACAGATCGCTACTGCTCACAATTTAACTTATAACTTTTAATTTAACTATAGCCTTTAGTGAAATTTTGTTTTGTTTTTACTATCACTACAAACTTATAAATTGGTGAATATTAATCCTAATAATCCTGTACATAAATATTGGTATAGAAACATTATCCTATAAGTTAAACGAGCGTTTTATTCATCTTTTGATTAAGCGGCCTCACCAACAATTTCTGTGTCAGTAGTTAAAAGTTAAATTTCCTCCTCTTTATTAGGTACACATAGACACTGCCTGCACGAACTACCGGACCCACTTCAATAGGACCGCATACGGAGCCCGTTTTTACCCGGTGGGGTACGGTAGAAAGGTGGAATCTCGTGCCCTCTGCAACGATGAGTTCGTTCTCGTATTTCTGCCACAAGATTATTCTTTGGTGTAACTGGTCTAATTTCGGCTGCCCCATTTGTTTCCCCTTCCATCCAAAAATTTACTTTTTTCATGGACAAGTCAGCACCACCCATTCGGTAACAAAAAATCCAGGAAAATTCCCTCAAATAGTGTGAAGTGTGGGTGTGATGTGCAGGACATAAACAAAACATAAAATGCGTCAGGCAACAGTCCAACCAAGTTGTGAAGGAGAATTATTATTAGTTCCGCCAAGAAGAAATTAGTAGTTGTGAAAAGGGAGATTCTGGATCTGAACAGGAGAACAGAAATCGTTGAGTTTCTGGAAATTAGATTTTTATTCAAACCAAAATACCGGAAGGCGTAAAGCAGTTCAAAGTAATATTAGCATGTATTGGCACAGACAAGACACCAGAGCTCTCATCCGGAGGATGTTAAAACTTAAAGACATTAAGAAGAAGTCAAATCCATGGAAACTATTTTTATTACAACAATAACGGATAAAGGGTGGCCTCCGTACTTAAAAAAAAAAATATATGTTTTTAGATCGAGAGATAGAGGTGATCTGATCTGATCTAATTTAGCGGTACATTTGTTCGCCAACGCTTTAATTACGCCGCCAAGAATACATGTGCATCGGACAATTTCTCCAGTAAGAGTTTTATGGCAGTTAAGCGTTTGGCATTTTAGTTTAGAGGGGAGAAGAAATGAAAGGATTGCAATGCTAGGCGACTTATGACTATTTCTTGTAATTTTGTCAAGCAACCAATGGATGTTATGAGAATCAGGGCAGATGTGATTTTCTGGACATGAATACATTTGATGAGATAATAGAATTTTGGTAGTTGGAAAGTAATCAAAGACTACACTTACATTAAACAAGGAAGTTAATGTTATGCTTGGACAATAGCGCAATGTAAAAACCATTTTGTACTTTTCACTAAATTTTCCTGACAGAGAATAAAGTTAAAAGGATAAATCAAAATATCTAACCTACTTATTGAATAATTGCAGCTGATTTATTTGCTGGAAAGTAAGTTACATTTTTGAAGTTGAATAAAGGCCGGGCATAAAATGAAAGAAAATAATCTCTAACGTATTTGATAAAAATGAAATTACTTTTAATCTGTAAAATAGAAAGGGTTTACGTAAAAATAAATTCATCTTTGGGGAACTTTATGGAACCCTAAATTTAGAATAATAATGAAAATATGTATAAGATTTTTATATCATACAAGTATTCCAACAAAGTAAAACAAAGTTCTGTAAACATGACGACCCAGGTGCTTGCCAAGGGGAGCGCGCAACGTAGTGATCAAGTGCGCTAATGGCGCTCTGTGCACGGTGCAAAGTCCTCCAAGTTCCCTATGAATTATTCCTCTGGAGGTGCCTAGTCAGGTGAAGGCCTCGTCACTTGATCAGGGTTCTAAATTACGAGACCAACTCGTGTACTGCCACCATGTGGCGAGTAGGCGTTTTCGCCTCGTTTCCAGGCACTCATCCCTTAAAACTGGGTCATAGCCCTATAGGTAGGGGCTTGGTCAGCGGTTAGAAAAAAAAGGTTAAATTTCAAATTTATATCCTCGAGAAGAAAAAAAAAATATTAAAAGTTCTATATAAAAATGAGAGACACTTATCACTTTTAAGTACTTTAATGTTAGTGGTTTGTGTATGTAATGTTTCCTATTTATTACTAATGTAATGTTTACTATTTATTTATTAAGTTAAAAGTGTAAATTTGTATTTTCAGAGAGTTCACAGTCCACACTATATCGATGAAAGGTTCCGACATTACAGTTCAGAGCAGCCAAACTTTAGTCCACTTACAGGTAAGTCATTTTAAAAATCATAATACCTAAATTATACACCAAAAATTTCCTTTTAACACAAAATTAAAAAAAGAATAAAAAATTTAATATATATATATATATATATATACCCACATCTTCAATTATACTAGTCGTCTATAAATGATTATAACTGAAAAAATAATGTAGATTTTAAAATGCGTTTTTTTTTCTTTTTTTTTTCATATTGTTCACAAATATTTAAAGAATCAGAATAAAACAAAAAACTGAAAAAGTGATATTTTGAAAGTTTAAAGTTCCTGTACCACCTTTTAATTTTTTTTTCTATATGGGGTCGAATTCTGCGATTCACTGACTTCCAGTCAATTTAATACCCAGTTTCCAAATAGAAATATTACACTTCTTCCAGACATTTATCGATCGTTCCCAGATTAGAAACAACCTTTCCCCCCTCAAGGAAGTGTGATAATTATTAAGTTGGTACTGAGGGTGAAGACCCTTATAATCAAAAGAGCGTTTGCCTCGGGAACCTGTGATTGAGTCTTCTTTCTTTACATAGAAACGATTTAGCGAGACAATGGGGACCCTGTGTCTTTAGGGACCTCGCCTATTTTGACACACTGCAGTGTAGAGTTACAGCATGTCTTGGGGATAATCATATAATTCCTCTTAATTCGTCCCATAAGAAAAGACCTCCTTCACCAAGCTCTTGATATTCACGTACGATAGACTGCATGTTTGTTTTTATGTTTGCTTAAAAAAATGACTTATCTTTCAGCAAATTTTTAAGAATATACCAGTAGACCCTTGCGAGGCTTTCTCTCTGTAATATTTTGAGACTAGCTGACCCGTCCGACGTTGCCCGGGCAGACTGTCATTGAAAAATATAACAGCGGAGTGGACTTCATAAAAAAAAAAAGACTGAATAATAGTTATTTATACTAAAAGCTTGTAAAAATTTAAATAAGAGCTAAAATTTCAGAAGTATAACAGTTACGTTTAAAAAATGAAACGGTCAGGGAACATTATTACACTTACTTTTCCCTTTTTACTAAAAATTCCTTTTTAATTTTATATTGCTAATTGTATTTTTTAAATTATAAATATTAAATGCTTACAAAAATCAATATTTCAAATGAAAATGTCTAAAAATATAATTGTTAATGTTGACAAATTATAATTACAATTTATTTGCACTATATAATCAATAAATCATTGTTTGTTACGCTTTTATTCCTGTAGATGGCAGCACCAACCGATGAGTTGTGTTTCATTCGGGCGTTGCCATTAAACAATTAACAAATAATCGCGATTTCTGTGCTACGTACGATAGCGTAATATATATATAGATTATTTGCGGATACGTTTTCAGGGCCTGATCAACTCTATGTGGGACCCGGGGTATACAGGTCATGTAAGGACTGCCTTTCTCAAGAAAATTGCATTGTAAACATAACAAACAGTTTTAAGTGCAGTTTAAAATTTAAGTCGGAATTGTATAAAAAAAGGAATATATTATAGACACATGTAAAAATGCATTAAAGTTTATGGGAATGTAAAATTGTTTGTACTTATATGCTATTTAGAGTAAGGAAAACTCTAAACTTAAGTGATTGGGTGAAATATATTTGATGTATTATTCATTCTTCTCGAAATTTCGAAGTTTGCATTACATTTCACTGTCGTTAGTGAAGAATATTGAGGTAATTTAGTTTACATGAATGGGAAAAATTCATTTTTTCGATGAACTATAAATGGTAATTTCTATGAATTTCCATTAATTTGTATCTTTAGAGAATTAATTTGTATCTTCAGAGAATGGACAAAATGCATTTTGAGGCTCGCCTGAAAATGTGGCACGGGGCACATAACCCGTGTGCCCTGTGATAATGAGGCCCTGTAGGCGACGGCCAAACAAAGATTAAATAAGTAAATAAAACCGTGATTGGTAGTATAAATTTGGCACCCCTTCAATTTTCGCGAAGAGTCCCTTTGTACCCCCTCTTCTTTCCCTGCCGGAAATAATGGTACGCAAAAGAAGCATCTCTACTCATCCGGAATAAAAAAGGTATTTTAACAAAAGTTGTCTTGTATAGTTGACTTACTCTGTATATATAGGTTTCCCTCAATGAGTTCCCTTGATGAGCGATCCCGCAACATTAGCGCGTTAATCGAAAGATACATTCAATGCGAAAAAGTACAATAGATACGCAGTCAACTTTCTTTAAACACAATATATATATAACCAATATAATGATGTACTACGATATTGTTTTTGATGTACATATTACAGCATATGTACAAAAAGTACATATTACAGCTTGATTTGAAACTTTTCAAATAAATTTATCTACGAGGGAAAGTCATTAAGTAGGTCACAAAAGATAATTAAATAATAACTTACAATGATATTCACTTTAAAACTATTTTTATTTCTCAACATATTCTCCACCCATTTATGCACTTATATCCCCGTTTTATCAGTGCCCCAACACCAGCTGCATAACATTCTTTAGGTTGCTGTCTCATCCACATCAGGACTTCATGTTGAATCTTTTCATTATATGCGAACACCATCTTGCTTCCAAGATGGTTTTTTAGTGGACTAAACAGATGAAAATCGTTTTGGGTTAAGTCGAAGCTGTATGGTGGATGTTGAAGAAGTTGCAAGATGATGTTCAAGATGAGTTGCAAGATGATGAAAAGGTTCAACTTGAAGTCCTAATGTGCATAGGCGTAACTAGAGCTACTTTGTGGGGTGGGCACAGGCCCCCAACTTCATAAGTCCTTTGTATGTGTGTATGCGTCCAGTGGCAGAGCCCAACGGGGGGGTGGGGGGGGTAAAACCCCTTCCAGAGCTAAAAAAAATATTACAATTGCCGCTTATATGAATCACTAGTTAAGCAAATTCGACGCTTTCATGAATCGAAACTAAAGTTAATATTAAGTTTTTTTAGTTTATTTGAAATTCGCAGCTTTGTTGAATCAAATTATATTCAACAAAGTGATTAAATTAGACCGCGAATCTTATATTTAAACTGTGGAAGCGTATATTAGATCTTAGATGCACTGGTTAAGTGAAAACTGTCATTTGTTTTGAAAAAGGGTAGCAATTACATTTTTCAGACATCTTACAGTAAAAGAATGATTATTTCGACCGTCATACGCTTTGAGTATTATACAGTGGATAGTTTTTAAATTGAATTTCTGTCTTTGCTCCATGTTCAAAAGGATAATAGACATCAATTTCCAGGAGAAAAAAGAAAAAAAAACATAAAATATATGTTTATAGGTTTTTCTCAGTTTCAGACTTTCTGTTAAGGTGTGCACCGGAGAAATTTCTAGGTTCGAGCGCGACCCGACTTGTAGAAAATTTTTTGCCCCTCATCCGGGTATAAAAGTTAAAAGTTCGATCCGTATCGTAAAAAATATATGTATGTATATTAAGCTGGCCTGGCACATAAAAAAAAAAAAAAAAAAAAAAAAAAAAAGCTAAAAGTTAGACTCGAATCCGGTCTGGGCCATACACATAGTTTATTGGCTCGACCCAGTATAAAAGCTAGAATCTCGGCCCGACCCGGCCCGGCTCATACAAAAACGTAATTATCCCTTCCCAGCTCACCTGAATTTCAACAAAAACATATTTTTACACTGGTATGGTTAAAAATTGTCTTCTACGAGGAGTTCTGACAAAAATATTTATTTTAGTTTTTCTTTTCATGTTGTTTGCATTCTTCGTTTTTTTAAAAAACACTTTGTGCTGAGATATTTATTTTGTTACTGGATCTCGATTTATATGCAAATGTCGAAGTTGTTATTAATAACATATTACATGGCTTGGAGACTTTAAAACCTGAAAATTCTTATAGTATAGTAAAAATTTCTAAGACGGAATCGCATAGGAGAACAGAAATATCCGTTATAGGAAGTTACCTTCTTAGCATATACACTGTTGGTTGTAAATATATTACATTCTTTCTCA
Organism: Maratus michaelseni; assembly: GCA_963931845.1. NCBI lineage: Eukaryota > Metazoa > Arthropoda > Arachnida > Araneae > Salticidae > Maratus > Maratus michaelseni. The sequence goes on from OZ007594.1 coordinate 59,692,367, forward strand.
CGTATTATTATGTTCATTTTGCATGGATACATACATTTTTCCGTTTGAAACAGGATTCTGTCATGGGAGGTTCTTTTTCACACGCTTTATTGTACTTTAATTTTATTGCCTAGAAAATGAACTATTCTTTAAAAAGAAAAAAATGAAAATTTTAATATAGAACAATGACGATTTAAAATTATATGCATTTTTTTGCAAAAATTGTTGGGCCGATCGAAATTTTACTGATTTTTGCATGGGTCAGGTCAGGGTAGGCATGGCCAATTATTTTCATATGGGCTTGATAAAAACAGGACCCGAAAATTTCAACTCGTCTAGACCTTTAGGAAGAATGAATTCCAGTTTCAGCCCTGCCTGGAAAAAAGGAAGCCAGGCCCGGTCCGATTGCCATGAATGAAAATAGGCCGAAGACTGGCCCGTGGGTTGGACCGGTTTCGGGCCAGGACCGAGCCCAAACAGACCTCTGCATGTGCATCTTGTTTTGTGTTTTAGTTATCAGTTATTTCTAAGACCAAGGTATGTGAGTGATGCAGGTGAAAATCTTTGACAAAGTAAGAATTAAGAAAATGTGCTACAAAGATATAAATGTAAAATGTGTTTTTGATTGAACAGATTATTGTAGTGTTTCATTCGAACAATTTGTTCCTGAGGGGTGGGGAGGGGACTATATATTTAAAGAGTGTAGTTTATTAGCTAGTAAGGTAGCTCGAAATGTTCTTCAGGCCACGCGTTCCCCGGAGGAAAGAAGCACTGATTGCAATTTTATTGACTTTGACTTAACATGCCTATGAGCAAGGTTTTCAAAAGAAAAGCGTTAAATATGAAGCATTTTCATAGAGTTTATAAAATTTACTATAATTACACACAAACTTATGCTAATTATGCTTTAACTGAGATTAATAAGTAATAAATTAGTTATACATTGATCTACACTTATTAAATCTTAAATAATGCTGCCTCTATATCATCAAAATTATGACATATTGTTTTTCATGTGGACAAAATTACAGTCGTGTTTAAATCAGATAAGAAGTAAAAACTGGAATATCTTTTAGAATTTTAGCTATAATGTATTTCATTTAAATAAATGTATATATAAGTAGATCCTTTCGCCCTTACTTACAGAGAGGGGCAGAGAAAGTTAATAAGTACCCTCTTTTTTCAAAATTGTTATTATAATGTATTTTCTTTTTTCTCCACGGCCGAAGGCAGGTACAACCTATCTTTCATTCTGCATAGGTGTTTCTAACAGAAAACTAAATATAGATAAATATTCATACACGCAAACATTATACACACATACAAACTAGAAATACAATAAACCCAACAAGTGTGAAAAATCAGCCAGAGCCAGGAATCGAACCTAGGACCACAGCATACAAGACTCATGCTCTAACCATTGAGCTACCCCGGCCAATACCTGGGTCTACAATTTCTCACTAATAAATTGCAGACCCAGGTGGCCGGGGTAGCTCAGTGGTTAGAGCATTAGTCTTGTATGCTGTGATCCCAGGTTCGACTCCTGGCTCTAGCTAATTTTTCACACTTGTTGGGTTTATTGTATTTATAGCTTGTATGTGTGTATAATATTTGTGTGTATGTTTAGACTAGGATGCAGGCGTTATTTTTGTGTGATTTAATAGATAAATATTCTCCAACATCATGAAAAAGGTTAAAAACAAATAATATTTAGAAAGCAAACATACTTAACACATAAACAATGTGTTTAAAAAAAAGTAGAACAATCTGTAAAAGGTGGTAGAGCACACTACAATTAAAGATTTTTGTATAGAAAACCAGGTCGCGATCCATTTATTTAGTGAAAAATATAGGATATAGGAAGTCAAGTCGAATCCAAGTATTTTTAGAGAACTTTAATAATAATGAAGATATTTTAACGAAATTTTCAGTATACTGTAAACGAAATTAGATGTCAAATAAAGTGCTGGAAGTGCACAGTAATTCAGTCAACGATACCGCGTTTAATGTCAACTACATCCTAAAATATGGAATACTTAATTTGGCATTGTTTGGACGCGGATTATAATAAATTCTACCTCTTCTCGTGTTATTTTACATCTGACACAAAGCAAAGTAATAACAATATTAGTCTATCGGAAATTTTGCTAAAATTGCTTTATTATTACTAAAGTTAAGAACAAGAATTCGGGATTGTTTTGGAATGAAATCCTATGTATTTCTGATTTAAAAATCGATTCCTAATTTTCTGTTCAAAAAATTGTTTGCTGTACTATTCCCTTCCATTTCTTAAGTTTGCCTCTTCATTTTTCAAACACTATATTAATCTAACAGTTTTTTGTTATTCCATTGGTGCATTTTATGTTTTCTAACTCTTATATAGTAAACGTTGCTGAAATGAATTATGGTCAATGTAACTATTGATTCTACTCTTCGAGGGAAAAAATGATTATCACTTCATTACCTAAACTGATTCGATTAGCCGGTGATTCAAGTAACCAGCGACCACCATTATCAACAATTCAACCTCTCCTCCCCATAGAGCAGAATTCTGGCTGCACCACTGATGCGTGCAAGGTGCAAGAATATTTAAAAAAATCCCTGACGGCTCGGCCTACAGGCACAGGTAGATTTCGAAGACGCAGACCATGGGACACCTGTTTGTCGGGAATTGCGGAAGAAATGACTTTTTTGCGATGATGCTGCAGTTGGAACCGCATACTTCGAAACCAAACTTGTTTGCAGGCGGAGCCAGCAAGGATTTTTTTTTTTTTTTTTTTTTTTTTTTTTTTTTTTTTTGCTATAAGAGTTGGTCCTATAAAAAACATGTCAATATAAAAGTTTTAGATAATATTAAGAGGATTTATAATAAATTTAAGTGGATTTGAAATTTTGGGAATTGACGAAGTTATGAATTTTTTTCTTCTAAAACCCCCCTTAAGACAATTTTTAATTATATCAAAAATCTGTCATACACAAATTTTTGGCCCTTTTCCTAGAAGTAATAATAACTTTAAATGGATTCGATACGTATAATAATAAAGAAATTATGAGGGTTTTCTGTTTTCACAAAAAGCCCCCCCCATTTCCCCCCCCCCTTGGTTCGATTTTGCCCATTAACGAACTTGACCGAGATCTTATGACCCTTGATTTTATGTATCAGTTTGGAAGAGATTTATGCAGAATTTTTCCAGTTATCGTGGTCAGAAAAAAGTGACATAGATAGATAGATAGATAGATAGATAAAGTTTTGAACTGGGGGTGGTTTTGGGTTCTGGGAGTCATAATCGGCGTAGATCTGCAAAAATTTTTCAAAATTTCCAACTTAGGTGAGAATGTAATAGGTAGTATTTCTTACGAAATCTACCTAAAAACTGCATTGAGACCAAACTCGTTAATTTAATGAAAATTTTGACTTAAAATTAGAAACAACTTATTATCAAGGTTATTATTTAGGAATGGCATTGATCAATGGAGCCAACTTTTGAAATATATTGTATGGGCCCAAATTTTTTAAGCAAAAGCACGGCAAGTTTTATTATTTGCTTATGTTATTCGTGAATTCTTTTGTATAATAATGTTAATATTTACTATAATATCATAAATATCAATACAAATTAAAAACACAAGAAGCAAAGCTTTTCAGTCATTTATGAGCTTTATAATTATCAGGATTGGGACACTAAAATATAGATAATGTTCACTCACTGATTTATACTCACTGATCAAAAGGGGTGTAGTGGAGGGCATACGAAGTTACTCGCCGTATACATTTTAGAATCTTTTTTTTTTTTAAATGCTCCGTACACATTCTCTTTCTCAAACAAATCTATAGAATAGTCATTAAAGTTCACATGATTCTAGCATTTACCTTTTGGTTTACATACGACAACAATACTGCTGATCAAGTATATAGGAAATTGAACTGTTGAGAGAAATTTAATAATTATATGTGTACTGAAGAACATTTAGTGCTCTTGATGTCTCTGTTACGGATGTCAATGCTATTTTCCAACGTCAACAAAATGAAATTTTCATAATGAACAGAGGAAAGTATATTCAACTAAGTAAATTATATCCAAGGCACAGGACTAACGCCCAAGACTCGAACCTGGGTACTTTGGTTTGCCGTACCAACGCTCTCCCTACTGAGCTATCCCGACTATATCCTGGGCCACTCTTATTTGTTGTCCAACAAATAGGAAATGAAATTTTGCTTCAGAGATTTAAAAATTTAAATAAATACGTAGTGAAATAAAACAAGGGGAATTAGGTGGGTCAGGGGAACAAATTATTGGGCGGGCTGAACGCTAAAGCCCCACGGGCCCATATAAGTCGGCACCACTGCTATTCATTGTGCCATTGAAATTTTTAAGATGACTAGAAGTTCCGAGAGAGACCCAATTTTAGGCATAATGTCTGGGTGTCCCAATACATCTCTTTAATGTCCCGGTTTTAAACACAGCACTTAAACTATCACTTCTCCAAAATTCATTTTTTTTTTAAATGAATGTTTTGATTCTTACCGAATTCCACTTCTCCAACAGCAAAATGTTAAATTGTGTCTATTACAGAAAACTGTCTTGAGAAAAATTTTGTGGTTCCGATAGAACGAATACCATATAGACATAATTTATACATGTCTGAAAAATGTATACAACTGAAACCTGTCTAAAATGTAGAAGTTTTCCGATCACTGTAATTTTATGCAGGTAAAGTAAACTGAATCTATTTATTTTAAGAATGAATAAACGGAAAAATTAGAGAAAATTTTTCTTGAAATCATTAATATAAACTCTAAATTTGTTTAAAAATTCTAAGAAATGTAAGAATGTAAAAAAGAATATTTTGAGGAGCGGAAGGAAAAGATTAGTTTTTATTTTGAGGGACGAATACATTTAAATAAGCAAAAGACAATTAATGTTTCCTTTAACTGCAGTAAAAATGATACGTCAGCCTGAGATTCTGACAAGAAAAATTAAAATATGACTTCAATTTGACTCACCTTTAATTTACAGTATTCACATAAATCGTTTATTTTAAATGAAAAGGGAGGATGTATGATTGAGATCTTAAGGGGATTCGGGTGGGTGGGTGGGGGGGGGGGGGGTACTTCACTTACGCGAAAACATCCAATATTTAGTTTGCATTTTCATATTTTTAAAATGATTTTCTATTTTATTTTTTGCATTGGATAGTTGAGGTCAATCTCTACATAGACCGCATTTTACTTTTTCTTAGGTTTTTTTTTTTAAATCTTCGAAACCGGTACTGAAAACAGAGCCGTAGCTAGCGGGGTGCCAGGGGGGGGGGGTGCTCAGCACCCCCTGAAAATTTTTGAGCCCCCCCCCCCCCTGGGAAAGTTGCCAAGGCCACCAAAAGAAATTCTGTTTCAAAAATCCAAATGAAATTCTCTTCAAAAATTGAACTTAGTTTTGGTGGCTTTTTACAGTTTTGCATAAATACTAAATTGCAGCATTTGTTTAAAAACTGCAAATAAGTGCTTCAAAATGTGCGCATCCTATCTGCACATACTCAGAATTAGCTACCTTTTGCTGATGCAAACATTCCCTTTTGCATTAGTTATATACTTAAATTTTTCATTTTGTAGCGTTTTTCATTATTAGCATAAAACAAAGTTATTCTAATGAGTTATAGCCAATTTAAATACAAGTGGTTTTAGCTTTTGACTAGACACAAAAATAATTTTAAAATACAAAATACACCCTTGATTGTTCTAATGTTTTTTATCATATAAAAACATAACTTTAAATCCTTAAGGGCAAGGAATATTCAGAATAAAATTAAAGGTTGAAACTCTTTTGAAACAGGTAAACTGTCAGCTTTTTATTTACTTATTGACATCATCACTTATTACTTCACTAGTATAATTATGCACTGAAAATGTTCATTATGCAGCCAGTGATGTAGTAATAAAAAAAACAGAGGGCATACGCTTTAGGCAGAGGGTATACCCTAAAAAGTATATGCTATACTGTTTTTGAGAAGAGGTTATACGGTATTCCTTAAAATAATCCAAAAAGTATACTGCATATCCACCATATATCCTCCATTACATTGTCTGCAGCCTTTACTTTTCTTCGCATCAAACATAGTTATAAACAATTTAATAAGAAATATAGTGCCTACAATATGAATATACACTAATTTACCTTTCTGTATAATACTTTGATCATATATATCTGTGTTTGTGCGTGCATGTCTCAGAGATAGAGAGAAATAGTATGAGCCCCCCCCCCCCCTACATTTTCTTGAGCACCCCCTATTGTTTACTTCTAGCTACATCCCTGACTGAAAACGATGCGTTTTTAACACTTTCCAACCTAGTTGAAAAGTGTTTAGGACTTCGGTTTGTCTGCCGTATGGCCGTCTGGCGTCTGTCCGTGCTCTAACTCCCGTAAATATGCTCGGATTGCTCTGCAATTTTTATATCTTATTGTCATTATCTATAGCATGTTCCCTATTTCAACGGAAGTGTGTAGCACATATAGTTTTTTTACAGGCACACTCAAAAGAATTCCGTTACATTGCGGTCTATGGGGAAAAATCATTTGCGGTTTATTTAAATAATGTTTCACTGTTTTAAACGCATTGAAATATATATATCGCTAAGGTGCATTACAAGAAGCCTAATATGGAATAGGCTGTGCGTGCATAGCACTTATAGTTATCTTACAGGGACAGTCAAAAAAATTCCGTTACATTACGTCTATGGAGAAAAATCGTCTGCGGTTTATTTAAATAATGTTTTACTATTTTAAACGCATTGAAATTTATATATATCACTAAGGTGCATTACAAGAGGCTTCCTACAGAATACTGTGTGTATAGCAGTCATCGTTCATTTACAGGGACACACAAAAGAATTCTCTATTGTCTGTTAACAATAATTCCTGGAAGTTCGTTTTAAGTTACTGAACACGATTTTAAATTTAACTCGCTTTTTGTCTATTACGTGGTGTGTATAAATTCTGTAGATCCTATACAGGGAAGCACAAAAGTTCGCGAACACATTTCCGTTTATTGACAGAAACTCCAGAAGGATAATTTTAAACTGTGTTACGCGTTTCCTAACTGAACTAAAATTTAGCATCCTATGTAGTATATATACAAATCTATAGGTCCTATACAGAGCTGAATAAAAGTATTCGGATATTTTTTCGAATATTGTATATGTTGGAAATTCCTGAAATTATGTTTTAAAATATGTTATTCGTTTTCCAAATTGTTTACTTAGATGTTATCTTTCAGCTTATTAAACGGTATGATTTGTAAAATTATTTTGGAAGCGTTGGAAAGTGTTACATAATCTATGCTTGACGCATGATTTTTCGTTCTTGTTTATTTAAAATTCAGTGGATACTCCACTGTTTTATTGCATAAAATCCTCAATTTTTAATATGTGCAAAATATGTTTATAAGAACACAATTTTTAAATTCGATACTGTATAAGTAATAGTCCTTTCAAAAGTTGACATATCACATAAAATAGTGTATAAAATCTTTTAACAAAAAGAAAGAAAAATAAATCAGAAGTATTTAAAAGTTTAAAATATATATATATATATTCTTAAATTTTAATAGTACATTATAATTTTAAAACTACGATGATTTCTATAGTAGTGGATTGATTTTAAATTTAATAAGCTCCATCAGAATTCAGCAGAAAGAGATTTGATTAAAGAGAACTCACATGGAAAACATTTTTACCTAAAATAATTTTCGCCCAAAATAAATAAATAAAAAAGCTTAAGTTTTACCTTTTTTTCATGGGAAAACAAAAGTATTCTTCAAAATTATTTCTATCACATTTGAAAGGTGCTTATAGAGATGCATTGATTAGTGATTTTGATCAATAGCGAATATTCGACATCTGTAAACCAGATGCTGAAAATTCGGTAGGCCTAATATTAATGTATTTTAAGATTTAAAAGTATTCAAAAATAAACTTTAAAGTAAATTGTACACCATATTTAACACAAATACTTGTGTTTTGAGGAATGAGTACATCAATGAGTTATTTTACAAGTAAACTTTACACACACACACACAAAAAAAAAAGCTTTCAGTTTTTTCTTTTTTTTAAGAAGAGGATGATCTTAAAAATTATTAATTAATGAAACGTTAAATTCCATAATTCCTTCTCTAAATTAAAATAAATTTATAAGAGCTCCTTTATTTTAAAATAAATATTAGAATATTGAAAAGAAATCTTTAAGGACATAGAAGGGAAATTTTACTGTTATATAGTGTTATTTGTCAGAAAGAAACAGTAAGTCAGTAAGAAAAAAAAATTCTATTCAATTGGCAACTCGTCAAAAAAAAAAAAAACTTATTGCTCCTTTTGATTTATCAATGAAAATTTTAAATGCACCACAGCGAGCGATCATTTTTAGAAGTTGCAAACATACAGGATTTTCCTAAAATTTTGAAAAAAAATTTTAAGGTTAAATTTGACAATTTCAAAAATAAATTTCTGTCTTTACCAAATAGTTTTTTTTAAATAATAAATTACTTTAATTAGAGGTTCGAGCAAGAACCTGTTATGTTACATTTTCTCAAAATACAGTTTATTTTTTCGATGAGGGTGTTATGAGATAATATGTCATATGGTAAAGATAAAATACCAATATTTTAATTAATCTTTAAAATCTGATGTATTATTTATTAAAAGTTAATATTTTAATAAAAATAACTTAAATATTATTAGTAATTTTTATATTAGATAATTAAATGTTGCTAAGTTTTTCTGAGAGAGCTTAGTACTACTCGTTAACTTACTAAATACAAGGTACAAGAACAAAAATAAAATAAAAATTGCAACTAAAAGCTTTCATTTAAATTTAAATTGTCTCAGAATTTTATTTTTGTTGCGTAACATCTTATTTCACTAAGCCCTTCTATTTATTCAGAATATCAAAGATTGATAAGGAGAAATTTACTCACAAAAAGTACATTCAGAAACATGAAGCAAAGAGCCTCGATCCATGAAGCAGCATGCAGCAATACAAACAAAAATTGCCAAAACTACAGAATTTATTTGAGCACTGATAATTACGCATGCAAACTTGGAAAAGGGAAATAATCCCACACGCTTACAGCCGCAGGCAAATTGCAAAAAATTCGCCCTACCTTAAACCTCAAAGTAAAGCCCCCTGCGATGATCTTCTCATTTACGACTTTTGCCGCATCTCATCACTCAGACAATTAATTGATCAGTAATTTGTCAATTACATCCTGTTTTTTAAATTCGTCATTATTTTGTAAGGAAAAAACCGTTCGGGCACCTGTGCCCCCTACTATCTACCCCCTTCTCTCTCTTATCGGCTCTCACCACAGCAGATGATATTTTTTGACTTAGTTGAAAGAATACGGAACTGGACATCTGGAACTGATTTTTTCCCCATCACCTCGTGACAAAAAAGAAAACCCTCGTTCAGATTTAGAGCTTTCAGATAATATTTCACTTTGTTCCTTTTGGAACCCTATAGACTCCGGGTCATATAACTGTTGCAAAGAATGTAGAAGACTAATAGGATTTTCTTTGTCTGTTGCTTCTTTTATACCTCACACACACACACACACATTTACATATGCGTGCGCGCCGTTTTCGTTACATTAGTTCTCAAATCAGAAGTATATAGTATAATTTATTGGTATAATCATTCAAATATTTGAAAATTAAAATTTTGACCATATCGCAGTCATAAATTTTCACGTGAACTTGAAATTCTGGGGTGGGCACTGGAACTACCTGGGGTGGGCACGGCCCACCCGGCCCCCCCAATAGTTACGCCTACGCTAATGTGGCTGGGACAGCAACCCAAAGAATGTTATGCAGTTGGTGTTGGGCCACTGATAAAACGGGGATATAAGTGCATAAATATGGGCGGAGAATATGTTGAGAGATAAAAATAGTTTTGAAGTGAATATCATTGTTAGTTATTATTTAATTATCTTTTGTGACTTATTTAATGACTTTCCCTCGTAATTTGTATGAACTTCCATTAATATTAACCTGCGTTCTAATTTAATAAGTGACTATTACAACAGATTAAAAAGGCGGTATTACGTTCAATACTGCATAATAAAGATCTCTATCGGATTATCGCACCATTGGTTACATTTCTTGTCGGAATTTTGTTTTATTTTTTAAAAAAATCGGCGTCGTTCAGCTGGGAAATTAAGATCGCTCATACCGTGCTTTGTGCACTAATTTAATTTTCCTCAGCATTAATCGAGGGATCGTCTGAAATATAATTTAATGCCAGGGGTCGAAAAAACTGCTTTTTTACTGTAGCGAACTAACTACAACTACTTTATCTAAAATGTAGTTAACTACAGCTACAACTACTTGTTTTGAAAAGTAGAGACTAAAAACTACTTTTCAAAAGTAGTTACTATTTCGCTACTTTCAGATTTTATCAAATGATTCAATATATACAATTCAAATTGAAGACATGGATTAAATAATACATCGACCCTTACCTGCCAAGATACAACTAAATAAGTGTGATATAACCGAGGACATTAAAAATTAAGAAAGATAATGTACAAAAAAAAAAAAAAATGTTTTGTGTTCCAGAAAATTACAGAAGGTAACTCTATATGTAAACAATGAATAAATCTGTAAATAAAGCAATTTCAAGTAATAAGAAACCCGGCATTAAATCATGAAAGCAAAATAAAGAGTAAATAGGGAAGTAAGAAATTTACTGCCTTTGGCAGATTAGTATACTTGATTTTAGCAGTAAGTGTCAATGGAAAAAATCTGACTTCATGAGATATATAGTGGAGCTGAGATTTACCAACGAGATTCGCAAACTGTTGAGCAGAACAAATTTTGCACAAAAGAAGCAAGTTAGGGTCACGTTATTTGTAGAGTGACATATTTTTTTCATTGAAGTAAACGTTAAAAGTAGCGACGGTCCTCGCTACAAATTATTGATTTTTTGTATCGCGCTACTTGCTACACTACATTGTTCAAAATATAACTTGCTACACTGTAAACTACTGTAAAAAGTAGCGACTACTGTAGTTTTGATACTGGTAGCGCGGTACTTCCGACCCCTGTTTCACGCATTTACTGACAATCGCAATAACCAAAACGACATAAATCGAGGAAAACCTGTACTATTTTAGCATAAAAATCTCAAAGATGAAAATTTTTTTTAATTACAATAAAAAGTTTTGATAGATTTTTGTTGATGAAGCTTCACTTGATTCCAAAAGTGAATCTTGAGGTTAAATCTGAGCAGGGAAAGAAAGTGTTGAAAATTTAGAGCTATTTTTTTTTTCAATATTTGAAACATGTATGTATTTTTTTATTATTACAATATTACTTCAATAGTTCCATTATGCGCATACGATACTTTTGATATCCTACAATTTAAAAAAGACACATGTTTCTTAATCTACGAAAATATAATATAACCACGTACGAATACATACAATAACCTCTTCCGAGTTACCCACAATTCCGAAAAGCGTTCATTATTTTTAGAAAAATCTCGAAACTAATATATTTTCAAGATTTAAAGAAACATTTATGCAAACTAAGTTTATTTTCCTGCCACTGATTTTCGGAAACGTTTCCGAGTAGTTTTTAGAGTGCATTAATAAGTTTTATCCAGTGCTTTCTAGATTATAACTTTTAGAATTTTTTTTTAATTTTATTTATTTATTTATTTTTCTTTTTGAAAAGTATATTCCATAAAATATTTTTAGAAAAAATATATCTACACAATTTTTTGTATAGATAATATAGAGTACTGTAAAATCCAATGCCGTATACAAGATTATGACAAAATTTCCACGAATTTCGGATACGCTCCCATTTAGATGGCCAACCTAAACGTTTTAATCAAAAACAAGCTTATTAAAAATCTTAAACAAGTTGGAAATTGTACGTCAAACGTGACAAATGAGGTGCGTTCGTACTACAGCTAGTTACATAAATATTCAGATCTTTTCTGATTTTTAATTCTGTGAAATGAATTATATCGCCTGCAGATTGATTTCTGTAATAAAATAAGTATCTCGGTCGCTTGACGATTAAACTTCAGAAGCTCCTATAACAAAAAAAGCACAGATTAAAAAAAAAAAAAAATCAAATTTCTTAATAAATATTTTTATTTATATCTCCTAAAGTTTTGATTCGATTTTAATAAGATTTGAAATGTCTCGACAAAATTCTGCAAAGATAATGTATTTTAAATTGCAAACCATTCGGTTCGGTAGTTTTTGCGTTGTTATATGCGAACGGACGGACGGACGGACAGACAGACGGACAGACAGACGGACGGACAGACGGACGGACCAAGCGACGACAATAGGTGCTACGTATTTATATAATTACGAACGTACCTAAAAAATTATAAATTTATGAAGTGAAATATATATGACTTGAAACTTACGATTTATTTTACTAAAAAGGTGATAAAAAACATAAAAGGTTTTAAAACATAAAACCGTCAAAAGATGTTAAAATATGTTAGAAAACCCAAGTGCTTTCAATTGCTACAAAATAGCCGTCAGCAGGGAAATTTCAGAGGTATGGATGTTCATGAGTGTTCGTTTGGTTAAATAGTGGGAGACGAGTCTATTTCAAAGGAGGGGAGAGGAGGAGGAGGAGGGAGAGGAAATGCGTTACGTTCCAAAATCGCCAGAGATATTTAGTGCGCTATTTTTTTTTCGGTATTTCAAATATATTTTTTTAATTATTGCAATATTTTTTCAATAGTTCTATTATACGCATACGATAATTTTGATGTCCTACAATTAAAAAAAAAATCCCTGACGGCTCGGCCTACAGGCACAGGTAGATTTCGAAGACGCAGACCGTGGGGCGCCTGTTTGTCGGGAATTGCGGAAGAAATGACCTTTTTGCGATGATGCGGTAGTTGGAACCGCCTACTTCGAAACCTAACTTGTTTGCAGGCGGAGCCAGAAGGGATTTTTTTTTTTTTTTTTTTTTTTTTTTCGCTATAAGAGTTGGTCTTATAAAAAACGTGTCAATATAAAAGTTTTAGATAATATTAAGAGGATTTATAATAAATTTAAGTGGATTTGAAATTTTGGGAATTGACGAAGTTATGAATTTTTTTCTTCTAAAACCCCCCTTAAGACAATTTTTAATTATATCAAAAATCTGTCATACATAAATTTTGGCCCTTCTCCTTGAAGTAATAATAACTTCAAACGGATTCGATACGTACCATAATTAACAAATTATGGGTTTTTTTCTGTTTTCACAAAAAGCCCCCCATCCCCCCCCCCGGTTCGATTTTGCCCATTGACGAACTTGACCGAGATTTTATGCCCCTTGATTTTATGTATCAGTTTCGAAAAGATGCGGGAGTTAGAACCGCCTACTTCGAAAAATAACTTGTTTGCAGGCGGAGCCGGCAGGGATTTTTTTTGTTTTTATTTATTTATTTATTTTTTGCTATAACGGTTGGTCCTATAAAAAGCTTGTCAATATAAAAGTTTTAGATAATATTAAGAGGATTTATAATAAATTTAAGCGGATTTGAAATCTTGGGAATTGCCGAAGTTATGAATTTTTTTTTTCTAAAACCTCACCCCCCCCCCCCCCTTAAGGCAATTTTTAATTATATCAAAAATCTGTCATACATAAATTTTCGGCCCTTCTCCTAGAAGTAATAATAACTTCAAACGGATTCGATACGTATCATAATTAAGAAATTATGGGTTTTTTTTTTGTTTTCACAAAAAGCCCCCCCCCTACCCTTGGTTCGATTTTGCCCACTAACGAACTTGACCGAGATTTTATGCCCCTTGATTTTATGTATCAGTTTAGAAAAGATGCGGGAGTTGGAACCGCGTACTTCAAAACATAACTTGTTTGCAGGCGGAGCCGGCAGGGATTTTTTTTTGTTTTTAATTTTTTTTGCTATAACGGTTGGTCCTATAAAAACCTTGTCAATATAAAAGTTTTATATAATATTAAGAGGATTAATAATAAATTTACGCGGATTTGATATCTTGTGAATTGACGAAGCTATGATTTTTTTTCTTGTAACCCCCCCCCCCTTTTCCCCCCCTTGGGGCCATTTTCAATTATATCAAAAATCTGTCCTACATAAATTTTCGGCCCTTTTCCTAGAAGTAATAATAACTTTAAACGGATTCGATACGTATCATAATTAACAAATTATGGGTTTTTTCTTCTTTCACAAAAAGCCCCCCATCCCCCCCCTCCTGGTTCGATTTTGCCCATTAACGCACTTGACCAAGATTTTATGCTCCTTGATTTTATGTATCAGTTTGGAAGCGATTTATGCAGAATTTTTCCAGTTATCGTGTCCATAAAAAAGTGACATAGATAGATAGATAGATAGATAGATAAAGTTTTGAACTGAGGGTGTTTTTTGGTTCTGGGAGTCATGATCGGCGTAGATCTGCAAAAAATTTTCAAAATTTCCAACCTAGGTGAGAATGTAATAGGTAGTATTTCTTACGAAATCTACCTAAAAGACACACGTTTCTTAATCTACGAAAATATAATATAAACACGAAGGAAAATATACAATAACAACTTCCTAGTTACCCATGATTCCGAAAAGCGCTCTTTATCTTTAGAAACTCCCGAAACCAATATGTTTTCGATATTTAGAGAAGCTTCTATAAAAACGAAGTTTCTTTTGCTAGCCACTGATTTTCGGAAACGTTTCCGAGTACATTTTATAGGGCATTAATCAATTTTCTCAAACTGGAATATCAGTATTTAGGATACTGTTCATTCTTGATTAAAGATTTTCAGCTGCGGAACAGAATATATCATGCAAGAGTAACAAAATAATATTAATTTTAATGTCATTATTAATGCTGTTAATTTATTATGTTTGTCTGTAAAATATGTTGGTTGAAAATGAAACTGTTTCCATAAGCATGGATGGCATCTGAAAAACCTAATATTCCGGGTTGAAAACACTGATTAATACACTATATAAACTACTTGGAAACGTTTTCGAAAGTCAGCGGCAACAAAATAAACATTATTCTTACGAAGACTTCTGTAATCTGTAAAATTTATGTGTTTCTGAGATTCCTAAAGATAAGTAACGCTTTTCGGAGTCATGGGTAACTTGGAAGAGGTTATTGTATGTTTTCGATCGTCGTTACATTATATTATCCTAGATTAAAAAAAAAAAAACTCATTTGTGATGTGTATTTACATTGTAGCATACAAAAAAAAAAAAAAAATAATAAATATATATGCAAATAGTTTTCATCTATTTGGGTCTTTCAACTTATTGCATAAAAGAAATATAAGCATATAATAATAATAATAATAATAATAATAATAATAATAATAATAATTCATGATGTACAAGTGTGTGCGTTAAATTTGTGTTATTAGTCAATGCCATAATATGATTTAATTCTTAACAAAATTTCATATCTCGACTTACATTCAGGAAAAGAAAAACCATTATTTATACTCCGACATGGGTAAGTCTGAAATTAAATGTGTAATTTCGAAACCCTGTTATTTGCAGGCTTAATATAGTAACGACTAATGTAAAATTAAGGAGCTTTTACCGATTTGGGAACCGCCTATGGTTGCTTTTTATAGAAAATCTAGCTTTTAATTGCAATGATATACCCACTTATTTGATGCTTTACAGTTATGAAAATAAATCACATCAGCAATAAAATATAAATTAGACTGAAGAAAGCGATGAATTTAAACAAGATTTCTTTTTTAATCACGAGGAACCCCCCTCCCCCCTTCTTCCTTTACTTATAAATAAAATAAGAATTTACACATACATACTAAGCGATAAGTTCTGACTTTTTTTTCCCCGCATTTAACACGATATCCAACGAAACGCCATACAAAACGTATAATAAAATTTTAAGATTTATTTTCAAATTTAAAAACCTCTTCTTATATAGAAATAAGTATAAATCCTAAAGACTTCCACAAGGTCCGCGATTTTCACGTTTATTTCCACGAAAATTTATAATAACATTTCAAGATTAATTTTCAAGTTAAAAAATATCTTCTTATATAGAAATAAGTATTGATTCTAAATACTTCCACAAGGTTTCGCGATTTTCCTGTTTATTTTCATGAAAATTTATAATAACATTTCAAGATTAATTTTCAAGTTTAAAAATCTCTTCTTATATAGAAATAAGTATTGATTCTAAATACTTCCACAAGGTTTCACGACTTTCATGTTTATTTTCATGAAAATTTATAATAACATTTCAAGATTAATTTTCAAGTTTAAGAATCTCTTTTTACATAGAAATAAGTATTAATCCTAAATACTTTCAGAATGTTCCGCGATTTTCACGTTTATTTTCATGAAAATTTATGACAACATTTCAAGATTAATTTTCAAGTTTAAAAATATCTTCTTACATAGAAATAAGTATTAATCTTAAGTACTTCCACAAGTTTTCGCAATTTTTACGTTTATTTCACGTTTATTTTCATGACAATTTATAATAATATTTCAAGATTAATTTTCAAGTTTAAAAAATATCTTCTTACATAGAAATAAGTATTAATCCTAAATACTTCCACAAGGTTTCGCGATTTTCACATTTATTTTCACGAAAATTTATAATAACATTTCAAGATTAATTTTCAAGTTTAAAAATCTCTTCTTATACAGAAATAAGTATTAATCCTAAATACTTTCCGCAAAGTTTCACGATTTTCACGTTTATTTCACGTCCTAATCACTATTCCCGTCCTAACACTATTTCGCGTCCACAAATCCTAAATACTTTTACAAGGTTTCGCGATTTTCACGTTTATTTTCACGAAAATTTATAATAACATTTCAAGATTAATTTTCAAGTTTAAAAACCTCCTCTTATATAGAAATAAGTATAAATCCTAAATACTTCCGCAAGGTTTCGCGCTTTTCACGTTTATTTTCACGAAAATTTATAATAACATTTCAAGATTAATTTTCAAGTTTAAAATCTCTTCCTTACATAGAAATAAGTATTAATTCTAAATACTTCCAGAAGGTTTTGCGATTTTCACGTTTATTTTACGTTTATTTTCACGAAAATTTATATAACATTTCAAGATTAATTTTCAAGTTTAAAAAATCTCTTCTTACATATAAGTATTAATCCTAAATACTTCAACAAGGTTTCGCGATTTTCATGTTTATTTTCACGAAAATTTATAATAACATTTCAAGATTAATTTTCATGTTTAAAAATCTCTAGTATAATTTATCAATAGCAATAATTAACCCGTTAACGCCCAAATTGTTTTAAAGTTTCAACTTAAGAATGAATGTCAAGAAATAAAAATTTCAGAAGTCTTGTCTTACAATACAAACGAAAGACCATTTTCAAATACACCATAAAAAAAAAATCTAACGCAATATGCTTTCGAAGGAAATAATTCATCAGGCGTAAAATGATGTTCTACCACTACGAGAGAAGAAGAAAATCTTCTTTCTACTCTCACAGTGGTAGGAAGTACTACTGGTAGTACATACGACTCAATTGTAGCAGTTTATAAGGAGATATAAACAAGCAACATCAGAGATAGAAAAAATGGCACTGTTAATGTTTCAACAGCAGACGAAAAATATAGAATATACCGATTCCCAGTAGAATGGAGGAGTGAGTAGGATTGCTGCGATACATGCACGTTCACAAAAGAATTAGTAACATTCGTTAATTGAATTTGCGAAAAAAAATTGAAGTTCTCCTATTTATTGGAAGCAGTAATACGTAAACGGGTTAATAAACATTACTCTCTGACTATTGATATCTATATCTTTTTGTACGATGATTTGTAATCGAATTAATAGGTAGGGTGATCACTTTTGTTCCAGGACTGTATATTTCAACTCACGAATTGATAACTTGAGTGAATTTCAACAACTTAACAGCCTTATAGGCTATAAACAAACACTAAAACGAAAACACTAAGAAAATAGTACTTTTTACGTGGAAATCTAATATTTATTTTAATGGTTATTGCTAAAATAACAACATAACTTTAATGACGTTTCAACGCCACGGATTTAACCTACTTTTTGTCCATATACTGCCGAAAATGTCTTGCATAACAGTATCTCGCGAGGTCCCTTATAGGTTTGTGAATAGATTTGGAAAGGGTACCATAGAGAAAAAGAACTATGTCTTTTTGTCTATGAACAAAAAACTATGGAAAAAAACCTATGTCTCTTTGTCTATAAGCAAAAAACTATAGGGAAAAACTATGTCTTTATCTAAGTTCTTACATACAATTATTTGTAACAGAATTAAAACGGGGTGACCATTCTTTTGTTCCAGGACTGTATATTTCAATTCACGAATTGATAACTCAGCAACTTGCGTGAATTTCAACAAATTAACTGCCTTATAGGCTATAAACAAGCACTAAAACAAAAACGCTAAGAAAATACTACTTTTTACGTGGAAATCTAATATTTATTTTAATGATTATTGCTCAAATAACAACATAACTTTAATGACGTTTTGACGCCACGGATTTAACCTAGTTTTTTGTCCATATACTGCCGAAAATGTCTTGCATAATAGTATCTCGCGAGGTCCCTTATAGGTTTGTGAATGGATTTAGAAAGGGTGCCATTTAGAAAAAGAACTATGTCTTTTTGTCTGTGAACTAAAAACTATAGGGAAAAGCTATGTCTATATATGTCTTTTTATACAATTATTTGTAACAGAATTAAAACGGGGAACCATTCTTTTGTTCCTGGACTGTATATTTCAATTCACGAATTGATAACTCAGCAACTTGAGTGACTCTCAACAACTTAACTGCCTTATAGGCTATAAACAAGCACGAAACGAAAACACTAAGAAAATACTACTTTTTACGTGGAAATCTAATATTTATTTTAATGATTATTGCTAAAATAACAACATAACTTTAATGACGTTTTGACGCCACGGATTTAACCTAGTTTTTTGTCCATATACTGCCGAAAATGTCTTGCATAATAGTATCTCGCCAGGTCCCTTATAGGTTTGTGAATGGATTTAGAAAGGGTGCCATTTAGAAAAAGAACTATGTCTTTTTGTCTGTGAACAAAAAACTATAGGGAAAAGCTATGTCTATATATGTCTTTTTATACAATTATTTGTAACAGAATTAAAACGGGGTGACCATTCTTTTGTTCCAGGACTGTATATTTCAATTCACGAATTGATAACTCAGCAACTTGCGTGAATTTCAACAAATTAACTGCCTTATAGGCTACAAACAAGCACTAAAACAAAAACGCTAAGAAAATACTACTTTTTACGTGGAAATCTAATATTTATTTTAATGATTATTGCTAAAATAACAACATAACTTTAATGACGTTTTGACGCCACGGATTTAACCTAATTTTTTGTCCATATACTGCCGAAAATGTCTGGCATAACAGTATCTCGCGAGGTCCCTTATAGGTTTGTGAATAGATTTGGAAAGGGTACCATGGAGAAAAATAACTATGTCTTTTTGTCCTTGAACAAAAAACTATGGAAAAAAACCTATGTCTCTTTGTCTATAAGCAAAAAACTATAGGGAAAAACTATGTCTTTATCTAAGTTCTTACATACAATTATTTGTAACAGAATTAAAACGGGGTGACCATTCTTTTGTTCCAGGACTGTATATTTCAATTCACGAATTGATAACTCAGCAACTTGCGTGAATTTC
Organism: Maratus michaelseni; assembly: GCA_963931845.1. Taxonomy (NCBI): domain Eukaryota; kingdom Metazoa; phylum Arthropoda; class Arachnida; order Araneae; family Salticidae; genus Maratus; species Maratus michaelseni. The sequence continues at coordinate 59,712,054 of OZ007594.1, forward strand.
AACAAATTAACTGCCTTATAGGCTATAAACAAGCACTAAAACAAAAACGCTAAGAAAATACTACTTTTTACGTGGAAATCTAATATTTATTTTAATGATTATTGCTAAAATAACAACATAACTTTAATGACATTTTGACGCCACGGATTTAACCTAGTTTCTTGTCCATATACTGCCGAAAATGTCTTGCATAATAGTATCTCGCGAGGTCCCTTATAGGTTTGTGAATGGATTTAGAAAGGGTGCCATTTAGAAAAAGAACTATGTCTTTTTGTCTGTGAACAAAAAACTATAGGGAAAAGCTATGTCTATATATGTCTTTTTATACAATTATTTGTAACAGAATTAAAACGGGGAACCATTCTTTTGTTCCTGGACTGTATATTTCAATTCACGAATTGATAACTCAGCAACTTGAGTGACTCTCAACAACTTAACTGCCTTATAGGCTATAAACAAGCACGAAACGAAAACACTAAGAAAATACTACTTTTTACGTGGAAATCTAATATTTATTTTAATGATTATTGCTAAAATAACAACATAACTTTAATGACGTTTTGGCGCCACGGATTTAACCTAGTTTTTTGTCCATATACTGCTGAAAATGTCTTGCATAATAGTATCTCGCCAGGTCCCTTATAGGTTTGTGAATGGATTTAGAAAGGGTGCCATTTAGAAAAAGAACTATGTCTTTTTGTCTGTGAACAAAAAACTATAGGGAAAAGCTATGTCTATATATGTCTTTTTATACAATTATTTGTAACAGAATTAAAACGGGGAACCATTCTTTTGTTCCTGGACTGTATATTTCAATTCACGAATTGATAACTCAGCAACTTGAGTGACTCTCAACAACTTAACTGCCTTATAGGCTATAAACAAGCACGAAACGAAAACACTAAGAAAATACTACTTTTTACGTGGAAATCTAATATTTATTTTAATGGCTATTGCTAAAATAACAACATAACTTTAATGACGTTTTCACGCCACGGATTTAACCTAGTTTTTTGTCCATATACTGCCGAAAATGTCTTGCATAATAGTATTTTGCGAGGTCCCTTATAGGTTTGTGAATGGATTTAGAAAGGGTGCCATAGCGAAAAAGAACTCCCCCCACAAGAAATAACTTTTATATTTCTGCGGTAGTATCAAGTTCAAAAGACCTAAACGACAGGAAGCGCGTTAAGAGAGCTTATCTTGGCGACAAGACTGTGGAAAGATGGAAGCAAAATACACTGCGAGGTTAAAGACAGGTCCCGACCCGACACTACTGAACCTCGATCTTTAAATAAAAAAATATTGTGTTGAAATGTTGAATATACTTATGCTACAGAAAATCCAACATCTTCGATCAAATGTGGCTAAATTTTAAAGACTTTAATCCTTTATGACAAAGAATTTTGAAGACTGAGCCAAACAGAGATTTTTTTATTTTCTTTGAGCAAGAATGTGTGCGTATGTGTGTGTATGTGTGTGTTTTCCTTTAAATAAAAAATGATGTATTGAAAATTTAATATACTTATGCTACAGAAAAAGAAACATCTTCGATCAAATATGGCTAAATTTTGAAGACTTACTCCTTATAAGTTGAATCCATTGCGAGAATTGTTCCGAATACGGATTTTTTTCTTTTTGAACAAGAATTTGTGTGTGTGTGTTTTTCTTTAAATGAAAAATAACTGTTTGAAAGTTGAATATACTTATGCTACAGATAAAGAAACATCTTCAATCAAATATGGCTAAATTATAAAGACTCAATCCTTTATGACAAAGAACTTTGAAGATAGATCCAAATATGGATTTTTTTTTAAAGCAAAAAAGTATGTGTGTGTGTGTGTGTGTGTTTGTAGGAAAAGGTTAGGGG